>JBBGZY010002433.1:1192500-1755000 GCA_037952925.1 Lithobates clamitans
ACCTGAGGTCGTCAACATTTCAGGTGTCTCCGCCATTCTTTAACTCCACTACGCGCCGTAACAAAAAATGGGCGGAGAACATGAGTTAATTTCGAACGTCAGGGGCGGGCGACGCAGGCGGAGTTTCACACATGCGTAGTGTATAAAGGAGGGCCTTGCGCACGTGTCGTACGTACGTTCTGTGCGTCGAATTAGGGGGCGGAGAACATGAGTTAATTTCGAACGTCAGGGGCGGGCGACGCAGGCGGAGTTTCACACATGCGTAGTGTATAAAGAGGGGCCTTTCGCGCGTGTCGTACGTACGTTCTGTGCGTAGGTGATAGTGGACCAGGACGTTACAAAACGAAGGTAATTTGAGATATATATTTTTTTTTGGGGGGTTTATGGTCATGACTTTGTAGCAAGCGGCCTATATGGCTTGATAGATTGATGAGGCCTACATAGGGAGAAGATGATGAGGGGTTAGCAGAAACCTATAATAAGTGTTTTTGGTCTTGTGACTTTCTCTTTTCCAGATATAATGAATCCCCTATTGAAGGATCCAGAGTTCCTTACTTCTTTTATTTCAAAATATCGAGAGATGAGGAATTTGTGGGAGGTGAAACACCCTCAGTATTATGCCAAGCATGTGAGGAAGTCAACGCTGGAGAGACTTCTGTCCTTTGTCCAGGAGACCATCCCGGGAGCAACAATGGAGACAGTGCTCAAGAAAATTGGGGTCTTGAGGAACATGTATAAAAGGGAGCATAGGAAGATCCAGGAATCAAGGAGATCAGGAGCATCAGCAGATGATGTTTATGTACCCAGGCTGTGGTACTACAATCAACTCCGTTTTCTTGATGACCAGAATGAAGCCAGGGCATCACTTTCAACCCTTCCCTCCACCCTTCCCTCCACCCTTCCCTCCACCCCAGCAGAGGCTGATGAGGAGCAAGCTGGGTCTTCCATCCTGGATGAACCGGATATGACCATCTGGAGTCAGGTAAATTATTTTAACAAATATTTACTGTACTAATATTAATGATGTTAACTGGATGTTATAATTGTCTCAAATAATTTAGCACTCCAAATTGTGTATACATATCAAATGATAGTAGTGACTAAATATGTTTGGCACCTGCTTGAAATAATTAGGGTGTCTGATTAGACTCTTTTATTAAAGAGATGTATTCACATTGAATTTGCTAGTCATGAGAAGCAAACTGTGTGTCATTGATGAACCCAAAAAAAGAAACTAAAACTATTGTCCTTTTTTTATACACAGGATGAGTCCATCCAGGAGGAATGTGGGGAAAGTGGCAGGCAGGAGGAGACCGGGCCCATGGACAGCCTAGAGGAGGCCGGATTCACCATCATCCTGGAGGAGGCTGGGCCCAGTGTCAGGCAGGAGGTGGCTGCTCCCAGTGAGGTGGCTGGGCCAAGTGAGGTGGCTGGGCCAAGTGAGGTGGCTGGGCCAAGTGAGGTGGCTGGGCCCAGTAGGAGCCTCACCCAATCCCAAGTGCCTCCCCTCCACCTTCCCAAAAAAAGGGCCAGGAAGGGGATGGTCACACAGGACGCGTCCCTGCGCCTCATGCAACAGGCCACCCGTTTTTTAACGAGCCCCCCCGAAGCGGAAGAAGCCTATGGCTGCTACTTAGCCAGCAGGCTTCTTCAGATGGATTGGGAGCAGCGCCTCATTTGTGAGCGCCTATTTGGGGAAACAATCCATAAGGGGCTGCAGGGCACGCTAACAAAAAACACCCAACTACATGAGGCAGCCCCCCCCCCTCCTCCTCCTCCTCCTCCTCCTCCTCCTCCTCCTCCTCTTGCCACAACTGAAACACCAGAGCCACAGCCTCAAAAGAAGGCTACAGGGAAGGCTGCAGGGAAGGCTGCAGGGAAGGCTGCAGGGCAGCGTGGAGGAAAGGCTGCAGGGAAGAGAAGAAAGTGATGACCTGGGTTCAGTCTGGTCTGACAGAAGACGCAGGCTGTTGTAGGACCACAGTCTGGGGACATCTAGATCATCTGCTGGTGCTGTTGATCTCTGGGATTCTTGGACCAGATTGTGCTCCCTCTTATATGGACTCCTCAAGATCCCAATTTTCTTGTACACCGACTTTTTCCAGCGTTGACTTCCTCTTTATTTTATTTTGACCATGAATAAATGGATCTTTTTTGAGTTTAGCAAAAGACTTTATGTGTTTTCTTTTAAATCATTGATTTTACACACAATGTTAAATTAACAAGGGACAACAATCTCATTGAGTTTTAAAAAAACACACCAAAAATACATTACTAATGTTAATAATGTTCAAGTGGTAAGTCTTGAAAATAAAAAAAATATACATAAACAAAAACGGTGCTTTGGGTTAACTTTATCTAAAAACTAAAAAATAATCACTAGAAAAAAAAACAAGAATAATGGGTTCTTTGTGGTAACTTTACAAACCTAAAAAAAAAAAAAAAAATAAGGGAAAAAGTATTATTAGTATGGAAACATTGTTTATAAAAAGCATACTATATCATTCATGAGATCAAAGAGAAAAAGAATTCAGAAATCAATTTGGGAGAACTCTGATTATGAACAGCAAAACACCTTCGTTCTTTAGAGCATTCGTAAAGAAGAAATAAAATGCGCTGCATTCAACGATCACAGATTTTGCAGCGTGATGAATGTGCTACCTACAATACGAACACTAGTTTTACTAGACCGAGTGCTTCCGTTTAGTTTTTGCTTATGAGCATGCGTCGTTTTTTTGTCCGTAGGACTACAGTAGGTGACCGCGATATTGTGTCAATCTCGCCGCACTTCTCGGCGAGATTTGACACCTACGAGCCCCGTCGCAGGAGCCAGCGCCGAGATGGCTCACTCATCGGGAAAGGAAAACTTTGTCTTCCTCCCGCGATGAGTGACAGGCAGCGCTGACAGCTGTCTGGTATGAATCCTGAGGCGGGAACACCGCGCCACATTTTCAATGAAAAAACCGGCGTGGGTTCCCCCCTCGGAGGCATACCAGGCCCTTGGGTCTGGCATGGATTGTAAGGGGAACCCCCTATGCCGAAAAAAATCGGCGTGGGGGTCCCCCCCAAATCCATACCAGACCCTTATCCGAGCACGCAGCCCGGCCGGCCAGGAAAGGGGGTGGGCCGGGCCGGGCTTAATAAGGGGGCCCCCAGATGCCGGCCCCCCACCCTGTGTGAATGAGTTTGGGGTACATGGTACCCCTACCCATTCACCTAGGGGAAAGTGTCAATAGAAAAAAAACACACTACACAGGTTTTAAGAGTCATTTATTAGTCAGCTCCGGGGGTCTTCTTCCGACTTCGGGGGTCTCCTTCGACTTCTCCCGCTGTCCGGCCTCTTCTCCCGGGCCCCGCCGCTATCTTCTTCCAGCTCTATTGCCAGCGAGGGGCCCGGTGTGCTGCCGCTGTCTCGCCGCCGCTGTCCGGCCTCTTCTCCCGGTGTTCGGCCTCTTCTCCCGGGCCCCGCCGCCATCTTCTTCCAGCTCTATTGCTAGCGAGGGGCCCGGTCTGCTGCCGCTGTCTTGTTGCCGCTGTCTTGTCGCCGCTGTCTCGCCGCCGCTGTCTCTTCTTTTCTTCTTCCCCGATGTTGACACGACGCTCTCTCCGGCTCGAAGGCTGTGTGCGAGCTGCGGAGCCATTTATATAGGCGGTAACCCCACCCCCTTACGACGTCATGGTCCCAGCATGCGCAGGGACTCTGGGGCCACGCCCCCTTATGACGCCAGAGTCCCTGCGCATGCTGGGACCATGACGTCGTAAGGGGGTGGGGTTACCGCCTATATAAATGGCTCCGCAGCTCGCACACAGCATTCGAGCCGGAGAGAGCGTCGTGTCAACATCGGGGAAGAAGAAAAGAAGAGACAGCGGCGGCGAGAAAGCGGCGACAAGACAGCGGCGACAAGACAGCGGCAGCAGACCGGGCCCCTCGCTAGCAATAGAGCTGGAAGAAGATAGCGGCGGGGCCCGGGAGAAGAGGCCGAACACCGGGAGAAGAGGCCGGACAGCGGCGGCGAGACAGCGGCAGCACACCGGGCCCCTCGCTGGCAATAGAGCTGGAAGAAGATAGCGGCGGGGCCCGGGAGAAGAGGCCGGACAGCGGGAGAAGTCGGAAGGAGACCCCCGAAGTCGGAAGAAGACCCCCGGAGCTGACTAATAAATGACTCTTAAAACCT
The DNA here is from genome assembly GCA_037952925.1 of Lithobates clamitans. Taxonomy (NCBI): domain Eukaryota; kingdom Metazoa; phylum Chordata; class Amphibia; order Anura; family Ranidae; genus Lithobates; species Lithobates clamitans. The sequence continues at coordinate 1,196,676 of JBBGZY010002433.1, forward strand.
GTGTAGTGTGTTTTTTTTTCTATTGACACTTTCCCCTAGGTGAATGGGTAGGGGTACCATGTACCCCAAACTCATTCACACAGGGTGGGGGGCCGGCATCTGGGGGCCCCCTTATTAAGGGGGGCTCCCGGATTCCGATAAGCCCCCCGCTCACAGACCCCGACAACCAACGGCCAGGGTTGTCGGGAAGAGGCCCTTGTCCTCATCAACATGGGGACAAGGTGCTTTGGGGTGGGGGGGCCGCAGGGCGCCCCCCTCCCCCAAGGCACCCACCCCCCCCCCATGTTGAGGGCATGCAGCCTGGTACGGCTCAGGAGGGGGGGGGCGCTCGCTCGTCCCCACCCCCTTTCCTGGCCGGCCGGGCTGCGTGCTCGGATAAGGGTCTGGTATGGATTTGGGGGGGACCCCCACGCCGATTTTTTTCGGCATAGGGGGTTCCCCTTACAATCCATGCCAGACCCAAGGGCCTGGTATGCCTCCGAGGGGGGAACCCACGCCGGTTTTTTCATTGAAAATGTGGCGCGGTGTTCCCGCCTCAGGATTCATACCAGACAGCTGTCAGCGCTGCCTGTCACTCATCGCGGGAGGAAGACAAAGTTTTCCTTTCCCGATGAGCGAGCCAGCGCGACATTCACAGTACCCTGTCGCCGAGAACCAGCGCGATGCTATCGCGCTGGAAACACAATCTCGCGGTCAGGTACTGTAGCATACAGACGAGCGGACTTCGGGGTCCGTCGTAGTTACGACGTAAAGATTTAAAGCATGTTTCAAATCTAAAGTACGTCGGATTTGAGGCTAAAAAAGTACGTTGAAAGTCCGAAGAAGCCCACACACGATCGGATTACCAGCCAGCTTTAGTCCGTCAGCGTCCGTTGGACTTTTGTAGCTGAAAAGTCCGACCGTGTGTACGCGGCATTAAAGTGCTGTCGTGCCTGTGCAACTCATAAGAATATAAAATTGCAGATGAAGGTGAAAAGGGGTATACGGGTACTGTGTTTGTATGCACAGTATCCTGTGAAAAAATATATATATATGACAAAATTTCTTATATCCGGTTCTATCTATATAAGGGCTGTGGCAGCACAGTGTGTGCAAAAAACCTTAAAGTGCTGTTGTGTCTGTGTAGCCCATAGAGATAAAAAGAGTCATATTCATGTAATAACAGTGATTAAAATAATAAATATCACCAACACAACATGTGCAAACTTCAATCTGTGATCGATATAAAAGTGCAAACTATGCAAAATCCATATTTGTAAAGAACACTGTGCAACCTATGCAAAATATATAAATAAATAATGTGCAAAACCCTATGAGTGTAACAAACAGGTGTATGATGTTTCTCTATGACACCCGAATAATTAATAGCACTCAAAAAAATATATATTATAACGTGAAGTCCAAACCAAGTCTTTGAAATACAATAAAAATGCCGGTGCAAGCTTCAAATGAAATGTTTTGTGATCCCTTTAACAATCCAACTGTGCAGCAAAAAATCCGGTGGGGTGCCGAAAGAGAGAGGGTGTATGTATCCTTTTCGTGCTCAAACACACACAAGTAAATGATGGCCCCTTACCTTGCGGCAATGGGACAACCGCATAGAAGGTATATGGAGGAGATGGTCTCTCTTTGGGGTCCCTGGACCGGAGCCGGTGGTCCCTGTATTTTAATCCCTCAGTACCAGCATCAACAGTAGCAGAGTCAACAAAGGGAGAATAAGAAGGGTACCAGATAGTGTAGTATTTCCAACAAATCAATGTTTAAATTAAGGTTAAAAGCATGTACTCACTCACTTTTAACCTTAATAAAAACATCGATTTGTTGGAAATACTACACTTTGCACGCTCCAGGTGCGCGTGATGAGCGTTGTGATCACCGAGTCTCGAGACTCAGGTGATCACAGATTCGGGACGATCCCATCCCCTTACCACGTGATCAGCTGTCAGCCAATGACAGCTGATCACATGATGTAAACAAAAGCTCGGTAATCATTTTTTTTCTCCTCACGCTGATCACCGGCTTATGTGCCAGGGACATCGGTCCTGAAGAGGAAGAGGCAATTCTGCCTCATCTGTGCCCAACAGTACCCCCTGCCAGTGCCACCTGCCATTGCCACCTGCCAGTGCCCATGAGTGCCACCTATCAATGCCCATGAGTGCCACCTATCAATGCCCACAAGTGCCACCTATCAATGCCCACAAGTGGTGCCAATCAGTGCCACCTAGCAGTGCTGCCTATCAGTGTAACCAACCAAAATTTTATTACAAAATATAAAAAAAATAAAACTTTTTTTTTTTAATTCGGTCTTTTTAAAAATTTTTAACAAAAAATAAAAACAGCAGAGGTGATCTAATACCACCAACAGAAAGCTCTATTTGTGGGAAAAAAATGATAAAAATTTCATTTGGGTACAGTGTAGCATGACCACGCAATTGTCATTCAAAGAGTATCAGCGCTGAAAGCTGAAAATTGGTCTGGGCAGGAGGGGGGTTTAAGTGCCCAGTAAGCAAGTGGTTAATACAGATACTATCATATTTAGTAAATAGCTTTCTCATTAATCCTTTTTTTTTTCACCATCTAGGATCCTCTGGTCAGAGACGCAGTGTCCTGTCTGCAGAAGACAGCCATGGATGTGACCAATGTATACACTCTGGCTCTGCTAGCTTACACTTATACACTCTGCGGAGAGACAGAGCTCAGAAAAACTGTATTGGAAAAACTGGAGGAAAAGGCTGTTCAAGGAGGTGAGAAATTGATTAATACCTGCATAAGCCAAACCTATTTAAAACGTATATGTGTTTTAAATAGCATGAAATTAATTACAAGAAGTCTTAATTAAAATGGCATTATTTTATATACAACAGTTGAAATGCGAAATAAAAGTATATCTACATCCAAACACCAGAAACAAAACTCCAATTTTTACTTTCATAATGTAATTATCAAGGGTTCAGGATTACTGAAAATAAAAAAGAAACCTTTGTTGCAATACTCACCTTCAATCCTAGTTCCTTTTCACTGCTAGATTTCACCAGTCTTCCCAGTTATATGTAGCCAAGTCCCCAGCCTCTCCAGGCCTAATGGTGACCTCCAGAGTAAGGGACAGCTGACATCCTTTTCTGTAGAGTGGTTTACGAAGCATAGTGGGTGCAATGTAAGGTAGAATAATGGGCGTCAGACACTTCTTGAATGCAAAGAGATTTATTTTCTATTAAACAGAACTGTGGGAGAGAGGGTTAGGGCCAGGACACCCTTTAGTAGTTGCAATGTTAACTAGCAGACTACGAGACTTCTATAGGTAGACAGCCATGCAGGGAAAGGTACCCAACTGGACACCACATCTGCATGTGTAGACACACCGTCTCCTTTGGCATCAATCTTGAACAGTTTCTAACACAGGTTGTAATGAACTCTTTCACTTCCTCCACAATCTCATTTTTAGATCTTCACTCAACTGAGCTCCCAGTCTATCACTTTAGACCCGCTGATCCACTGCCACTGGACCTCCTGAGCTCTTCCAATCTACTATCGAGTATCTTCCTTAAGCGTCACCCCACGTCCCTGCTGGGTCCCTAGCTTGGCACTCACAGATACTCCTCAAGCATCACCCCACTGGCCTGCTCGGTCCCTGACTTGGCACACAAGACTGCTCTGCAAGGGTTACCTCCACTGGCTGGGTCCCTGGCTTGACACCTGCCGAAGTTTCTCAATTCTTCATCCCCGGTTGGTGAGAATATTGCTCTGGTACTTGCTTCAGCTACTCACCATGGTCCCTCAGTGGCCACAGCTTCCCCTCTACCTCAGACCACGACAGGTTCTCCGACCGGCAGAACCGTCACTTTGGTTGGACTGCAAGCCGCAGTCCCAACCCTGCGCTGCTCTCTTGCTTCTGGATAGGCCCTCAGACAGCCTAGCAGCCAGATGTCCCTGGGATAGGCCTCAGGCTCTGGCCTAGCAGCCCAGGGTAGTATAACACATGTCCACACAGACAGCCGTCCAGGTGGCACAGAACCCTGATCACTTGACCTCACCCAAATAAATAGGCTCTCCCAGCAGGCCAAGGGACCCAAGAAGATCCCTGCCCATTGGCTCAGATACCCCATCTATTCCTAATTTGTCCTTGTAATGCCCTTGTCTTATCTAATGCCACCAGATACCTGGCCATCTAGTGACAGAAGAGAGAAGTGCAGCAATTCCAGAATTAGGGTGGAATCAATTGATCTCCTATCAATTAGCCAAGGCAACTATACCTGGCTGGTAAATTTACTAGCAACCCTGTCTAAACATCAGGGTTCTATATCTAAGATGGCCAGCATCGTTGAACCCGCTTTCTATTAGGGTGCATTCACATTTGCGATTGCACACGCAGTCCGGTTACATGCGAGAAACCTGGCAGGTGTTCCTGCAATTAGCTGCAAGAGGCAGCCTCATTAAAAACACTGGGAGGCTATTGGCTTCTGCAGCTAATTGTGCTTACTTGCACATACTTACTGCTTGAGCAATTTTAGGCAAGTGTATGTGATCAGCTGCTGGAACCAACAGCATCCAATTGCTTTCAATGGGGATGCTTCTTGCAGCTAATCACAGGAATCCCCGCTGGGGTACATGGATGCAGTTGAACTGTAGGTGCATTTGCAAGTGTGAATGCACCCTTAGCCTAAGATACTATGGACTCATAGGGGCACCTCATCACATCAGCCTGGGAATATTACTGCATTGAATGGCACTCATTAATTGCTACTACCCTGGTATGTTTAATTATTTTCTCTTGGCCTAGTTGAACACATTCCAGCTACTGACAAACCAATGGTGAGGTCTTACAAACAATCTTTAGAGAGAGACAAGACCTTAGTATAATTATGTGTGTGATTGTATCTACAGATGGACAGCTACACTGGAAACGTGATTTGGTGCCTCCCAAGCAAGATTCATACTGGTACCGAGCTCCATCTGCTGAGGTGGAGATGACTTCCTATGTGCTCCTGGCTCTACTCTCTGGTCCTGAACCTGACTTGGGCAAAGCTAGAGAGATTGTGAACTGGCTAAGCAAACAGCAGAATCCTTATGGAGGCTTCTCATCTACACAGGTGAACGATGGACTAAATACAGAGATGCAGCAAGCTGGATTCAGCAAGGTTCATCTGTTAACTGATAACTGCAGCATATCTCACTGTCAACTGTTCTGGTTGGTCTGGGTGGTAGGTTATATCACCTGTCCCTGTGCTGAATTTCTCGAAAGGCTCCTGTCCAAGATCCTATTTTCACAATCTACAAAAGGCATGAGAAGGACTAGCTTCTTATTTTGATCCCAAACCCCCACAACCTTATGGCGACTTTAAAATAAAAATATTTTGAAAGACCAACCCTAGAAATATTCCTCCCAACAACATATGGGGAAGATAAAAGTCTGTAGGCAGCAGATTGGGATTGGGATGGGGGTTGGGGGCAAGAATGCTCAATGCATTTTGTCCATTTTTTGTTTTACTTTGTACATTACAGTATATGCTTTATATAATGGCCTTTGTTTAGTAACATATGCAAAGGCCAGCACAACCTGGAATCCGAATTTACTCCAAGACTTTGGTTTAGTCACACCAATGAAATGTGAATTCTTTTTGTTGCATACTACATGTTGGGATTCCTCATAGCCTCATTAGATGAAAGTATTTATCTTTGTCCCTAGTGCACAACTTTGTATCTTTACTAACAATTCTCTTATTCCATGTAGGACACAGTTGTGGCTCTCCAAGCTCTGGCCAAGTATTCCGAGATCACATTTAGTGATAAGGGTGATGTGACTGTGACTGTTGGTTCTAGCTCAGAATTTCTGGAGAAGTTCCATGTAGACACAAACAATCGTCTCCTTCTACAGAAAGCATCGCTACCAACTGTTACTGGAGATTACACTGTGACCGCCACGGGAAATGGCTGTGTATTTGTACAGGTAAGAGCATGGATAGGCAACCTGGGGCCCTCCAGCTGTTGCAAAACTAAGCTGTTGCAAAACTAAAGTCCCATCATGCCTCTGGGAGTAATTGTAAATGCCAGCCTTGCAATGCCTCATGGGAAATGTAGTTCCACAACAGCTGGAGGGCTCCAGGTTGCCTACCCCTAGGTAAGAGGAAACAAACTCTCTGCCTTTTCTTATGTTTGTCATAATCTTCTTCTAACTCACTTTTTGTCTTCATTCCACAGACAGTCCTGAGATACAATGTTCCACCACCCAGAAGTGACACCAGCTTTTCATTAAAGGTGACACCACATTCAAACAGAGAGTGTCTGGGGGATCCAGTGAAAAATTTTGAGATTCTTATCAGTGCTACGTGAGTTTTATCACTGTTCTAAATTTATAGTTCATATTTTCTGGTTTTAAGCTCAGCCTATACTTTGTAGAACATTAAAATGCTAAGTTTTCCCTGTACGCTATATCATTCTCCTAATAGTGACCCCTTATATCGGAAATGTCAGTTTTGAGTGAGCTAACTTCCTATTTTCCTGTTTCTTTGCATAGAATAGCCATGTTCTTTTGGAAATTATTAAAACCAAAGTCACATGAAAAATTATAATATCAAAATCTATATTATATGTCCATATATGTGTCTTACCCTACTCTCGAGGATGCAAGCATCTTCATGCACAGTTAAAAAACCCTATCCTAATGACATAATGGTAATTGTTCATCTGATGGGAATAAAACGAGTCCTGCATTCTTAGTCACCTCTTTACCCCCAACTTGTGATTGGACAATACACTAATGCCCCGTACACGCGATCGGAAATTCCGTCAGTAAAAGTCCTATGTGAGCTTTTGGTCAGAAATTCCGGCTGTATGTATGCTCCATTGGACTTTTGCTGGCGGAATTTCCGCCAGCAAAAGATTGAGAGCAGGTTCTCTATTTTTCCGATGAAAAAAGTTCCGATCGGTTGTAGCAATTCCGATGCGCAAAATTCCTACGCATGCTTTGAAACAATTTGACGCATGCTCGGAACCATTGAACTTCATTTTCTTGGTTCATCGTAATGTTGTATGTCACCACGTTCTTGACGGTCGAAAGCTCACAGAACTTTTGCGTGATCATGTGTATGCAAGGCAAGCTTGAGCGGAATTCCGTCGGAAAAACCATCCAAAGTTTTTCCGATGGAAATTCCAACCGTGTACAGGGCATTACTGTTAGCACACTGACGAGGTTGTTCATCTGCTTTTTCTTCATGTATGCATGTTCAGTGTTAGGCTGACACTTGAGCCATGATTGGCTTCTAAAACTGACACCCAGTGGTGCCCTATGGGTTACTGATGTTAAAACAGATTCAGCATAACTCCCAACCTTCAGAGAAAGAAAAGAGGGACACCTTTGTATGAGGCAAAGGACGCATCTCTGCCATGCCCTCAGTTACACAAATCCTAATGAATACACAGAAAATGACTGGGTAAATCCACAAGTCCTTTTTACCACTCAAAAAAAAGTAATGTCACCATCACGCCGGGATGTCCAAAAATGGGTCCAAAGCTTTAATCAATGATCTCATTGTTACAGCAGAAAACGTTTCGGAGCCACGCAGGACCCCTTCATGAGGCATGTGACCTTTGGACCCCTTTTTGGAGGTCCTGGTGTGCTGGTGACATTACTTTCTTTGCTACACACGGTTTCAGCCATAGTCATCTCTACAGGAATGTGTGCATTGGGAATATTGCATTGGACTTTTTACCACTCATTCTCCTTCAAACTGGCTGTTCAAAACAACGAATGTAAGAATTTAGAGGATAGATGAAAGGTTTAGCATTGTAGAATAGTTTTGGTAGTTAAAGTGTTTGTAAACCCTCTCATGTACCCAGTGAAGTGAAAAGCCTCAGATGATGCACAGAGATGAAACAAATCCCCCCACATGCTGTAAGTGTTACTTGTTTATCTGCAGTCTTCTCTTCTCTACATTCGTTCAAAAGTGCAGAATTGTGATAAAATACTTCTGCATCTGTGAGGGTCACAGAATGGGGGTGGGTGGAGAGCTGTTTGGAGGAAAGGGACACCCCCCCCTTCAGACACAGCACAGGAATGAAGGAAGGATACAGAGTTGTGTCCTGAATAGACAAGCTGTTTGCTGAGCTCCCTCCCCACCACAAATGTATCTCATGTGTAGGGAAAACTTCTCAGAAGTGACTCATGCTGATAACAGAGGAACGAAGCACCAGAGAGAAATTACACTTAGAGTTTTGAGGATAGGCAAGTGAACAATACAGATATATGTGCTTACCTCAGATTGCATGACTGAGGTTTACAACAACCACTTTAAATAATACATTGTTTAACAAGATATATCTCTAGAACAGTGGTATTCAAACTGTTGCCTATAGGCCGGATTCAACTCCTTGCTTACCTTTACCTGACCCTTGGGGCACTATTCCTCCTACTGATACAAACAATGAGGCACCATTCCTTCCACTGACACCAAAAAGGCACTATTCCTGCCACTAACACCATGGGTGAGGCACTATTCTCCTCCTTCTAACCACAGGCACTATGTCTTTTTTTTTACTGCCATTGACATTGGGGCCTTTTTTCTTCTCCCACCAGCCACATTCCGGCCTCTCTAAGGTCTCAAAGACAGTAAACTAGCCCTTTGTTTAGAAATTTGACAACCCCTGTACTAGAGCAAAAAAAAAAAAGAAAGAAGAGGCATAATTTAAGTGGAAAAAGGGACAAAGGGATTTTGTTTGAAATGAGGGACACTTGGGAGCTATGGATTCAATACAATGGCTAACACTGAATTATGTCTTAATAGATACATAGTGGCTTGAATGATGTTTTTTTAAATATTCATCTTGGCTCTTATTTTAGGCTGCAAATCAAAGAATTTTTAATCAAGATCTATGTTTTTGTTTCCTACAGATACGTTGGAACCCGGGAGAAATCCAACATGGCTGTTATCGAGGTGAAGATGCTGTCTGGATACATCCCTGTCAAGAGTACAATAAAGAAGGTAAAGACCTGTATAACTAATCTGTAGACCAGTTATGCCGCGTACAAACTCCAAAGGTTTCTCCGACGGAACTCAGATGGAATTCCATTCAAGTGGTCTTGCCTACACACGGTCAAACCAAAGTCCGACCAAAGTCCGACCATCGAGAACGCGGTGACGTACAGCACGTACGACGGGACTACAAAAAGGAAGCTCAATAGCCAGTAGCCAATAGCTTCCGTCTCGTACTTGCTTCAGAGCAAGCCTTGTTTCTGGTCCATCGGAACAGCATACAGAGGAGCGGTTTTCCCAATAGGAATTGGTTCCGTCGGAAATATTTAGAACATGTTCTATTTCTAGGTCCACCAGAATTTTCGGAAAAAAAATGTCCGATGAGGCACACACACGATCGGAATAGATGATGAAAAGCTTCCGTCAGACTTTTCTGTCAGACATTCCGCTCTTGTGTACGTTGCTTTAGTGTCTAAAGCAGCCTTTCTCAACCAGGGTTCCTCCAGAGGTTGCTTTTTAAAAAGAAAGATCTGTTTGCAAGTAGTTTTTACTTTCTCTGTATGTCTACATTTTCTATGCTTCCTCTGAAGGGATTAGAAAATCTGTTAGATTTCTCTAGTTATCTGTGGGGGAGATTTTATAGGTCTTGAAAACAAAGTTTTCACCAGGACAGAAAATGAGATTCAGTCTTCAATAGTGTAGCACCCTCTACTCTGGTAGGTGCTAGTAGTAGGATTTTTGACAGTACAGGTAAATTGAATTAGACCTAGCCAGAAGCCTGTTTGTTTTGATCTGTGTGGGCTGGGAGTGGCTCAGAGTAGGCTGATGACTCACAGATAGCATCCTCTTTCGGTTACCTCCCTTCTGCTTCTAGAGGCTTCTAGAAGGAAGGAAGGAGCGGAAGAGTGGTGGGGCTGTCTGGGGTGTCTCAAGGGGCCCTAACCAATCCCCAACTAGGATTGGCAGGGGCAGGCTCCCTTGAAATACCCAGGGTTAGCCCAGCTGGGGAGGAGTTGTTGAGTGAAAGAACTGGGAGATGGAGTACTAGCTGTCGTGGCCTTTGATGAAGCTTCCCAGTCTGGGAGGGGGGGTGACCTTGGGCCTGGAGCTCGGGAGAGGAAGGAACCCTCATACAAACCCCAGGAGTGGGTACTGCCAGGCAAGTCTCCAGGAGGGATTCATCGGTTGTCGGTGAGTGACACACAGCCAGGAAAGCTGGGAAAAGGCATGCCGGAGCGGATTGGGAGGATGCAATCTGAGATGGATGTAGAGCCAGTGAGGACTGTGGTGTCATGGGCAGTGGAGACAGGCAGCTGAACCCAGGAGGGCTGGCAGGGCTGAAGAGGGCTGACTGGGACCAGTAGTCCACCTAGAACAGCTAGCACCAGAACCATTCTTTTTGCTACACCAAAGGGACCCACGGTCCTTGCCTGCAAAGGGCTGTTGCTAGGGCCTGGCTGAAGCCAGTGTCAGGCCTAACTACATGCTAGCTGTGCCTGAAGAGTTGTGCTGGAGGAAGAGGAAGGAATAGTCTGCAGCAAGAGTTGTGCTGGAGGAAGAAGAGAGTTTATAATTTGTCCCAAGCTATGCAAAAATCTTTCTGGCATCCCATGAATTCCTTAACCCCATCCAAGTTATAATCCCTCAATAAAAACACAAAACCAAGCTAATGGACTGTTCATTATCTTGGAGTGTCTGGGAAGTGAATGCCGGGCTGGGCAGGGTGACAGGTGGACCACAACTTTCAGCAGCCTCTATGCGGGTACTTCTACAATAGGGATTGTTCTGCTTGCACAATCTAACACTGAAAGTGTGATCTCTTTAAATGATCCAATTGTGGTGAGATAGCTTACAGTCTCAGACAGTGACTTAATCCAAATGACATCTTGCAGATCGTACAAATCTTTAATTCAAAACTTGTGCAGATCATAACAGATGGACATCAGTTAGGTCAAAAAAATCATAGTGTGTCTAGCTCCAGCAGAATGCAGCACAGGTGAGGGATGGAGACAAAAGCATGAAGAATAAGGATGGGACTATACAGAGTATCCCCTAGCTACGGAGTGAGGAAGGAACGAGATTATTAAAGGCAAACAAACATCAAAGCATATGTAACATGATAGACGCAGGAAGAAAGAAAATGCTGATGGGGGTTCTAGGCTCCCTCACCCATCTAAACAAAAATAATTGGCTATATTCCTACTTTCTTTCTATTGATTTTTATTATTGAATAAAAACAGACAAGAAAGGTGAAAAGTGTACATCAAAGGTTACATTGCAAGACAGTTAAATCTCAGAGATCTTCAATAGTGAAAGGATTAATAGTAGTAGTATAAAGTACAGTGACCGTTATAAAAGTAAAAGTGAGTAATTTCTCCATTTATTCATTTAACAAGAGAAGAAACATGGGGAGTCACTGGCGTGACTACGTCAACTTCTAATAACATTGAGAAGGAACTCCTGGGGATTGATTAAGGTAGTACCCCCACAATGTCTCCAGCCATCATCCTATCTATCAATAAATCCATCTTTTAAAAATGAAAAATGAGTTGAATCCTAGTGATAGGTAACTGTCATAAAAGGGAACATATGTAGGAAAAACCACCAGGAGAAGTTAAGTTCAATCCCCATAAAGGTAAATAAAAGTTACAATGCACATGAAGAAAATAAAAAATATTTTTGTCATTACACTGAACCTACTCGTGGTAGACAGCTACCTCTAATCGTTGGGTGAGGTAATTGAATGTGATGCATATGGTTCTGGATTTCTCCCCAGCAATAGACCTGTGTAAACCTGGTAGAACGAGGCTTACAGATGTGTCCTTCCAAGAACCTACTTACTCCCCAATTCCAGAGGTCCACAAGGTAACCTGAATGATAAAAGGCTAGAGCAAGTCAAGAAAGGTTAGAGAAACCCGAAAGAGAAGGAAAGAAAGATTCAGAAGCCTAGAGGAAATCGCCTGACACCTTAAAGATATCTAATTCTTCACTACTGCAGAGAAACATGTACATATTTGGCCCATGGTTCCCATATAGCTTCAAATTTCTAAACCGTACCAAGAAGAGTGCTGACCAACTTCTCTTGAGCCATGATCCAGGAAATTTTTGGTTTAGCTTTCCCACAGGAGACAGTTGATGTCTTTCAAGCCCTAGCTATAGTTATTTTTGCTCCTAGCAGTTAGATTCCTATTTTTAATGGCCTCTTTTCACACTGTTGCTCAACCATCTGTGGTTGAGTATTTGTATGACATGTAAAGGCCTATTGCAGCTAAGTGCTTCTATATACTTTCTAAAGTACTGCAAGATATGAAAATATAATCAATAAGATCCAACCAGAAGCCTTAACAGAGTAATCTGATATCATGTGAGAGTGAAAAAGACAGGTTTGTCAAATGTTTTTCGTGGGCTATTATGAGCTCCTGTAAGTTCAACCTTCATCAACCCTACTTGACTACAACAGCAAAGTTTATTGTAGCAAACCTACCTAATACACATGTATTGTTTTGCAGGAATTGACCATTTAATTTGAAACTCCAGACCCATTCAGGAAAAAAATCCCTTACATTGACAATATATAGTACGTTATAGCAAACTTTATTGAAGATGGCTACTTCTTGTATGCTCCCCATGTCTTTTCTGAGGCTGACTGCTAAGTGAGAGGTTCTGTCTTCATTAGTTATAATGAAATTAATAGTGCGCTTATTCCCTAGTTTCTATATATTGACCAATAAAAAAGTGGTCTTTAACCGAAAATCTACCGCATAAAAAATAATCCTATAATGATGAAACAACAAAATTAAAGTCCATATGAATATACATAAGGATCCTGTGTTTGGAGCAGGTAAATAGTCCAACCAAAAACACTGCTGCTCCAGTGTGTGCTATTAGTGACAATTTATCAGTGAAGTGTGCACCTTCACCATCCTCCTTAAGTGCAATGGCCGCTAACCTTCAGGGTATGACCAATAATGGTCAGACAGAGCCTTTGTACAATGCCAATATCTTAGTGCCTCCAGGAATCCACCCAAAATAATCCAGATATCCCATAGTCCCCGTTCTGATGAGCAAACAATCCTTTACTTCTCCCAATTTGCTCAGAGTATATAAGAATATATGATTGTGTGATATAGCTTAAAAATGTGTTTCCGCTTTTTTAAAAAGTATTGCATACTTACACTAAAATTTCTTTATACGTTGCATATATATTTAAAACTTTTAGACGGCTGCTCTCCTCCTCACTATCCTTCTTGGTGTACGAGACCCCAGAAATGACGTCACCAGCTCCACCCGACGCGTTGCGTCCCCTGTCATGTGACTTCTTCAAAGGGAAAAGCTTTTCACCACTTACACCACTTTTTTATTGGTCATTATATAGAACCTAGGGAATAAGCGCACCAATAATTTGATTATATATAATTTGGTATAGTGTGAGATAACTAAGTGAATGGTTGCAGTTATTAGTTTATTCATTATTACACTTTTCTCACTTATTGGTTACAAAGCAGTGCACAAGTATTTTTCATACACATCTGTCTTCATTATTACCACCTGATCAGTCTCAGTTTAGTAATAAGTAAGGAACAACTATGTATCGCTCAAGTTGCGTTGGACTTGAGACAAGTATCTTACAAAAATGAAGACAATGCCCACAATTTTACTTCTGGACAATAACAAAAATAGTAAGTCAGAGTTCAGGGAATGATATATACACAATTATAGAATCACTCTAAGTTGCCAAATTTTAGGAAGATGATATAAAAATTTTTGCAGTTTAAAAGAACCTATCCAGCTGCATATTGATATTAGAGGGTCTAAAAAATGAATTACATATCAGTTATATTAATTGCATGATATTTGTATTGAAAATGGCATTACTGCAACGCAAGGTAATAATGCACCATGAAAATTAGAGCAGTGCTGTGCCATTCATTTTAAATGGCATCCCAATGCTCTTAGCCCAACATATCTCCAGTGCAAGTTGTGGTGCACTGCATTGGAGAGTATGTCTCATGTCCAGTTTAGGGTGCATTGGCACCCCATCCAAATAAATGGGCTGCATTAATTCAACACTCTAATGCACATTTATGCACCCCAATGAACCGGATAGATCTGAATGGGCCCTTAATGCTTGAATTTTGCTGACTAGGCTTCATAGGTTTGGCAGTTTATGTGCAATTATTTTTTTTTTTACAGCTGACAACTGACCAACTTATACAGAGAAGTGAAATCCAGATGGACATGGTCACTTTATATCTGAATCAGGTTTGAATAACTTTCTTTAGAATATTGGAAAGCTTTAGAAATTTTGTTGTAGATTGGTTGGTCTCCTTCTTGCTGACTTACCTTTTGCTACCTATTGACATCACATATCAGTCAGAAGATCCAGCTGCCACATGATTAGTTTTTCCACTGATTGTAACCACTTGCCAACCACCTAACTGGGAAAATACGTCATTGCTTTGAGATTTAACACTGGGGTTATGGCTGCAGCTAGATGCCATAACCCTCAGGTGCAAGTCTTTCTGATAAAAGTGGTCCGAGTGGCGCATTTGCTGCTGGATCACGTTTAAAACCAGCGGGAGGGGTCCACCCCACCACCACCGCTTTTTGGTGTTTTCCGGGGTTACCTGGGTGATCGGTAGCTCCGGGAACCAATATGGCACTGGCAGCAGCTGGGAACAGAGAGGAGTCAAGGAAAGATGGCCTCTGCTCATTTCTATGGCCTACGAGGACTGGAGCGATGTTATGGCGTCACTTCTGGTTCTGGCCCCATGTAAAACAAGCCCCCCCTTTTTTTTAAAGGAAAATATCTTTTTTTTTAATGATATATTTTGCTCTTAAGGGTAGAGGAGAGACGTTAAACCCCAGATCTCTCCATATAGAGGACCTGTCATGCTGTATTGTTATTGCAAGAGATGTTTACAGGCGCTGAAAGGAGGAATTTGGAGGGAGAAGGGTTACAACCTTAGATCACTAAACTCTGCCTTACAAACTACATTTTAGGGCTTGTTCATAGCAGGTGCAGTGAGGTAACGCATGCGAGATCACACAATTTCCTGTACTGCATACATGGGTGCTGCCTTTCGCAGTCGCACATGGGTGCCATTATTTTTTTTAATGACACCCCCACGCATCTAGAAAATGCATATATATATAATGTTTGCGCCCATTAAGAAATGCGATGTGCTTGCACGCGCATAAAAGCTTGTGCTTGGACGCACCTCCTGGTGTGAATGAGCCCTTAGACTGATGTGCCCCAGGATTGTGTTTTAAAGGGAGCCTTAACTGAATAAATGTTGAAAAACACTGCACTGATCAGCTATAGCCTGCAGCTCTGATTGAGCGAGGATCTCTGACAGGCTGGTTGTAGAGAAGTTGATCAGTAGATTGACTTCTGTACAACCAGCCTGCCCATACATGGTACAAAAAAATTAGGCCAGTTCAGCATGGATTTTTGATTCATGTATGCCCATCTTAGGACTTCCAGGTCTTGTGCCTCCCCAGCCTTCTGCTGGACAGTGAAATGAGAAGCAGCAGACTAACAAGCTCCTCTCTGTCACTCTGCTTTCTCCTCCTATCAGCCTGAGCCTTGTTAGTACATAACTGATTGGCTGTTTGTGCTGTTTCTCCCTCTTCCATACCTCCCAACTTTCTGAGATGGTTACGAGGGACACCTATTAGCAAAAGTATGTGGGCATAGGACACCTCCCCTGCCACACCCCTTTAAAGGAGCATTGCACACACAAAAAATGATTGGTTAAATCAACAAGTGCCTTTTTTTACTACCACTATTCCTTTATATTGGCTTTTGAAATTTACAAA
This sequence comes from Lithobates clamitans, assembly GCA_037952925.1. NCBI lineage: Eukaryota > Metazoa > Chordata > Amphibia > Anura > Ranidae > Lithobates > Lithobates clamitans. Next base: position 1,212,464 of record JBBGZY010002433.1, read on the forward strand.
TGCAGCAATTTAGAATTTGGAATTAAAGGTTTAGCGCTGGTTAACACTTATTGAAAGATAAACAGTGCATTTTATATACAACTATATAGATCAGACCAAAATGAGGGACAAATGAGGAGGAAAGAGGGAAACAATGAGAGCTAATGTGAGAAGGGTTGAGGTAGTGTCTCAGTCCCAAATTCGTATGTACAACACAGAAAAAAGTTTTGCCCACAGGACTTTTAAAGAGTCACACATCAGACAGCAAATGTAAAAATATAGTTTTTTTTTATTACATTTAAAAACATATGTACCACAATAATAAAGAAGACATAAAAGATGAACATGAATGGTGCTGCATATAGTTCATGTGAAAAAATTAGATAAGCGGGACCTGAAAGCACCATACAGATACCCCAATCGATCTAGAGATGCTGCACGAATGATCTCTACGTGTTTCACGAGGTAATTCTTGCTTCCTCAGGAGAGGCGCAGGTAGATATCTGGAGATAAAAATGAATCAATGAATGATAATAATAAACAAAAAAATAAATAAATAAAAAGGGAGGAAGGGGGTAGTAGGGGGAAGGGGAAAGGGCAGGAGGAGAACCACCTGGACCACTACCTGGAAGTTACAGATATTGAGATACACTCATACATACATGGTTCTCCTCCAGCCCTTTCCCCTTCCCCCTACTACCCTTTCCTCCCTTTTTCATTTTTAATTTTTTGTTTATTATTATCGTTCATTGATTCATTTTTATCTCCAGATACCTACCTACGCCTCTCCTGAGGAAGCGAGAATTACCTTGTGAAACGCATAGAGATCATTCGAGCAGCAGCTCTAGATTGATTGGGGTATCTGTATGGTGCTTTCAGGTTCCGCATATCTAATTTTTCCATATGAACTCTATGCAGCACCATTCATGTTCATCATTTCTGTCTTCTTTATTCTTGTGATACATATGTTTTTAAATGTATTATAAAAAAAAATAAAAACAATCTTATTTTTACATTTACTGTCTGACGTGTGACTCTTTAAAAGTCCCGTGGGCAAAACATTTTTTTCTGTATTGTACAGAGGAGGAAAAAGGGACAGAGGGACTTTGTTCCAAATCAGGGACAGTCCCTCGAAATCAGGGACAGTTGGGAGCTATGCCTAGTAAGAAATGTGCTTTACTGTGGATTGCAAAAGGCTAATATCAGGTCAAATTCAGGTACATACACTGCTTGCATAAAAATACCTTTCAGTATGTATTTATGAATACAGAGATTCATTAATTTGTGTATTTTATAACTACAGTTAATGGACCAAATTTTCCCTTTGTTCCATAAACACCCCACAGACAGGAACTAAATCTCCCTATAATGTGTCAAATTTTCTTTGGTGAATTAAAGTGGTTCTAAAGGTTTAAATATAAAAAAAACATAAAAAAAGCAACATGTTATACTTACCCGCTCTGTGCAATGACTTCACACAGAGCAGCCCCGATCCTCTTTTTTTTGGGGGGGGTTCCCCTCTGCCAAGTACTCCCAATAGCAAGCCACTTGCCATGAAGGCTCTCGAGCAGGTTTTCTGCCAAGCCATACACTTGTGAATGGACACTGTTCATTCACACACGAATCATAGCTTGGCCCACCCCCTGCTCTCTCCTCATTGGCTCATTGGCTGTGACTGACAACAGCAGGAGCCAAATATTCCCACTGCTGTATGAGCTAATGAGGATAGAGAGGCCCAGGAAAGCCGCTGCTCTCATTTACAATTTACTAGATTGGGATGGGGCTCAGGTAAGTATAAGGGGGTGCTGTTGCACCCAGAAGGTTTTTTTACCTTAAAGGAGTTTTAAAGGCAGATATACATACTGCAGCTGCTGAATCTTAATAATCGGATACTTACCTGTCCTGGAGTCCAGAGATGTCGGCACTGCAGCTGATGTTTCCATCAGCTGTCGTGTGCTGCCGCCTCCATTGCGAGTAAGGGAACCCAGCAGTGAAACCCTGGGAACCTTACTGCGCATTCGCTCTGCTCCGCTCCTCTTGCCTAGTGGCCTGGCGGCCGGGGTAGGAAGAGGGAGAAGGGAGGAGGAGGGAGCCTGGGCAGGGACATCAATACCTGTGGCTGAGGCTCCCGGAAGTGTGAACAGGATACCTGTATTAGACAGGTATCCTGTCCCCCCCCCCCCCGAAAGGTGCCACTTTTGGGTGGAACTCTGTTTTAAGATAAAAAACATTTTGTGTGTAGCAGCCTACCCAGCACCCCCTAATTACTTACCTGAGCCCCTTCTCTCTCCAGAGATGTCCACAAATATCGGGGCTCCATGTCCGAATTTATACACGGAGCTCTAATTTGGCTCGGGTGCCCCCATAGAAAGCTGCTGGCTGAGGGGGCACTCGATAGGAGGGAGGGGCCAGGAGCACCATAGAGGGACCCGAGAAGAGGAAGATCCGAACCTCACTGTGTAAAACCAACTGCATAGAGCAGGGAAGTATAACATGTTTGTTATTTTTAGAGAAAAAAATTAAAACAAGACTTTACAATCACTTTAATTCATAGAATACATTAAAGTAAAAAACCTTCTGCCTTTAGAATCACTTTAAAGCGAACCTTTAGTCATTTTTTCCATCTATTAAATCTTCTGCCCCTGTTGTTTTAACTTTGGATAGTAAAACATTTTTTTTCTGCCAGTAAATACCTTAGCCCACTTCCTGTTTGTCTGGTAAAAAGCCCAGGCTTATGACATCATGCACAGCTCTCTCTCTCACTCTCGTGAGAGTTTGCCAGGAAGGGAGGGGGGGGTGAGTTATAAGAGGGCTAATGAGAGCTGCTGAGCTGGAGGTGTGCCTCTTTGTGTCTGTATAAATCCAGGAAGTGAACAGGCAGCAGCTTCAGCTGCCCACAGTTAAAATGGTTTCAGCCAGACTCAGTGGAGGGAGATTTCTGCAGCATATTTGGCAAGTACAGAATCACAGTATATATAAAATAATATGCAAAGTGGTTGGAGGGAAACTTCAGAATGGCAAATATGTTTTTATTACAAATTATGTGAGCAGACTGCAGTTCCTCTTTAAGAGTAAACATAAGGTGCTCCAGTATGTTCTCCCCAAAATGAATTTTAATCATAGACAGAAATTCTGAAAGGAAACAGCTTCTTCTAGAGTCTCTTTCCCGAAAATCCACAATGCTTAAGGACTTGTGTGACATGGATAAACCATATATTAAAAGTTTAATAAAAATAATTCATTTGCGCTAAAACCTCAATCATACTTTATCTTTAGTGTTTTTACTCTGCGCTTCATTTTGCCCGGTATCTTTTTATTTAATATTTCTTCTTTTAGTATTTTTGTTCATAGTTTTTTTAGTCCTTCACTACCACTGTTGGAAGCCGACCTTTTGGCATAATTCACTTTATATTCCTTTTACCTGTCATTTCAGCCTGCTTTTTGTGGTTCCGAAGTATCTAGCTGAATTTGTTTCAATCTACGCTGTAATCTTATTTTTCTCTTAGGTGGGACATTATCCTGTAAATCTCTCTTTTATGGTGGAGAAGGATATCGATGTCAAGGACCTGAAATCAGCCACAGCAAAAATCTATGATTACTATGAGACAGGTAATAGTCTTCTCTTCTGCTAGTGAGTACAATAATCATACCTATAGATGGTCTAGACCAGGGGTCTCCAAACTGTGGCCCTGGGACCAGATGTGGCCCTTTCCTTGCCTTAATCTGGCCCCTGGAGCACTATTCTATCCACTCTCACCATTAATGGGGTATCATTCTTGCTGCTGACACCAACGATGAGGCCCTATACCTCCAACTGACACCATCCAAAGGGCACAGTTCCTTCCATTGACACCAATGATCAGGCATAATTCTTAACATTGACACCAATGACGGGGCACTAGTCCTCCTACTGATACCAAAGATATGGTATTGTTTACGCCCACTGGACGCCTGGACATTTTCTACTCCTAAATGGTTCTACTCCGGCCCCCCCAAAGTCTAAAGAACAGTAAACTGGCCCTTTGCTTAGAAAGTTTGGAGACCCCTGGTCTAGACTTAGTCCAAGTGTTTTTATATACAAGGAAAACAAAAATATAATTTTAAAGGTATAGTGCTGATCTACCCACATTTTTTGCTTTTTATCCAAGCAGTGCACTGGGGTACCAGACCAGCTGAATATTTTAACCACTAGTCGACAAGCTCACGCAGATATACTGCAGCAGGTCGGCTCTCCTACGCGAATAGACGTACCTGTACTTTGGTCCGTGTAGGGTGTAAAGTGGGCGTGCCCGCTGCGCACCGCGGGTCCGATGTCTGCCGGCGACACACGATCGAGATGAGGAGAGGCAGAACGGGGAACTGCCTATGTAAACAAGGTGATTCCTCGTTCTGCCTAGTGACATGACAGAGATCTTCTGTTCCCAGTGATTGGAAACAGTGATCTATGTCATGTTCCAGTGAGCTCATCTCCCCTACAGTTAGAACACACCTAGGGAACACTTAACCCCTTGATCACCCCCTAGTGGTAACCTTTTCACTGCCAGTGACATTTGCACAGTAATCAGTGGCTATTTATAGCACTGATCGCTGTATAAATGTCAATGGTCCCAAAAAAGTGTCAAACGTCTCTGATCTGTCCGCCGCAATGTCTCAGTCCCACTAAAAATCGCAGATCCCCGCCATTACTAGTAAAAAGAAATATATAAAAATGTCATAAATCTATCCCCTATTTTGTAGACGCTATAACTTTTGCACAAACCAATCAACATATGCCTATTGTGATTTTTTTTTTTTTGATTTTTTTTTACCAAAAATATGTAGAAGAATATATATAGCGGCCTAAATTGATGAATAAATTTGTTTTTTTATTTAAATTTTTGGATATGTATTATAGCAAAAAGTTAAAAAAAAAATATTCTTTTTCAAAATTGTCGCTCTTTGTTTGTTTATAGAGCAAGAAAAAAAACCCCAAAAAACTCTGAGGTGATCAAATACCACCAAAAGAAAGTTCTATTTTGTTTGGGTACAGCGTCACATGACCGTGCAATTGTCAGTTAAAGCGTATGGTTATCGCAAAAAATGGCCTGGTCATTAAGGGGACAAATCCTCCCGGGGATGAAGTGGTAAATTAGCCTTGTTGCTGGTTATCTGATACATTAGGTACACACATTACTGGGCATGTGAAAGTGTGCATTCTACAGATTCCTGACATCTGTTTTAGGCTGCACAAATCATATGACAGGAAAGTGCCCTCTTGTCCAAATGTATGGTTAATGTAAACTGACTGTATTATAGTACAGTTATAATATTTCCTGTCAATGATTACCAATTCTCTGACTGATTTCACTTTGCGGTCTTATGTCACTCAGAATTCAGTGTATTATACAAAAAATTCCATAAACTGCTCCAAGCTTCTAAATTAACCACTTCTGGACTGCTGCACACCGATATACATCCTAACTTTGAAGAGGGATATCTTTGTTATGGCAGCAGCTAGCTGCCATAACCCTGGTATCCTCTTCTTCGGCCTTTGGTCTGGTTTCCGATAATAGTGGTCTCTGTGGTGGATTTGCCGCAAGATCACTTTTATCAGCGGCGGGAGAGGGGGCCCCTCCCGCCGCTCCCTGGTGCCCTCCGCTGCTTACCGAAGCAGTTGGTAGCGGCGGAGGCGATCAGATGCTTGTCCTTCCTGGGTATGGAGACGAGTGAGGCTATGATGGCCCCCACCAGTCTCCATACCATAGCAGCGCAGAAGCGACGTCAAAATGTCACTTCCGCCCATTACTCTTAAAGGGCCATTTTTTTGTGCTCTGATAAGGGTCTGGTATAGATTTTGAGGGGGACCCCCTCGCCATTTTTTTTATTTTGGCGCAGGGTTCCCCTTAATATCCATACCAGACCTGAAGGGCCTGGTATGGAATTTAGGGGGACCTCCATGCATTTTTTTTTTTTTTTGGTTCGGGGTTCCCCTGTGGGGAAATCCCATGCTGTTTTTATCAATGAACTTTTATGTGTATTGTCGGACCGACAATTCATTGTAGCCGCGAGTAGTTTTGAATGACTTTTTTTGCTTTGAAATGTCATTTTGCTGCCAGACTGTTCTAAACATGGGAAACATGCGCCCCTTTACAGGCATACTATAGACACCCCCCAGGTATGAAATTTAAAGGAATATTACACTTTTATTGTTTCACTTTAAGCATTATTAAAATCACTGCTCCTGAAAAAACGGACATTTTTAAAACTTCTTTTTGCATTGATACATGTCCCCTGGGGCAGGAGCCAACTTTTTATGACAATAACTTGCATATAAGCCTTTAAAAAGAGCACTTTTGATTATTCATGTTCGTGTCCCAACGGTGTTCGCGTGTTCAAACAAATTTTTTGCCTGTTCGCATGTTCTTATGCAAACCGAACCGGGGGGTGTTTGGCTCATCCCTAATCGCCACGATCGGTAGAGCAAGAGCAATAATTCTAGCCCTAGACCCCCTCTGTAGCTCAAAACATGCAACCTGTAGAATTTTTTAAACGTCTCCTATGGAGATTTTTAAGGGTAAAAGTTTGTCGCCATTCCACGAGCGGGCCCAATTTTGAAGCGTGACATGTTGGGTATCAATTTACTCAGCGTAACATTAGCTTTCACAATATAAAAAAAAATTGGCTAACTTTACTGTTTTTTTATTTTTTAATTCTCAAAAAGTGTATTTTTTCCAAAAAAGTGCGCTTGTCAGACCGCTGCGCAAATATGGTGTGACAAAAAGTATTGCAACGACCGCCATTTTATTCTCTAGGGTGTTAGAAAAAAAAGTATAATGTTTGGGGGTTCTAAGTAATTTTGTAGCAAAAAAAACAGTTTTTAACTTGTAAACAACAAATCTCAGAAAGAGAGGCCTTCACTCACATCTTTTGGAGCTCTTCTTGGGTGGGACAGTGAAAGTTGGCAAATTTTACAATTATACATTGGTTAACATTTTCTTTGGCAACATCTGTATAAACTGCCACTAAATTTGAACTATTCACTGTTAGAGCCCATTCATACAATTGGGGTGCGGTATAGTGTGCTGTTCTGAATGGCACTGGAATGCACCTTCTTGGGGTACTTGTGGGTACTTGTGTTGCAGCACAGCACTAACATTTGCACTGCTGAAATTGCCGCATGCACAATGTTTTTGGTACATTTTGGTCAAAGGTGTGCGCAGCCTATTGCAATAGGGTTTGCACCCCGAATCTCAAACGCACATGCGTTGTGCATTGATCTCCCTGCCGGCACAGCAGAAGAGAAGTGCGTAAACACTTCTCTTTTGGCAGAGCTGGTAAGAGGGAAATCTTTCACATCTCCCCGCCAGCACACAGAATGCTAATGCACACGGGGTGATTAGGGTGTGCCCAGGCACAGCCAGCGCACCCTGTGTGCACGCCTATGATTGTGGTGTGTTGAGCAACCCATTTAAATGCATTTAATGCACCACAGAGAAAAGGGCTTAGGAATAAATAAAATTTAGTTTTTCATTGCCTTCATATATCTGTGAAAATCAGGAGTTTTCTACCATATTTCACTGCTTTGGATAATAGATTTGAGCCTCCCATGGCTTCCGATACCATTTTATATTTGGATGACACCCAAATCTATCTTTCTGCCCCTCAGCTCACCCCATTAGTCTCCTCACACATCACTGGTTTACCAACAGACATATCAGCCTGGATGTCACACCACTTCCTCAAACTGAATCTAAATCCAAGCTCTTAATATTTCCTCCACCACGTGCCTCTTCCCTTAACTTCTCTGTCAAGATAAATGGCACATCTATCAGTCTGTCCCCACATGCCAGGGTGCTAGAGGGTAATCCTAGACTCTGAACTGTCCTTTCAGGCCCACATCCAATCCCTGTCCAAATCATGCCGCCTTAGCATCCACAACATCTCTAGAACATGCCCCTTTTTAACCAATGACACCAACAAGCTTCTAATTCACTCCCTGGTTATCTCTCGCCTCAACTACTGCTACTCCCTCCTCATTGGGTTACCTTTTCTTAGACTATCTCCCCTTCAGTCCATCACCAATGCCGCTGCAAGACTCATCCACCTTACCAACCATTCAGTGTCCTCCACCCCTCTCTGCCAATCCCTCCACTGTTCCACTCACCCAACAAATAAAATTCAAAGTACTAACAATAATTTACAAAGCCGTCCACAACTCTGCCCCCAGCTAAATCACTAACCTGGGCTCAAAATACCAACCAAGCCACTCTCTTTGGTCCTCCCAAGACCTCCTGCTCTCTAGCTCACCTTGTCACCTCCTCCCATGCTTGCCTACAGGATTTCTCCAGAGCTTTCCCCATCCTTTGGAACTCCCTACCCCAATCTTTCCAACTGTCCCCTAATCTATCCATCTTTAGACGATCCCTGAAAACCCTTCTCTTTAAAGAAGCCTATCCTGCTTCTGACTAATACACTGTTTTACTTCCTCCATCAGCTCATCAGCTCATCCCTCACAGCTATTACCAATTGACTCTCTCTCCTAGATTGTAAGAGGACCATCTTACAATGTAGGACTTGCAGCACAGATATTAATATTAGGCAGTAGAGAAAGGATGATCCAGCATGGAGATCACCAGCAAATCTGGATGCTCATCATGTCACAGCTCCCGTCTCCTTCCAACAAGTTTCCCCTTAACAGGCTACGTCCGGGAATGGAGGATGGAGGAATGGAGGAATGGATCCTCCATTCCCAGACATAGCCTGTTAAGGGGAAACGTGTTGGAAGGAGACGGGAGTTGTGACATGATGAGATCATCGGAAGTTGGTAAGAGGCCAATTTAATTTTCATTTGGATTGTTATACTTTATTATCACTGGGAACGGTGGATAGCACATCCAATTGGTGGAATACAAACCAAATTGTAATGTAACTGTAATGTCTGCCTTCCTTTTGTTAATTGCGCAAACAGTTGGCACTATATAAATCCTGTATAATAATAAGAATAATACTAGGAGAGGAGAAACTAAGTTGGTTTTAGGTTTTATGAAGATGCAGTGGGCTTTATATGGCTCTTTAGGGATTACTGAAGCTCCTTTCAACTATCCTGGGTCTATTTTTGTGCCAAAACACAGTACTCTCATTAGCCTCATTATTTTATGTTTTTTTTTTTTTTTACAGAATTAAAAAAATAGACAGTGAAAAAATATACAAATAATGATCAAATACACTATATTATAGAATTTAAAGTGTTTATGTTTTACCTTTCAGATGAACAAGCAGTGGCAGAATACAACCATCCCTGCAACACTGGTAAAGATTAACACAAATTCAGTGAATGAAATGTGTCACTTTTTTATAAAAAATTGGTTGGATCTATGTCTGAATCTGACATTTGTTTGGCTGTTCTGTGATCCTTCAGCTTTTGTACTTTCTAGTTGCTGACCTGAAATAAGTGTACTTATCTGCATATTTGTTGTGGATTGAGGACACAAAGTATTGAAATGTGGTGGTGTATGATAGCCAGGTAACTAGCTTTTTCAGAAGAAATGGACAATACCAAATATTTGTCCCCTATCAGGTCTCTTTTGTAGTTCATCTGTACTTCATTCTACAAAAAATTTAAGTGGATCTAAAGGCAGAAGTTTTTTTTTTTGCATTCTCTGCATTAATGTGCACTGCCATTTTCGTTTCACCCTTTTTTTTTTTTTTTTCGGGTAATTTGTTATGATTGCAATTCAAAAATTCAAAAATTCATAAATTCGAAAATTCGAAAATAAGAACGAAAATCAGAAAATTCGAAAGACTAACTAATAATAAGTAACTATTAAATTATAGGTATTGTAAATCCCTTTCAAATGTGGCTGTTAGTGAACGTAACAAATACAAATTTATTCAAAGTTACAAATTATTCGCAATACAGAATGCCGTATCTAAACGTAACATTATAAATAACAATAATAATAAATAATAACAAAATAATAATACATTTTTTTTATTATGAATTAGTTCCCTTCCATTTGTTTAGATGCGGCATTCATTATTTCGGATAATTCGTAACTTTGGATAAATTTGTATTTGTTATGTTCACTAACAGCCAAATTTGAAAGGAAATTCCAATACCTATAATTTAATAGTTAGTTATTAGTTTATTCTTTCAAATTTTTGGATTTTCTTTCTTATTTTCGGATTTACGAATTTTCAAATTTTCAAATTTACAAATTTATGAAGTGTGATCATGACGAATGACCAGAAAAACTAAAAATAAATAAATAAATAAATAAATGAAACAGAAAAACACATTTTTCGGCAGTGCACATGTCTACTATATACCAGAGTTTGTAGATGTTATAACTTTTGCGCAAACCAATCAATATACGCTTATTGAGATTTTTTATATATTTATTTATTTTTGTTACCAAAAATATGTAGCAGAATACATATTAGCCTAAATTTTTGAAGAAATTTGATTTTTTTAAATGTTTATGGGATATGTTTTAAAACAGAAAGTAAAAAAAATATAGTTTTTTTTCCTAAAATGTCAGTATTTTTTAGCTTATAGCGCAAAAAAATAAACAAGCAGTGGTAATTAAAATACCACCAAAAGAAAGCTCTACTTGTGGTAAAAAAAATATATGACATAAATTTCATTTATGTACAGTGTTGCATGACCGTGCAAATCGTTAGTTAAAGTACACAGTGCTGTATAGCAAACAATGGTCTGGTCATGAAAGGGGGTAAATCTTCTGCATGTCAAGTGGTTAAACATAATTTTTCCTTTTATTTCTTCTCTTGCTTTGTAGATGACAACTCCAGAAATTCAAGTTAAGAACAAAATAACATTTTGCACCTATACCGAAACCTCTGAAATGAAATTTAAATTTCTGTAAAATGTTTCAATAGATTGCATGGGGGGGAAAACACATCTACTTTGCAGTCTGGTATTGAAATCTCCTATCTCACCTATTGTGTTCTTAAATTAAAGGGCAATAAAGTCTGAGCATATAGTCTGTGTGACTATTGTTGAGTGTGTCTGAAAGTCATTTTTTTTTTATATGACATATTACTTGCTTGTACCAATTTTTACCATTTCTTTTAACACACAGATAGGTGGATGCTTTTTCTATTAGTTATTCGTTTATCAGTCAGTGGAAATCGCAAACCTGAGACGATACGCTCAAAGACAGATGAAACTGAGGTTTACTAAAGGCAAATTTACTGTTTGCTTTGCAAACAAAGCTGCACTTTGCAACAGGGATGTGCAGTCAGGGGAGTGTAGTGATCGAATATATTAATTAATATTGGTTGATATGATGTAGAGTGGGTATGATAATGAATTAGTAAGTACTCTTCCGCAGCAACCCAATTCTTCCAGAGAGATGCACTTTATTGACTTCCAACACAGAGCAAAGTCCAAAGTCCACAGATGACAAAGAAATCCGACAGAGTATATCTAATTCAAAAAACCATCTCCTAGGTCTGTGTCTTCCCAGCCATACACAGACAAGCCTCACCTCATACACAGACAAGCCTCACTTCCCCAAACCTATAGACTGAATGCCGTGTTATATTCACTAAATATTGAATGGCTGAGCAATTTGATTGGCCTTTCAATTTAGGACTTTGATTAGCTTTAGTCTTTCAAACAGACAACAACTCCCAGCCGTGAACAGTTGTGAACCACCCCAATTTGCACTCCCGCATATCAACATCAACAAGTCCCCTTTAGATATATGTAATTAGATTAGATTAACATACCACCTGAATACCCTTTGAAATGTTCAAATAGACTTGCATAAGATTAACACATCAAAGAGTCTTCAGCTGTTCCCTTGCTATGCTAAAATTCAGTTGGACAATGCAACTGAATTTCTGGTCAGCATGGCACTCCAATACAATATTATACATAAATTGGCCAACATATTACAACAGGGAGCCTCACCTGCCATCAAAAAAAAATACAAAAAATACAATAAAAAAAACCCACGATCGAGCTTCAAGGGTCATAGCTCGACAAATTTGTAGGTAGCTGAAGTCCTGCCTCACCACTAATCAAAATTTGTGGCTCCTGCCACCTTTAGTTCCGGGGAAATGGGGCTCCTTGCACAGCCCATCAGAAGCTACATACAGAACAGCCAGTTTAAATACAAGCTGGCACACTCTGTTTGCAGAAGACTGAGAGGTTGAGCTCACAGTGCCTCTCCTCACTTCTTGTCAGAGGCACTGAACTCAATGAACAGCTTAGAGCCTTGGACTAATGGTAAAGCACCATTGGAATAAGCTTTCCAATAAAAATACTGCAGTGGAGGCACGCCTCTCATTTCAGTGTCATAGAAGGGGGGATGTGTCTAAAAGATACATGTTCCCTTCCAGCACAGCCCTCTTAACTAGAAGTAAAAAACATGGGTTTATGGGTATACGACTTACCCATAATCTTCTGCTGCTGAAAAGGTACAAGCTAAATCATATATTATGCTATATGTTATAACATAATCATTTATTATTTATCTATTTACTGTGACTTTACTGGTTTGAAGTTCAAACTTCAGTAATTTGTCCGTTAAGCCACCTGCTTGAGTACAGTTTTTGAAAATATAGTAAATTACCTTAAAAACAATATATAATAATTATTTGTATATTACTTACTTATGATCATTAACAACTTGCCACCAAGGCCAATTTTGACACTTCTCTCCTACATGTAAAAATCATCATTTTTTTGCTAGAAAATTAAAGTCTATGGGACACGAGCGTGAAAAATCAAAAGTGCTAATTCTAAAGAATTATATGCATGGTATTGTCATAAAAAGTGTTTGGGGACCCGGGTCCTGCCCCAGGGGACATGTATCAATGCAAAAAAAGTTTTAAAAATGGTCATTTTTTCAGGAGCAGTGATTTTAAGAATGCTTAAAGTGAACAATAAAAGTGAAATATTCCTTTAAATTTCGTACCTGGGGGTGTCTATAGTATGCCTGTAAAGTGGCACAGTTTTCCCGTGCTTAGAACAATACCACAGCAAAATTACATTTGTAAAGCAAAAAAAGTAATTTAACACTGCTTGCGGCTGTAATGTATTGTCAGGTCCCAGCAATATACATGAAAATCATTGAGAAAAACAGCATTGGTCCCCCCCCCCAGCCCATTACAAGGCTCTTTGGGTCTGGTATGGATATTAAGGAGAAGCCCATACCCAGATTAAAAAGGGGCAGAAAAATTGGGCCTTGGTGGTGGTGGTGCCACAACACTGTAACCCCTCACAGATACTCTTGTTGGGCGCAGGAAAGGGCCCTGCTGTGAAATATTTGATCAAAAATTGTAATGACATGCCCCTGTTAAACAGGAGCAGAAAAATTGGGCCTTAGGAAGTGGTGGTGGTGCCCTAAACCAAAAATATTGTTGGAAGCTAGCATCATCACGATTGAGGAGGAATAGGATAGTCACTCAGCATAGGCAGTCTTCAAGAGATTCCACAACCATAGAAAAATCAATCCGTTGTATCAGAATCAGGTGCTTGATAGCTGCTGCTGATCCAAGACTGATTCATTTTTATGAATGTGAGCCTATCAAAGGAGTCTGTGGACAGGCGCACACTATGATCCATTACAAACCCTCCAGCAGCATTGAATGTGCATTCAGAAAGAATGCTGGATGCAGGACAGGTCAGTAGCTCAATTGCATATTGAGCAAGTTCTGGCCAGTGGTCCATCCCCAAGACCCAGTAACCCAGTGGATGGTTTGTTAGAAAGGTCTCCAAGTCTGCTCTTGCCCCAAGATATTCCTGCACCATGTAATTCAGGCGATGGTTGCTTGAACCGATCAGACCTTGGCGCTGAGGACTAAAAAATTGTCTGAAGGCATAGGTCAGCCAGCCACCTTCTCCACCGCTCTTCCTCTGACTGACTGAAGCCTCAGCAACACGTTGTCCAGCACCAGGAACCTCCCAGGGTCCGGAAACACATTGCACAAACCTTTCTTCATGGCCTCCTGAAGATGTTTCATCCTCTGCTCCCTCTGCGAAGGCAGGATGAATTCTGCAACCTTACCCTTGTAACGTGGATTAGGAAGGGTTGCCAGCCAGTAATGATCCCTCTCCTTGATACCACGAATCCTAGGATCCTTTCGCAGGCTTTGCAGAATCAGGGAGGCCATGCAGTGTAAGTTTGCAGACGCATTCAATTGTGACTGTAATGGATGTGATCATGGTGAACTGTCTATTCCAACACCTGCTTTATATACCTAACATATATAAACTCAGCTTCTATGCTTATTAAGCATTAAGACATTTACAGATATTCTGCAAAGCTCAAAGCTTGCTTAAGAACTGGACTGACTTCAAAGAGTTAATCAAAAAGTTTGCGCCTGCTTCCCAGAATACATTCAGAATCTAACAGCATAACACAATGGAGCAAGAGAATGCTGCAAGAACAATTATTCACTTCTGCAAATGTGCATCAGCTGGTTTGTATGCGCCAGTCTTGTTGACATATCTCAATCTTCAATGGAATTGTACAAAAGTCTGGAGAAGCGGAAATATTAAACAGAAAGTAATTTGACTCTGAACTAAGCAGTCTCAGTGTGAGCTTACTTGAAGCATGCATGCTTTTGTATTCAACAATCTGATCGGGGGTAGATATAATCATTTCGGAACTTTTGTTCTGAATCCAAAACATTTTGGCGCTCAAAACGTGGGGCTCGAGGCTAGGATCCCAAGGGATAGCCGATCACAAGCCAACACGGAGAGACAGGATATGGAGACTGATCACCTCTAAAAAATGGTAAGACACTTTTGATATCTCGTATATCTAGTCTACTGTTTATCCTGTACCCCTGTGGTTGGTCAACCCCTATCGGCTTCCTGCGGCCCTCAAAGACAGGTATATATCTTGCCGCGAGTCTGTTGATAAATTAAGGAACCTGCAATCATATCTACCACCTGTTTTGTTCTGCTCTGTTTTGTTGATCGATCTTGTGTTTTGTGGTGGCTGTTGTGAATGAGGGATTGCTTATATAGTCACAGATGAAAATAGTTGACGCGGTTAAACTTCTCCTGGGGGAAATAATTGTGCGGTAAAGCACGGGTGCAAGGAAGTGCACGGATAACGTAACCAGGAGAGGGCGTCAGGAATAACGTGCCAAGCGGTAGCGTGGGGATCCCGTGGGATCTGAGCAATCCTGTATTGGTTGTCACACATTGTCTTGTTGGTGGTAATGTCGTGTCCTAAGTGTGTTTGTGGTCTGTTATTTGCCATACAAGAAGAGGGCAGTTTGGCTTGTGACTTGGTATTAGAGCGGGAAGGAGAGGGTGCTGTCAAAAAGGGAAAGAAATTGGCCAAAGTGTGTGGTTGATATACATTTGGGTGGGAGATTATTATAGACGAATGGTGCACTCTCTTAAAGGGAAAAAGGGGTTTGCTGTCAGACCACGGCCTACTGCGCGCAGCAGACTCCTGGTTTAAAGTTGCAAACGCTATTCGTGAAGAAGGGGGTGGACAGAACATGAAATTAATCAAAATAATCAAAATGGTCGAATTGTATATGTGTATAGAAAACTAGAAAAGAGGAAGCTAAGTAGTCAGCCACCACCGTACAACTGCCCTATAATGGCGTCTGGACCCCAAGAAGTAGACACTGCCCTTCGTCTACCACCCCTCTGTTCTAAGTGACACCTCCCCCTGTGGCAACACGCCCTATGCCACCACCCCCTGAACTGCCCACACCGAAACCCACCCACATGTTTCCAGTGATGGAACATAGTAGCAATCAATGTAGCATTTTTATTAAATAAATAATTTATGTACTGTATAGGATGTCTTGAATATTTCTGAATATTTCAGTTAGAGTCTGAATTTAGTTGTAATTGCTTACCCTTGCATTATTGCAGCTAAAAGGTGTTTCTTTTCTAATAACAGTAAATGTAGCAAATGTACTATATTTATGCAAATGGTTTTAATTGTGTTTAAGCTGTATTAGCAACAATTGGGGAGTTTAAAATGTTCAATTTCAATATTTAACAGTATTATAAATAAAGAGGAAGTTTATGTATTCTGGGCGTTATGCCAGAAGAACGAAAGAGGAAGTGCTTTCCTTGATTAAATCTATGTGCTAGATTTAGGCCCCATTCACATCTGAGTGTTTTGTATTCTGAAAAAAAAAACAATTATTCTAAAATGCCTGAAGTCAATATGTGTACAAGAGTTCACACAAGAAAAGGCGAATCCGTTGAGAAATAGCACAAGAAGTTTACTGATTTGGGTTTTAGCGTGTTGAACAGAATGCATAGACACATGTTAGCTGCCACATTTATTTCAGGTCTTAAAGAGTCAATCCGAATGGGTATGAGTATAGAATAATGGAGCTTGAGACATTGTTATTAGTAGTTATTAGGTCCAGAATCCTCACAGAGCAGTAGAGAGTAGCTCCTCTCACGATGGCTTCTGACACACCCTATCTGCGCCCACCAGTACCAACTCCACGTGCCTGCTACAACTGCGGAAGGCCCGGCCACTCCAGAAGGGAATACCGAAGTCCATGGAAATTCACCCACAGTCAACCAAGCCCCAACTGTGGTCCACATGAAAGCGCCCAGTACCAGGGACATGACACCCCACCTTGCCTACCACCTCGCCCACCTCTCCGGATCACATGGACCTTCTCCACAAGGATTCAGGCAAGCCTGTTTCACCTGCCAGCTACACCTGGACTGTTATGCCACAAGGTGCCCAGAACTCCCCCTCGCCAAGGCAATGGCCCTCATTCTGGACACCTGGATGAAGTTACACCCAGACATTGTACTCCTTCAGTATGTAGATGACTTCCTGCTTGTGCAGATACCCTTGGTGATGCCTCAATCTTCTCTGAAAGCCTCCTCCACTACCTGGCTGAGCAAGGATGCAAGGCCTTAAAGCAAAAAGGCCACTGCATCTTCCAAGGCACCCGACATCTCACTGAAGAAAGAGTTGCTGCAATCAAGGGCATCCCTTTGCCTCAAGGTCAAAAGCACCTTCATGCCTTTCTAGGATTAATCTCCTACTGCTGTTCTTGGATCCCAGTTCCAGAAGCCTCCCTTTCGATGCAATCCCTTTATGATGCCCTGAAATCTGACCCTTTCCTGCTTTCACCAGAAGCTGTGGACAACTTTGAAACTCTGAAGGAGATCCTCTCAACAGCCCTTTGAGCCTCCCAGACTAAAAGACTTTCAAACTGTTTGTCTCAGAGAGTACCAAGTACAGCCCTGTCCCCAGCAAAACACCTCCTCAGACTCCAGTGTGCCTTGCTTCTCCCTAATAACATCACCGTTCTCCCATCTGATACCCTTAACCCATCCACTCTGCTTCCTCTTCTCAAGGGGGAACCTCTTTGGAGAATAATCCTCATCTCACCGTTTATGACTGCTTCGAAATGATGACAGCACTTGAGAATCCTGACCTGACAATTTTTGTGGAAGGTTCCATGTATGCAGACAGTACTGGATGGTACCACACAGGATACGTAGTCACCACCGAAGATACAGTTCTTCAACCTTCAGCTTTACCCTCCTCCATGTCTGCCCAGGAAGCAGAAGAACTCCAGGCCCTAACTATGGCATGCAAATTGGCAGAAGGAAATTTTGGGATCATCCGGAAAACCAGAGGGTTCCTGACAGCAGCAGGAACACCTGTAAAACACAGTGCAGCTATCAAGGACTTAATGGATGCCCTACTCCTCCCAGCACAAGTGGCTATACTTAAGGTAAAGACGCAAGGCAAGCTGGTTTCCCAAGAAGCACGAGGCAATCACCTGGCAGATACCGCTGCGAAACAAGCTGCAGATTGAACGCGAGAAGTGGTCAGCAGAGTGAATGCACCTATCCTGGATGATACTGTAGAAACCATTATGATTCTACAAAACCCTCCTGTAAACAGGACCCACCTCAAGGAGCAACAAGAGACAACTGACAAAGAAGAAAAAGAAGTGTGGATCAAAAAAGGAGCCACAGAAGTTGAAGGAATCATGTAATTAAACAAGAGACCGTGTCTGCCAAGTGGGCCGGAAGCTTACCAACATGACGGCAAAGACCACAGCTAAAAGACTTTTAACAGAAATAGTGTGCAGATATGGTGTCCCAGAGGTCATAGAGAGCGTTCAGAGCCCGGCTTTCACGGCCTCAGTAACCAAGGAGATATGGACAGCTTTAGGTAGGGGTCACACTAGCTTTCCACACCAGATGACCCATCCTCAGAGCAATGGGAAGGTGGAAAGATTAAATGGCACAATAAAATCTAGAATGCTGAGAATGTCTCAGGAAACGGGAATGAGTTGGCCTTAGACAGCTTACCTATTGCCTTATTCAGTGTTAGGTACACTCCAAGGGGAAACCATGGTCTGTCATCCTATGGGATATTGTTTGGTTCAGCCCTCAGACTAGGTTGTTATTTCCCACAACAGTTGCAGCTCCAATCTGATGTATTGACTGATGATTATGTGACTGCTTTATCTCGAGAATTAACCCGTATCCATTCCGAAGTGTTTTCTTCCATTCCAGATCCTGAGCTAGATACAGGAAAGCACAAGCTGGTTCCTGGTGACTGATAAAGAAGTTTGTGAGAAAGCATACTCTTGAACCCAGATATGATGGTCCTTTCCAGGTACTCCTAACAACTGCCACATCAGTCAAGGTGGCCGGGAAGAACACGTGGACACACGCCTCCCACTGCAAGAAAGTCCCTGTACCTGAGGAAGAGGCCGAGGGGACCAAATGATTCTGTATATCCTTCTCATAGTAATCATTGCCCAGGCGCAAGAGGTAGCCATCAAACAAAAAGATGATATAACCCAGTTCTGGTATAACTCATCCAATACACATGTTGGCACTTTTATATCCTTTTATGAACAGATAATTCCAGGTACTATCTACAAGATCCGGACCTGGGATGAAGCAGTAAGACCCATGACTGTGTATGTATGCGTCATTGACACCTATTGGGGTAACAACTGTGATTCCTGGGGAGCAGTGCGTTGGAACACTGGGGGTACAAACTGGGGGTATGTTAGAATATTATTCCAAATTCATAATTCGGTACTTATAGGTGTTATATTATATTCATGGCAAGCTTGCAAAACATATTTGGTTTTATGATTAATCATGATAAATAGAGTATGTGTGAATGACCTTGATCAATAGATTTGACATGATTCTTCATCTAAAGCTGAGCATTGCTGGATTTTTCTGGTGTAGTCAATTTGAGTATGACATTTAGGGTATCTTGGTGTAGAATGTCATGAGAAGACAAAAATAGACACGTGTCCACGTAGCTAAAGGAATATACATTGTGGATTATATACTGTTAAGTTAAGTTAGTTTGTAGTTCCAGTCATATTAATAAGTACTAGTATATAGTTACTTAATGTAAAGTTGATAATATGTGTTCATATTATATAGATGTTTGGTTATACGACATTACATGATCAGCATATTACTTCAAATATGGAGTGTTACATGTGGGCTTGTCAATCGTATGCCATATATGACTGTGAGTGCATACTGAAGCTAGCAGAAATGAATATGTGCCATACAAGGTTCTAAATTGGTGTGAGGTTATGACGTTCACACGTTCACATGTAACATATAAAGCCAACGTTTCCATATTGAAGGACACACAGAGACACAGACAGACACACACACACAGACACACACACAGCTACTAGGATAGATACTGACATGTTTACAAGACACTTTGATAAGTTGGGACAGCTGCCAATTCTGCCAGAATACTGAGAACGTCATTTCCTGTTTCTTCTTGGAGGACACAAGACAGCATGGAGACAGGAGGGCAGCAGCCATGAAGCACACATGCTATAAGCTTATTACAGCTTAATAACTTTTTATTCTATTTCATATATTTTTACCCACACTGAACTGAACTATTATATTTTTACATTGTATTTATGATGCCAATTGTGTGACAATAATCTCACACTTTGTTTTAAGTCAGTTTGGCTATCAATGCTATTCATCCAAAGCGCCTCTGAGATACAAGAATATTTTGATATTAATAATATTCTTCATTTTGGCGAGCCAGACAACTGCCGTCATTTCTCAATTTTTACGGAAATCTCGATCCTTGCTGAGGGGGGAGAGATTAGCGCAGTTTTGCGAATATTCAAGTCTCGAGAAAAAAGACGGTTCAGAACCTATCAACCAAGAGGCGTTTGTGCTGCATCAGATGTGGACAAGAGGTCCAAGAAACTGAGACGGTTGAAGACAAGAAATTCTTCTAAATACGGTGAGTAAAAGTTATGGAATTTATTGATGAAATAGCTAGAGACAGCAAGCTAGAGTTTAAAGATGTGTCTTTATATCCAAATGACAGTCACTTGTGGAGATATATGTACAATGAATGCTTAAATGCCAATACACAGATTGATAAATCCAGGTTCACTGTACATAAATTACGTAAAAAGATAGCTAATATCTTAAGCTTAGTGAGAATATTTAACAAAATGATTATTAATGTTGATTTACCTGCAAAAAATGTGTGTACATTACAGCAGACAGAATGTAACAATGTACAGAACACAGGGAAACATGAAAATTTGTCTCAAGATTATCTTAATTGTCCAAACTGTGAGATTTTTTGTAATTATATAGAGAATCTTGAGGAACAAATTGACTCTAAAACAAATCTTTTGGAAAAACTTCAGAATGACAGTAGATTGACACAGATTGCTGTAATAACTACTGATGACAAAAAGACTGAATCTAAATGTAAGCAACAATCCTCTTATATTCCGGAAAGTTCGGATATGGAGAATGTTGATGCTACTGATGAAAAAGAAATGAAACATAAAAACTTATTATGTAGAACTGCAAAACTAAAGTTACAAATACATGACCAATTAATGAAAGTTTTAAAAGACATCCCAGCATATGATTTAAAGGCGGATGCTTTTTATAACGCAGACATATTTGAGTCCTACACTGATCGGTACAACCTTAAAGACGAACAGCGTAATCATATATTTTATCTTTGGTTACCTGCACATTATGCTAGACGACTAACAAAGTCACCTATTATTGCTGACGATGGAGAGGAGATACATAGTGACGATTCAGACAGATTGCGACAATTGTTATTATGTACAACGGGTGAAGATGTTCCATCAATTGAAACACTTGACTCTTTACAAACTTCAGTTAATGAAGACCCATTTGCCTTCAAAATTAAATTCTCAAAAGCGTATGAAATGATATTTGGAGTAGATGATAATGATCCAGGTTTAAAAACAGCTTTCATAAAAAAATTTAAATACCTTGACCCAACTTCAGTAGCCATAGCGCAGGAACGTCAAAATTTAAATGATATAGTAAGTTTCATTGATAAAATTAGGAGACAATTGAATCAAAGCAATCTCACACACGAGATAGCTATAATTCAATGTGACAAAAATAGTCAGGCTGCAGACATGTCAGAAACGACAGGTCTTAGCAGGAATGACAAGGACAGCTGCAGACAAGTGAGGCAAGGAGAGCCTATCACGTGTCTTTACTGTCATAGATCTGGTCATATGAGAAAACATTGCTGTAAATTTAAGAGAGACTCACAAATAAAAACTAAAGATATGGAGAATGAAAAATCAGCTTTTGTACAACCTGTTTTTTCATGTCAAGATAACATTTTGACTGAATTGCCTTATGCCACTGAAGTCAAACAGATCAGTAATTTGACTGTTAACAGCAGTTCAGACAACACTGTCACTGAAAGAGAGGGTTTATTGCCATTGCCAAAAATAGAATCACATCGGGATTCAATTTCTCTGCCATTACAATATGTGGCACCAATTATTTTGGACGAGAATGGTAGGCCTTATATACAATGTTTGCTGAATGGTAAAAACATTAATTGTCTCATTGACAGTGGATCTGAGATTAGCCTTACCAAAGAAAACATACCTGTGAAACCAAATTCTCCTATGTGTAATATAGTGGGTTTTAATAATACAGGTAATTCCACTGCTAGACAGGTATCTAATGTAACATTTGAAGTACCTGGATTAATGAAAACTAACATTAACATTTGGGTATGTCACAAAGCAGAGAATATACTTGGTATTGATGTAATCAATGAACAAAAATGGGTGATCGATTTGGCTAATAAAAGTTTTTGGAAAGATCCATCTAGGCCTAAATCAGTGCTCATTGATCCCTCTGTATACAGTAAAGTTGGTTCCATTACCAATATGTCTAGAGAACAAAAATGGCCTGATGTTGATGGTAATTGTGCTCTAAAGGAAGTGGTACAACGTTTTCCAAGTTTGTGGTCAAAGTTCAAAAATGACATTGGAACTTTGAAAAATACTGAATTGAATATTGAGGGAAAAGATCCAGAACCACTTAATCAGTATGAGTTACCACTAGAATCAATTGGTCCACTTTCTGCCATTATTCAAGAGTTCATACAACTTGGAATTGTAAAGAAAGCTAAATCAGTGGTAAATAACTGTATTTGGCCTATAAAAAATACTGATAATTCATATTCTTTATCAGTTGACTTAAGGACATTGAATAAACATATCACAAATAACCCAGTTCTTCCTGATAAATCTAACTTAAAGTTAAATTTGAATGCTGAGGACAAAGTGTTCTCTGTATTAAAAATTATGAATAGCCATTTTTTACCTTTCTTTAGCGAATAGTAGCCAGTACAAACTCGCATTCACATTCAGAAAAGAGACTTATACGTTCACTCGATTAATACCCGGCCTAGGTATTGGTGATGGTATAGTTCATGAAACTATAGCAAAAATACTTTCAAAATTTTCTAGGCCAGACTGTATTTGTCAGTATGTGGATACGATTCTGCTGAGTACTCAGAATATCGATGAACATATAGCTCTTTTGTCTGAGTTGTTTATGATGTTACAAGCTGAAGGTTTAAAATTAAACACGACAAAAGTCCAGCTGATGAAAAGTCAAGTGAAATACCTTCACATGCAAATTAGTCAAGGAAAGAGACAACTGTTGCAAGAAACAGTTAGAGAGATCACTGCTATCCCAACTCCAACAACTCATAAGGCATTGCGTCAATTTTTGCATAAAATAAATCATTGCAAAGAGTTTGTACACTGTTTCGCAGAAAAAATTAATCCTCTATATAATCTTTTGAGAAATAAAGGTAATATAGTTGACCAATGGGGTCCAAATGAGAAAAATGCCTTTGAAATGTTGAAAAAAGATTTGCAGAATGCTCCAACATTAAGTACAATAGAGGTTTGTTCTGAAGCATCATTTGTTTTGAAAACTCATGTATCTGAGAATGCCATCTCAGTAATGTTGTCTCAATTACAAGAAGGTAAGGAGAAAATAATTGCCTATTTCTCCAGAGTTTTATCATTTTTGGAAAAAACTTTTGAGTCAGGTGTAAAGCAACTGCTAAGTGTTTACTATGCAATTAAAGCTACAGAGAGCATAGTAAAATCAAACAAAATCATTGTACAGACACCTGACTGCTCACTAAAAGGTATTTTTGAGGAAGATAGTTTTAAAGAATGTCGTAAAACATATCCTTTATGGTTCAGAGCTTTATCATCCAAACACATTCAGATAGATGTAAAAGGAAGACATCTTCAGGAATGTACACCAGCACATGTTTATACAGCTGTATCTGAGGAGTCTCTATCTCAGGTTTCCAGCATAACAACAGAGAAGGACATAGAGCCAGTATTTGTTACTGCAGAACAGTCTAACACTAGAGTAAGAGCTTCAACACAGAATACAGTTACGCACATTTCTAATTTTTTAGAGGTGAGAACAAAGGCATAGTCCATTGTCATCTCTGGGTGGTACAAAACTTTTATTTTGTTTGTGAAAACAGAGATTTGTATCATGACCAAAGGAGGTGTTGCGACCTGTCATACCTAAACTTCACAGTACATATGATTTATAGTTTAGGCCATCTTAGACAGGATAAGGACAGTACATTGTCATACAGAAGTTCTCTTTGAAGGAAAATATAAGATAGTGTTATTTTACATATAGTTTAACAAATTCACAAAGTTATTGTCTCATAATGTTTTAACATTTGTTGGAAAAAAGTTACAAGAATTTAATGAAAATATTTTATGCCTGATTAATGATACTGCATTTCTTTTACAGAAATGGCATCTAAAACCAAATAAATATGGAAGATAACAAGCTCATATGAAGAGCACAGAAAATATCAGGAAAATTCAAAGTTAAAGAAGGAATCCTCTAGGGAAGAATATTGGACAAAAGATTTATACTTCATATTTATGACTGTTTTATCTTATTCAACAAGATTTTTCTAATCTAATAGAACTTGAAGAAGAAACTTTAAAGACATTTCATGAAGAAAAAATTAATCAGAAGAAACTTTATCTACTATAGATAAACAATTTGGGACTCAAACATTTGTCCATATACATTTTTTGATAATCCGATTATTCTGATATTAATGTTCATATTAAGTTAAGATTATCACTATTATTTTTATTTATTTTTCCTTATTCATATATTGAATATTTTTAGGTAACAACTGCACACTCATTATAGTTTATAGAACATCTTTTGTTCATATCTGAAGAAACATATCACCCTTAATAGAACTATGGAAAGTTATGACAAGTTTTAGAGTGTAAAGTATATTTCCAAAGAGCTAAAATATTATTTGAGCACAAATATGGAAATATATTATTGCATAATTTATTTTAATAATAATAATTATTATTATTGTTATTATTATTAATAATAGTAATTATAGATATGAGTCATCATTATGTTATACATTTTTAAATTCTATATCATTATTTTAAGATTTTGAATAGATAGATCTAAGAGGAGTTAAAGTAAAGAGAAAAGTGATTAGAAGGAGAGTTATTTCTAGCTGCTTCAGTTCTGAGGAATATTGTGTTCAATCATTTGATACAAGGATGTGTAAATGTGACACGAATGATGTTTTGAATGTATTAGAATATTTTGATATGATTAATCATAATTCAGGGGGGATTGTTAGAATATTATTCCAAATTCATAATTCGGCACTTATAGGTGTTATATTATATTCATGGCAAGCTTGCAAAACATATTTGGTTTTATGATTAATCATGATAAATAGAGTATGTGTGAATGACCTTGATCAATAGATTTGACATGATTCTTCATCTAAAGCTGAGCATTGCTGGATTTTTCTGGTGTAGCCAATTTGAGTATGACATTTAGGGTATCTTGGTGTAGAATGTCATGAGAAGACAAAAATAGACACGTGTCCACGTAGCTAAAGGAATATACATTGTGGATTATATACTGTTAAGTTAAGTTAGTTTGTAGTTCCAGTCATATTAATAAGTACTAGTATATAGTTACTTAATGTAAAGTTGATAATATGTGTTCATATTATATAGATGTTTGGTTATACGACATTACATGATCAGCATATTACTTCAAATATGGAGTGTTACATGTGGGCTTGTCAATCGTATGCCATATATGACTGTGAGTGCATACTGAAGCTAGCAGAAATGAATATGTGCCATACAAGGTTCTAAATTGGTGTGAGGTATGACGTTCACACGTTCACATGTAACATATAAAGCCAACGTTTCCATATTGAAGGACACACAGAGACACAGACAGACACACACACACAGACACACACACAGCTACTAGGATAGATACTGACATGTTTACAAGACACTTTGATAAGTTGGGACAGCTGCCAATTCTGCCAGAAGACTGAGAACGTCATTTCCTGTTTCTTCTTGGAGGACACAAGACAGCATGGAGACAGGAGGGCAGCAGCCATGAAGCACACATGCTATAAGCTTATTACAGCTTAATAACGTTTTATTCTATTTCATATATTTTTACCCACACTGAACTGAACTATTATATTTTTACATTGTATTTATGATGCCAATTGTGTGACAATAATCTCACACTTTGTTTTAAGTCAGTTTGGCTATCAATGCTATTCATCCAAAGCGCCTCTGAGATACAAGAATATTTAGATATTAATAATATTCTTCAGGGTACAAACCTGAGAACGCCCAAAATAGGAAAGACAAAAATGGGAAGTCACTCTTAGATAGAATGACAATCAACAAACACACAGATCAGCCTTACACCAAAGAGTTCAGACTGACCATTGAGAATCCTAGAACCCAGAAGACAGTGGAACCTATGTTCTGGGCCTATGGTGGGGAAGTGGATATCCCAGATATCCCGGTTTTAGAAAGCCTTTTCAACTGAAAGATATGTTCAATAACCCAGAGTGGGGAGTTCCCCAATCCACATCTAGCTCAAACCCCCTGAGGCCCCATATACAGAAATTGAAGGACATGGTGGCCTTGGCAGACCCTACCTTTGAGGATACCATGGCTGCAGACACCGGGTTCTCAGATGTCAACTTGTGGCTCGAGTGGATGAGGTACAGTGCAGGGAAACACAATAAGACCAATTGTTATGTGTGTGGGGGGGCTAGACCACACTTAGGAATGGTACCCTTGAACATATTTCCTGAACATGAAACATGTTTCCTCAGCCTGTTCACCAACACATTCACTAACCACTCCCTGTGTGAACATTGGAAGAAGGAATATCCCATAGTTACCAAGACCCCCAAGCCAGGAGAAGGTATCACCATATATCCTGGCAATTACACATGTTATGGACGGTATCAGGGAGTGGGAAAACCTCTTGGGAATTTGACTAAGGGTTACTGTGGATCTTACAGTAACGTGTCTGCAGATCGAGTGCAAAATCAAGTCCAGTATTTGGGAGATGTGTACTGAATCTGCAGAGGCATGAAAATTAGGAGCAGATTGACAGGACAGTGGACATGAGAATGTGCACTGGCCAAGGCCATAATGCCTCTACATATTCTCTCGGAAAACCCAAAGCCAAATACAAACAACACACCCAGGCCTAACAGGAGGTGTAGGAGTGCCCCAGCAGGAAGCTTCGACCCACATGTATACATAGACGCAATAGGGGTCCCTAGAGGGGTCCCAGATGAGTTCAAAGCAAGAGACCAAGTAGGAGCAGGGTTTGAGTCCCTGATCCCCATCATCACTGTAAACAAGAATGTAGACTGGATAAATTACATCTACTACAACCAACAAAGATTTGTCAATTACACCAGAGATGCACTCCAGGGTTTAGCCGAACAGTTGGAAGCAGCTTCACACATGACTTTCCAAAACTGTATGGTCTTAGACATGCTCAAAGCTGAAAAGGGCAGTGTATGTAAAATGATCCCCGAGACAAGCACATGTTGCACTTACATCCCAGACAACACCGGCCCAAATGGTAAAGTGACTTTAGCCATCCAGAAACTAGAGGACTTGTCCAAAGAATTAAAACAGAATTCAGGGCTCACCAACCCCTGGGATCAATATTTTACCTGGATGAAGGGAGGATGGCAGGGATTGTTGACCCAGATAGGAATAGCTATCCTGGTAATGGCGGCTATAATCTGCTGAGTGCTCCCCTGCATCAGGAAGTGTGTGGAAAAGGCTGTTGACCAAACTACCCCCACGTTCATGAACCAAGAGATACCAAATGATGATGTCTATGTAAGGCTTGATGAAAATTATGATGAAAATTATGTGTTACACTCCGTTACAGTCACCCTCCCCCGAGATGCAACACCGTAGGGCTATAGGGACAGATAGCACCTGGCAGCACTCCTCCAGCTGTATCGAGGGGGGTAGTGAACTAGTCGCTGCTCTTTCTCTACATACGGCTTAAAAGAGTTGCAGAGGGGGATGGGCTGGGTGTAGGACTTTTTAGTATGAGGGACAGTTTAAAAATAGACAGCTTCAAGGGGGGACTGTAATGGATGTGATCATGGTGAACTGTCTATTCCAACACCTGCTTTATATACCTAACATATATAAACTCAGCTTCTATGCTTATTAAGCCTTAAGACATTTACAGATAAGCTTGCTTAGGAACTGGACTGACTGTAAAGAGTTAATCAAAAAGTTTGCGCCTGCTTCCCAGAATACATTCAGAATCTAACAGCATAACACAACGGAGCAGGAGAATGCTGCAAGAACAACTATTCACTTCTGCAAATGTGCATCAGCTGAAAGCCAAAATTTTGTCACATATTTGTATTTTTATATTTGTGGTTTGTATGTCCTAGTCTTGTTGACGTATCTCAATCTTCAATGGAATTGTACAAAAGTCTTGAGAAGCGGAAATATTAAACAGAAAGCAATTTGACTCTGAACTAAGCAGTCTCAGTGTGAGCTTACTTGAAGCATGCATGCTTTTGTATTCAACAATCTGATCAGGGGTAGGTATAATAATATCGGAACTTTTGTTCTGAATTCAAAACATGAGTCCTCTGGGTCACTGAGGATGACTTTGTCAGGAACTACCTCCTCCCAACCACTTACAACTCCTTGGGTTTCTGGGGACTGAAAACCATCCCTTGAAGACTGCTGCTGAGTGTTATCCTCTACATCCATGCTGACACAATCCTCTTCCTCCTCCTCCTCTTTTTCCTGTGTGTTTGGTGGGCCCACAGGAATGCTATCTGGATAAATGGGGCCTTGAGAGGTAAGGAAGTCCTCCTCTTCCTCCCGCTGTTCTGCCTCAAGTGCCCTGTCCATTATTCCAAGAAGCGTGTGCTAAACAGGAAGACAAGAGGGACAGTATCACTGATGCATGCATTGTCGCTGCTCACCATTCTCGTGGCCTCCTCAAATGGTGACAGGACATTGCATGTATCATTGATCAGTAGCCACTGGCATGGCGAAAAAAAGCCAAGCTCCCCTGTCCCTGTCCTGGTGCCATACTCACACGGGTACTCATTGATGGCCCTCTGCTGCGAGTAGAGCCGATGCGGCATTGCCAACGTTGAGTTCCACCTGGTGGGCATGTCACAAATGAGGTGGTTGGTGGGCAGGTTGTATTCCCTTTGAATGTCAGCCAGCGGAGCACTGGCATTGTATGACCAGCGGAAATGACCACAGACTTTTCTGGGCTTCCTCAGGAGATCTTGTAAAGCCTGGGTACCTGCTCAAGAACCACTGCACCACCAAATTCAGGACGTGTGCCAAACATGGGACATGGGTAAAGTGTCCCTGTCGGAGGGCGGAGAGAAGGTTGTTGCCATTGTCGCATACAACCATTCCTGGCTGAAGCTGGCGTGGCGTCAACCACCTCTAAGCCTGCCCCTGCAGAGCTGACAGAATCTTTGCCCCAGTGTGGCTCCTGTCCCCTAAGCAGACCAACTCAAGCACTGCATGGCATCTTTTTGCCTGAGTGCTTGCGTAGGCCCTTCACCGCTTACAAGGCACCGCTGGTTCGGAGGAGAAATCTGAAGAGAGGCCATAGAGGAAGAAGAAAAGGAGGGGGTGGAGGAGAGAGCTGTGGCAGAATGACCCTAGCATTTTGGAGGTGTGGTGGTGGAACAAGCTCCAACAATACTGAACCCTGTCCTGCATCCTTCCCAGTTGCCATCAGAGTTACCCAGTGCGCCATGAAGGAAAGGTAACGTCCCTGTCCTTGCCTGCTGGACCATGAATCAGCGGTAATATGCACCTTACCGCTGACCGTCCTGTCCATCGAGGCCAAGACATTGCCTTCCACTTGTCGGTAGTGAGCCGGAATGGCCTTCCGAGGAAAAAAATGGCGTTTGGGAACCTGCCATTGAGGCACCACACATTCCACAAATTCTCGAAAGGGGGCAGAGTCTACCAGATGAAAAGGCAGCAGTTGGAGTGCTAGCAATTTAGCCAAACTAGCATTCAGCTGCTGAGCATGTGGATGGCTGGGACTGAATTCCTTTCGATGGTTTAGCAACTGGGGTAGGGAAATTTGCCTGCTACAATCAGATTTAGGTGTACCGCTAGCAGATTGCCCTCAAGTGCTTGGGACACCTAATTCTACACCTTCATTCCTCTTAGTGCAGGTCTCTGAGAGGACTGAAGGTATAGTGGGGTTGGAGATCCCAGCTGATGAGGAGCAAGGAGAGGTCCGCCTTGTTCTTTGGTGTGGGTCTTTTAAGAACTGTTGCCAATGGAATGCATGGGAGCTCGACATATGTCTGGTCAAGCATTTGGTGCCCAAGCAGCTGCTGTTTTGGCCATGCTTGATATGCTTCAGACATATGTTGCAAACAGAAATGGATCGATCTGCTGCACGTCTCAAAAAAGGCCCACACCAAAGAAATTTTTGAAAAAACGCTCGGAGTCAGCAGCGCCCTGCACATGCGGAGCTCTATGGTGTGATGCAGTCGGTTGGCTGCCCTTAAGCTGGCCCCTGGAGGGCATCCTGCCTCATTGGAGATGTGCCTCCTCCTTCTCCTCTCTTCTATCAGGCACCCACGTAGAGTCAGTGACCTCATCATCCCCTCTCTCTCGCCACTGGAGCAAACCTGGCAGTATGCTGCAGCTGGGGGAACATGATGGCCAGTTTCTTGTCCTTCTTGGGCACCCCCCCTCTCTGGGCTCATGTTACTGAATTCATCCTCAACCTTGGTACCATCAATGGAGGTTTCAAAACACTGCGCATCCTCCTGCAGCATGTACCCAACACTGTGGTCGAACAGTTTGGGGGACTCCTCAGGAAATGATGGTGGGGCTAGGGATGGAGTGTCTGATGCCATTGAGCCGATGGAATAGGCCGCTTTGGCAGCTGCATTGGCAGCCAAACATGTCTTAGCCTGGGTGACAGAGGATGAGAAGGATGTGGATGTCTTTGTGATCCACTCTACCAACTCTTCTGCATGTTGTGGCTCAACATGGCCAGCTGTCGAAAAAAGGACAGGTGTGCCTCACAGCCACATGCTGAGGATGCACCGTGTCCATGACCAGCACTGTTGGCTGTAGACACAGAGCCTGCTTGCCCTCTTTTAGTGGCCTGTGAGTGTCTGCCTTTCCTTGGTGGCCTTCCAGATATGCTGTAAAATTGGATTAGAAAAACACCACCTGAACTTTACTAGAAAAATTTCACCAGGAATGGCCTGCAGTCAGGTATAGGCTTGGCTAGACTAGAGTGCAGTGGATATATATATGTAGGAGACTGTATATATATCTTTATGCACTGCAGATCACTGAATCACCTGCCTGCCTGCCTGCCTGAAAGTGTCGTTGAAAACGTACACCTGGAATGGCTTGTAGTCAGGTATAGGCTTGGCTAGACTATAATGCAGTGGATATATATGTAGGAGACAGTATATATACAGTATTTTATGCACTGCAGATCACTGAATCACCTGCCTGCCTGCCTGAAAGTGTATTTGAAAATGTACACCAGCAATGGCCTGCAGTCAGATATAGGCTTGGCTAGACTGGAATGCAGTGGATATACAGTATATATGTTGGAGACTGTATATATATTTAATGCACTGCGGATCACTGAATCACTTGCCTGCCTGCCTGAAAGTGTATTTGAAAATGTACACCAGCAATGGCCTGCAGTCAGATATAGGCTTGGCTAGACTATAATGCAGTGGATATATATGTAGGAGACAGTATATATATTTTATGCACTGCGAATCACTGAATCACTTGCCTGCCTGCCTGCCTGCCTGCCTGAAAGTGTATTTGAGAACGTACACCAGCAATGGCCTGCAGTCAGATATAGGCTTGGCTAGACTGGAATGCAGTGGATATATATATGTAGGAGATGGTATATATATTTTATGCACTGCAGAACACTGAATTACTTGCCTGCCTGAAAGTGTATTTCAAAAAATATACACGCAATAGCCTGCAGTCAGATATATTCTTGGCTATACTAGAATGCAGTGGATATATATGTAGGAGACAGTATATATATTTTATGCACTGCGAATCACTGAATCACTTGCCTGCCTGCCTGCCTGAAAGTGTATTTGAAAACGTACACTAGCAATGGCCTGCAGTCAGATATAGGCTTGGCTAGACTAGAATGCAGTTGATATATATGTAGAAGACAGTATATACATTTTATGCACTGCAGATCACTGAATAACTTGCCTGCCTGCCTGCCTGAAAGTGTATTTGAAAATGTACAACAGCAATGGCCTGCAGTCAGATATAGGCTTGGCTAGACTATAATGCAGTGGATATATATGTAGGAGACAGTATATATACAGTATTTTATGCACTGCAGATCACTGAATCACCTGCCTGCCTGCCTGAAAGTGTATTTGAAAATGTACACCAGCAATGGCCTGCAGTCAGATATAGGCTTGGCTAGACTGGAATGCAGTGGATATATATATATGTTGGAGACTGTATATATATTTAATGCACTGCAGATCACTAAATCACTTGCCTGCCTGCCTGAAAGTGTATTTGAATACGTACACCAGGAACGGTCTGCAGTAAGATCTAGCTAAACTGTATATATATATATATATATATATATATATATATATATATATATATATATATATATATATATATACATATATACAAAGCCGGGATGTATATATATATATATCTGCAGTGAGATCTAGCTAAACTGTATACAGTGGATTTATATATATAGCAGTCTGACTGTATATATATATTAAATACACTGCAACTAACTGAATCAACTGCCTGTCTGAAGTATATTAGAAACAGTACAGCAGGAATGGTCTGCAGTGAGATCTAGCTAACTGAATAAACTGCCTGCTCAAAGTAAATGAAATGATACTCTCTCTCTCTAGCACTCTCTCATCAGCCAGCAATGCACTACGATGACACAGTGCACAATGGGGCGTGACGCGCCACTCAAATTTAGTGCAAATGCCCCATAATGTTTGATCTTCGGCGAACGATTGAACAGCCGATGTTCGAGTCGAACTCGAAGCTCATCCCTAGTGTACACCACCAGAAAAGTAGTAGCAACTGCACTATGCTTGCACTGTAGATATACGCTACACTGGATGCTGCAGAGTATATATATATATATATATATATATATATATATATATATATATATATACATGGGAGAAACTGTGGCCAAAGCAGAAAGAGGGGGGAGAATTCTGGGCCCCACATTATACTACAAAATTTGGCGCCTCCATGCATCTGAGTCTCTTGTAATGAGGGATAGGATCAATACATTCGCCACCAATCAGTTGGTCTCCTGAGGGAGAACATCAGAGGGCATTTACAGTACAAGATGTCTAGCTTCCACCCAAGCCGCCCATATTTTGTCAAACTTCTGGGGGCAGTTTCGGCCCATGTAGGTGAGTTTGTATAGTGGTAGTACCGCATTTACCTGGGCTCGCCACGCCTTTACTGTAGGGGGGTCCGATAGCTTCCATCTGAACAAGATCTCTTTCCTGGCATAATAGGTTGTATAAAACACAAACATTTTTGTATGCTTAGTAGTTGCCAGATTGTCTGTAATGCCCAGGAGGAACACAAGCGGATCTACATCTAGATGTAGTCCTGCCAATCCATTTATATCGGCCACTACTTCGCGCCAGTAGGTCTGGAGGACTGGGCACGACCAGAGCACATGAAAGAAAGTCCCCACTGACTGTCTGCATTTAGGACAAGTATCATCCAATCCTGGTTAAATAGTGGACAGTCTATGTGGGGTGTAGTACACCCTATGAAGAAACTTCAACTGCACAAACCTGTCTCTTGCTGAGATCATAAACAGAATGCATTGCTGCAATCCCTACGACTAATCCTCCTCAGTCAGAGCCAGGATATCCAGCTGCCATTTAGTGAACAGTGGGAAAATTTTGGAGGCATCTTTGCATGTAAGTCTAAAATATATGGAGGATAGTGTATGGTCTATGTTAGTAGACGTCAGCAGGGATTCGACTGAGTGGATAGCTAGGTCTATCCCATTTAGGAACTGGGCTCCGGCAGCATGCCTAAGCTGTAGGAACCTGAAGAACATCCATGGGGGGAGTTGATATTTGCTTTTCTTAAAAATATGGTGCAATGTCCGGACTTCGTACCTGGCCCAAGCCTGAGGGTCTGGAACAGATTGGAAGTGCGGCATTGTTGGGTTACCCTACAGCGGGGTATAGGGAGAGAGTGTTTTCCACACCGAGCAACGCTGAATAAATTGTTGAAGGATGGGATAGATATTACCAACTAGGTAGCTCTGTAGTTCAGTTTGTATCTGAATGCCTAGATACTTGAATCTCGTTACCCTTTTAAGAGGGAGAGGGGGGCCTGCCGGTGTCGGAGCATCTGTCAGGGAGAACAGGAGGAATTTTTCCCAGTTCACCCTGACCCCAGAAAACACACCAAATCGGTCAATAATAGACAGGGCTGCTTTAAGGGACTGTTGGGCATCACGGAGATATAAAAGCATATCATCCACGTATAAAGAAACTTTTTCAGTTAGGGGAGGAAACGAGATACCCCCCACTTCCGCTGAAGCTCTGAGAAGAACCGCCAGTGGCTCGATCGCCAGGGAAAAAAGAGTCGGGGAGAGTGGGCAGCCCTGCCTGGTGCCTCAGTGGAGGGGAAATTAGGCTGAAAGGACCCCATTTGTACAGACTCTAGCCATTGGTTTAGAATATAATAGGTGCAACCACAGTATAAATTTAGGTCCCATCCCAAATTTATACAAAATAAGCCATAGGTATTCCTACTCCACTGAGTCAAAGGATTTTTCTGCATCTAAGGAGGCCAACATATCAGCAGCTGGGCTTGCAAGCACAGTAAACAATCTCCACAGATTAATATCCATTCCCTTGCCCGGCACGAAGCTGGTCTGATCTCTATGTATCAGTGACAGGATAACTGTATTGAGCCTGGTTGCCAGAACCTTTGCAAGGATTTTTGCGTCCATGTTAAGGAGTAAGATGGGCCTTTACGAGGAGCAAAGTTCAGGGACCTTGCCAGGCTTAGGAACCACCACAATTACAGCTCTGGACATGGAGAGGGGGTAGGGAGGCAGAGTCAAAGGAAGCAGATAGAACCTCAAGTAGCCTGATGGCCAGGGTTTCAGCATGTGTCTTGTAAAATTCAATTGGAAACCCGTCATTCTCCGGGGTCTTTCCCGATTGAAGGGAGCCAATGGTGTTTCGGAGTTCTTTGAGGGTTAGCGGAGCGTCAAGTCCTTTACAGGCCACCTCCGATAAGGAGGGCAACTCAATGGACTCCATGTATGCCAGAAGTTCATCTGCAGAGTATCACACTCTGGACGTATATAAGTCTTCATAGTACGAGGCAAAGCAGTTATTTATGTCTCTGGGATCAGACAACAACCGTCCCGAGGCATCTTTAATATTGACCACTGTGGTTGTCATTGACTGCTCCCTGGATAGCCAAGCTAGGAGTCATCCAGTCCACTCACCCTGCTCGAATATACGCTGCGATTGATGTAACAGCAGCTTCTTTGTGGCCGCTACCCGAAGGAGGGCCACTTCATGTACAGCACACTGCAGATCTACTCTG
This sequence comes from Lithobates clamitans, assembly GCA_037952925.1. NCBI lineage: Eukaryota > Metazoa > Chordata > Amphibia > Anura > Ranidae > Lithobates > Lithobates clamitans. Next base: position 1,247,774 of record JBBGZY010002433.1, read on the forward strand.
TGAACCTCGTCTCTACTGGCAAAGTATTGGGCCTCCAAGTCGGTAGCCCTCCGCTCAGCCTGGAGCAGTGCCACGTTCAGTGCCTGGGGGCAGGATTCACGTTCAGCCGGAGCAAGATGGGGGAGTGATCAGATATACCCCTAGGTAAATGAGAGATCTCCTGAACCATAACAAGAATGGTATTAGTGGCGAGCACCAAATCAACATGAGACATGGCTTTATAGGAAGCTGATTGGCAGGTAAAGGATCTTAGAAGGGGGTTTTTCCAGCACCAGACGTCCGTGAGACTGAACGTGGTAGCCAATCTAGATAAGGGGGACTCCACAGCCGTGTCCGACGTCAGCCTATCCATATTAGGACAAGGAGGCATATTGAAGTCCCCTGCCAAGATCACGCTATCAGTGGAACAGCCTGCTGTAAATTTAGTAATTTTGTGAAGTACCAGTGGTGACGCTGGCGGGGGTATGTAAAGTCCCACTACCACCATGGGCACATTTGCAACAACCGCATGGAGTACTACAAATCTACCCTCGGGGTCCAAGTGCAGGTCCAGCAGTGTAAAGGATAGGGCCTTGTGTACTAGTACACTCACCCTCCTGGCATATGAGGAAAAGGTGGCATGGTAATAGTGGCCTACCCACATTTTTTTAAGACTAAGGACCCGGCCTCCAGTGGGGTGGGTCTCTTGTAGTATACAAATATCTTGGCGGTGCAGTTTAAGAGAATTAAACACTAGCGAACATTTTATACGGGAGTTCATCCCCCGAATGTTCCATGAAATTAGCATTACGGGGGCCCTGGGAAGCCTAAACAAGTTGGAACAGCCTGCAGGAGGAGTGCACTCGGACCCCCAAGGAAGAAAGCCCAACCCATCCCCCACAGCACATCAAGAAGCATTGCATAGGTTAGTGACCAACATTGTAAACCAAGATAACAGTACAGTTTACATTCCTGTGTAAAACTTGCATAACATTTCCCTTTCAAACTCAATCCCCCCCCCTCCCTGCACACCCCCCCAAACCAGGGTGCGCCCGTTCCCCAAAACCAGGTATGGTCATCAAGCAAGCGGGGTCATGAACTAGAGGACTAAAAGTAGGTAACGTCTACTCAAGGCACAATCTTAGTCTGAAGAAGATGCCGCCATCAAGCGGGAATTAACAGAGTTTTTCTCCCTGCCAAGGCCAGGGGCGCATACTTGAAAGTTAAACTTGTAGATAAACCCCCCCGCAAACACACAGATCCAGAACAAGGTGAGTGAGTTAAACAAAACTCTGCAACTCTTGACCCAAGAGCCGGAGTACAGTTACTAAAATAAACAGCAACTAAAACTTGCAGCGGCCTGGTCAGCAGCTCCTCCACCAATCAGTCTTGGAAGGGTCTCCACCTCCCCAGCGCAACCCCACGGAGCAAGTGGGACAGCCGGGTGTCAAAAAACCAGGGCAGTCAATAGAACTCCAGGGCAAAAAAATGCTTGAGTTCCACCACCCATTTGAGGGCCACGTGTCATTTAGAGTGCCCATCAGACAGCAGGCCATATAGAGGAGAATAACTGAGTGGAGGCCCCCGGTCACGACAATAAGCACAGGGCTCACCACAGGAAATCTTCACCGCCAGGCCAGAATAATAGTCCATGGGATCAAATAGATGATAACATCCGGTCAGTGGGGGGTTCCCCGAGATCAAACCACAGGGCCAGACAGTGGGATAGCCTCAGGGAGCAGTTAGCAGGTATCAGGATGGCATCACCCCTAGTGACGGGGCAGAGTGTTCAACCACTGCGAGGCCTCATTAGGGGAAGTAAAGAACCGGACACTTTCGCCGTCTTGTACACGGAGCAGGCAGGAAATAACATACTGTACCGCATTCCCTTGACTCTGAGGGCTTGTTTCACTGCGTCAAATGACTTGCGCTGCTTCTGGGTATCCACCGAGAAGTCTGGAAAGAACATCAACCGGGCCGCCTCATGTCGGATGTCCGCCATCTTGCGAGCTTCACGAAGTATCAGGTCACGGTCTCTAAAGTTGAGCAACTGAAATATGAATGTGCAGGGTGGGGCCCCAGGAGGGCCTAGGGCCAGTGGCATCCTGTGGGCCCTCTTGACAGCAAAATATGGTGAGAAATCCACCTCCGGGAATAGTGAACGGAGCAGCCGCTCTGTGTAGGCGGACGTGTCAGAGCCCTCTGACCCCTCAGGGAGTCCGATTCTCCTCAAATTGTTGCGTCAATTTCAGTTTTCAGAGTCCTCAGCTCTTGCCTCCAGGTGTTTCACCCTCACTTGCAGGGTATGCAGGGAAGCTGAGTGATCTCTGACCATATCCTCTGTATCCCCCACCCGGTGCTCCACCTCAGTAACCTGCTGCCTCACCTTCTCAAAGTCCTGCCTGATGAGGCCAAAATTCAATTGCACGGTGTCTATCTTCGTGGTAAGGGTAGACAGGGAGGACTGACAGCCCGTGATGGCTTGCATTAGGGCAGCGAACTTACTGTGCTCCATGAGAGTGGGCTCCGGAGCATCTGTCTGGGTTGCCATACTGTTCACCGCTCCCACGTGTACGGCCGCACATCCGGGACTAATGTGAGTGTTTCTCAGACTGCGGTGATCAAAACGTCGCCGGCTCCATGTCCGCATCTGCAGGGGGAGAGCGGGAGGTGCTTCGGATGATTTAGGAGGTTATCAGGATGGGATATCAGGATAAATTCCCCGCGATGGCTGCAGAGATCCCTAACTAAGCATCCTGCACCGTCGGCATCTTGGTCACTCCCCCCCAAAACATCAAAACATTCCACATTCTAGCATTCTTAAAAACTTAAAAATATTTGAAGTAGAAGCAACAATGTTGCAAAGGAAAATTTATTTCAGAGAATGATATATTTAATTTCAACATTAAAAGGATTTATTTGTGAAAGTTACAATTGTTAGAATCAATGGCTAAAACTTGCATTGGACTATAATAAAGCAGATTTTCACTTCCAAAAAATGCTCTTTAACTCAGCGCTCATTTTTGTATTTACTATAGCGCCTTGTAAAAAAGACACTGGAGCTAAAATGAGAGCTATTTGCAGGTCTGAGCATGCTCAGTTGTGTTGGCACCTAGTTGTACAAAAACGGGGAATTTAACTCTTCTCAGACTTTTAAAGATATTACAGTGTAGAAATAACTTTTTCACACAGTTTAAAAGCAGATTATCTTTAAATAATATACTGCATATTTCAGTACTATTTAGGCAATTATATCATGCTCTAAAGTCTAAACAATATTTCCATGTGCAATTCTGCAGGTTTTAGCAGAGTAATGCCCTGTACACACGGTCAGACATTGATCGGACATTCCGACAACAAAATCCTAGGATTTTTTCCGATGGATGTTGGCTCAAACTTGCCTTGCATACACATGGTCATACAAAGTTGTCGGAAAATCCAATCGTTCCGAACGCGGTGACGTAAAACACGTACGTCGGGACTATAAACGGGGCAGTAGCCAATAGCTTTCATCTCTTTATTTATTTTGAGCATGCGTGGCACTTTGTGTGTCAGATTTGTGTACACACGATCGGAATTCTGTTGTCGGAAAATTTTATAGCCTGCTCTCAAACTTTGTATGTCGGAAAATCCGATGGAAAATGTGTGATGGAGCCTACACACGGTCGGAATTTCCGACAACAAGGTCCTATCACACATTTTCCGTCGGAAAATCCAACCGTGTGTACGACGCATAAGGGTTTGGGCGCTATTTGGTTTCAGGGAACTATAGTAAATTTGATTTTGAGAGTATTTTCTCACCAGTGCTATAGTGAATACCGTTTTAGGGCTAATTAGCACGATTAGTGCTAATTAGTGCTAATTCGCTGCAATTAGCCATGCGGCGCTATAATAAATGACCCCCCAAATCTCAAAACGAGGCTTGGGGCTGAAGTGGTTAATAAAACAACTGACACCATTTTAAAGGTCATTCAGAGAATTTATTATGTTTTGGTGATTTAAGTACTGTATTTATCGGTGTATAACACGCACTTTTTCCCCCTTAAAATCAGGGGGAAATCGTGGGTGCGTGTTATACGCCGATCCCTGCTGTCTGGAGCAGCGAGCACCGCCGATATACACCTAGCCGAGTGTACTGTGTACTCGGCTAGGCTCGGTTCTGCTCGCAGTCACGCCCAGTCCCGCCATTGGACCTTTGTTATGTCCATCATAGGAGCCAGGCCAAGGGGTGGGACCGGGTGGGACTGCGAGAGCCGAGAGGAGCCGAGTACACAGGACATCCGGCTCTGTGTATCTCGGCAGCGCTAAAATTAAAATACCAAACATGCTGCAATTTTGGGCAAGGCTGCAAAGACATTGGGCAAGGCTGCAAAGACACTGGGCAAGGCTGCAAAGACACTGGGCAAGGCTGCAGATGGACACATAGTTGCCAACATTGCAAAAAAAATATGTGGGACACTTTTTTGGCTGTAGGCAGAGCCGTACAATAATTAGGGGGCGGGGCATTTGTTTGTAGGCGTGGCCTAGCAAAAAAATACAAGTGTGGTGCGCCAAGCGCGCTGCGGCAAAAGATGGGCGTGGCTTAAATGGGCATGGCTCAAGAGGGTGTGGTTAGAGTCTGAGATGAATGAGGGATGGAGAGGGAAAGGGGGAGAAGGAAAGGGGGAGAGGGGAATGATGGGACAGCAGCCCCAGATCCTACACAATAGAAATATGTGTATTCTAGAAAGTTTAACAATCAGCAGATAAAGATACTCCAAACACCAGGTGTTAACGCTTCAATCATCCTGGCACCATGGTTGTTATGGTGTCAGGATGATTGAAGCGCATTATTTCTATTATTACATTGTAATATAAAATTAAATAATTCAACTCACCATAATGCCGAATCAGTGGGATCCCTGAGCGTGTCACTAGCCACGTCGCCTGCCACCAGCAGAGTCTGTCCTTGCATCAGGTGCCACCGGCTGAGTCTGTCCTTGCATCAGGTGCCCCCGGCAGAGTCTGTCCTTGCATCAGGTGCCCCCAGCAGAGTCTGTCCTTGCATCAGGTGCCCCCGGCAGAGTCTGTCCTTGCATCAGGTGCCCCCGGCAGAGTCTGTCCTTGCATCAGGTGCCCCTGGCAGAGTCTGTATAGACCCCCTCAGTGCAGACCCCCTCCATCAGTGCAGACCCCCTCCATCAGTGCAGATCCCCTCCATCAGTGCAGATCCCCTCCATCAGTGCAGACCCCCTCAGTGCAGACCCCCTCCATCAGTGCAGATCCCCTCCATCAGTGCAGATCCCCTCCATCAGTGCAGATCCCCTCCATCAGTGCAGACCCCCTCAGTGCAGACCCCCTACATCAGTGCAGCCCCCCTCACCCCCCGCTCACACCCCGCTCAGTGCAGGTGCGGCCGGCCGGTGTTCTGCCTGCCAAGAAAGTTCCCCTCGGCAAGTATGGACCCCCTGTACTGCGCAGGCGCAGCACTTGCGCAGTACGGGGCTGGAGAACTTTCGGCAAGACACGGCGTCGTCGCCGTTGTCTTCTCCTTCAGTAGAGAGGGGAGGGACCATGCAGCTAAAGAAGCCGCTTCATTGGCTGCACAGGTCGAGCCCCCTTCCTCTCTCCACTACACAACACACTGTCACTAGGGGGAAGATCGAGCGGCGGTGCCGGCCGCCATTTTGCTGGAGCCAGCTGCTCCAAAAAAAAAAAAAAAAAACATTCCCGATTTTCCTTATGGAAAATCCTGATTCGGGACAGCCTCCATCCGGGACGAGGGTCCCAAAATCGGGATTGTCCCGGGAAAATCGGGACTGTTGGCAACTATGTGGACACTGTTCATTCTGCAATGATGGACAAGGCTGTAGATGGACACTGATAAGGCTGCATTGATGGGCATTTAAATGTAAGTTGTTTTCCCTAAACTTCCCTCCTAAAAGTTTTTTTCCTTAAAATTTCCTTCTAAACTTGGGGTGTGTGTTATGCGCTGATAAATACGGTAATCTTCCAGCCTAAAATATGTAAAAATGTGAAGAATATGAAAAAAAATAGCTCTGGCATCCAAAGAGGTTAAAGGAGATGTATAATCTTTTCAAAGATTTTTGCATGTACTGTACATGTAAAATAAATCAACTTGACATAAATATTCTTATCATTATTTGGTATTTTTTTTTTAAAACAACAGTGTCTACATCAGGGGTAGGTAACCTTGGCCTTCCAGCTGTGGTGAAACTACAAATCCCATTATGCCTCTGCCTCTAGGAGTCATGCCTGTGATTGTCAGGGTCTTGCAATGTCTCATGGGACTTGTAGTTTCAAAACAGCTGGAGGGCCGGGGTTGCCTACCCATGGTCTATATGATCCATTGCCGGTCGCCATGTCAGTGACACGTTCTGCATTAACACACAGTAGACCATGTCTGAGAAAACACTGGACAGGTATGGTAAAAAATTAAAATTTGACTTGGCTGTAATAATTATCAAATAATGCAACATAAGTAATGTGACTCTTGGTATCATAAATTTATTTTTGCAGGACACAACATCAACATAATGTATACTGCATTACTTCAGGCTTAAAGTGTGTAACCATAGAGAGAGTGTTAAAGCATCTCAGAAAATAAACACAATTAATACCAGTAATTGCTTAGGTATGTAAAGAAGTGAATGCTGAGTAGCAAAAGATGGGTAGTGAAAAACAATTATGCAAAAAGTGCTGTATTCAACCAAAGTATATACAAATAATAAAATGTCCCAATGAATTGAGTGTATGACTCAATACGGACGTATTATCCGTTTGTGCAAGTGCTAGGGGAAAAAAATGTCCAAAGCCCTAGAAAAAATAAACATGAAAAAATAATGAAAGTCTATTGGTGAAGAGGTGCAATACTTCAAGTGGACCCCCAAACATCTGGATGTAAGCCTTCTTCATATGCGGTAATTTAGGGCTGCTTAAAACATCTTTAAATGTAGGTGGGTTCTTCACTCATATGGGTGTTTTCAACATGGAGAGAAAAAGACAAAAGGATGCCCTTACCGGATGAGGTGGACTCACAGGCCCTTGGCGGTGAGTCAGACAAGCTTGTACCGTCAAGCGGTATGAGATGACACTCTGTAAGGGGATTTTATGTGGAAACCCATCCGAAGTCCTCACGTGTTATGCCAGTATGGGAACCGGAACCTCCAGAAATCGGCTTCGATCGGCAGTTGTTTGTTCAGTGGTCCATCCCATATACAAATGAACAAGGAAAAGAAAAAAGCTTCCACATGGTGTAAATCCTTATTTAAAAAAGCATGGTAGCATTTTATTCAGGAATACACTCCGAAAAATTACAAGCGGGGGCAGTAAAAACTCAGTTCAAATTACAAAAAATATATAAAAAATATTAAAAGAACAGCGCAGTAAGTAGTGGTGGGGTATAGACATAGAGACCCGACGCGTTTCGCCTTCATAGGCTTCTGCTGGGGGTTCCGGTTCCCATACTGGCATAACACGTGAGGACTTCGGATGGGTTTCCACATAAAATCCCCTTACAGAGTGTCATCTCATACCGCTTGACGGTACAAGCTTGTCTGACTCACCGCCAAGGGCCTGTGAGTCCACCTCATCCGGTAAGGGCATCCTTTTGTCTTTTTCTCTCCATGTTGAAAACACCCATATGAGTGAAGAACCCACCTACATTTAAAGATGTTTTAAGCAGCCCTAAATTACCGCATATGAAGAAGGCTTACATCCAGATGTTTGGGGGTCCACTTGAAGTATTGCACCTCTTCACCAATAGACTTTCATTATTTTTTCATGTTTATTTTTTCTAGGGCTTTGGACATTTTTTTCCCCTAGCACTTGCACAAACGGATAATACGTCCGTATTGAGTCATACACTCAATTCATTGGGACATTTTATTATTTGTATATACTTTGGTTGAATACAGCACTTTTTGCATAATTGTTTTTCACTACCCATCTTTTGCTACTCAGCATTCACTTCTTTACATACCTAAGCAATTACTGGTATTAATTGTGTTTATTTTCTGAGATGCTTTAACACTCTCTCTATGGTTACACACTTTAAGTTTTGAACACGGTTTTCACAGATATCACTTGTTCAGTATTTATCAGCGCCACACTTTATTATTATTTTCACATTTACAACGGTCAGATTGTTGTGTTGGCTGCTTTATTTCAGTTGTTTTGAGAGTTGGCGCGATTTACACATTTTCCTTTTCTATTACTTCAGGCTTGTTGCCTTCTGGAGCATTTCAGTTCAATTTGGTTTTCCTGCTTTATCTTACATTTCCTTTAGTATCTGGAAAGAAAAATAATGTAGGGGAGGAACATGGTTATGCCTTAAAACATCGCCAAAGGTGCACTTATTAATAGTTATTATAATTCAGCCATACAGTATATGGTTATAATTCCTCAAAAAAGGCCCTGTCCCCGGCCACATCACAGCATCACCAGGCCAGAAAAGGAAATGGGGTGTCTATAACATTGTACATAATTGTGCCAAAAATCATGAAAACACAAAAAAGTATTAATCAATCATGGTGTGTATTAGTGACTGATGATTTCCTGACTTTGTAAAACTCTTCTGCCAAAAAAAAATCCTTTACTCATCTGCTAGAATTATTTTTATTTATTTTTTTTTGTGCACAGTTGCTTGTGTCACATGCGCAGTGCAGTGTACAGTCTTGGGCCTCTCCTACTATCTGTAAGATGGTGAGAATGGATCTGGGGGCTGGGATGAGGAAACACTGGTATGCTAACCCAGAAGTTACATCATCAGTGACCAGCCAATGGCAGAGGAAAGAGGACCCTGAGCCATAAGAAATAAAAGAGGAGAGGGCAGAGATGGAGGATGAAGTCATGAAGAGAAGCATGGACCTTGAATTGCTTGTGGGAGCCTAAACTATATGGCGATTCTGCCATAATGTGCAAGAATATTGTCCATTTTTGTTCTGCTTTAATTTGTGCACCTTTATGATTATACATTAACTACTTAAGGACCGGAAGGATTTGCCCCTTAATGACCAGGCCATTTTTTTGCGATAAGGCACTGCGTCGCTTTAACTGACAATTGCGCGGTCGTGCAACGTTGTACCCAAACAAGATTTATGTCTTTTTTTCCCTACAAACAGAGCTTTCTTTTGGTGTTATTACCTCTGCGGGGGTTTTTTGTGCTAAAAACAAAAGATTTTGAAAAAAAAAAACTATATTTTTTACTTTTTGCTATAATAAGTATCCAAAAAAAATGTAAAAAAAAAAAATTTCCTCATCAGTTTAGGCCGATATATTTATTCTTCTACATATTTTTGATAAAAAAAATTGCAATGAGCGTATATAGATTGGTTGGCACAAAAGTTATAGCATCTACAAAATAGGGGATAGGTTTATGGCATTTTTATTTCACATTTTTTTTACTAGTAATGGCGGTGATCAACAATTTTTAGCGGGACTGCGACATTGCGGCGGACAGATCAGACACTTTTGACACTTTTTTGGCATCATTGACAGCGATCAGAGCTATAAATAGCCACTGAATACTGTATAAATGTCACTGACAGGGAAGGGGTAATACTATGGGGAGATCAAGGGGTTAAGTGTTCCCAAGGGAGGTGTTTCTAACTGTGGGGGCAGTAAAGTGACTGGAGGAGGAGAGAGATCACTGTTCCTAATCACTAGGAACAGATGATCTGTCTATCCTCCCCTGACAGAAGAGGGATCTGTCTGTTTAGATCCCCGTTCTGTCTCTCTCAGGAGCGATCGCGGGTGGCCAGTAGGCATTGGGGCCGCCGGGCACGCCCATCGGCTCCAGCGACACACCACGGGCGTGCACGCGTGCCCCCTTGTGGTCTTAAAGTGGCCGTTGTATCATGACAGCGATTCGCCCAGGAGAGCCAACCTGTCGCAGTACAACTGTGGCAGATGGTCTTTAAGTGGTTAATGTCTCCTGACACAAGGAGGAGAAACAATCAACAGACATACTCGAGTTGTACAGATCAGTATCTCCATAAGAATGATCAGTACCAAAGCCTCTATGTGGTGGCACAACACAGTGGGGCTGGTGTATTACGATTGGAGATAAAAAGTGTTGAAGGTGTTGTGTATGTACCACATTTTTGTTGCAGTAGTTGAAAACAAATTGGTAGTATGTCCCAGCAGTCCTGGAGAAATTTCTATGGTTAGTCCAGTGGGGACTAATCTGAAATGCTTTGAAGGCATTGTACGCATTTAAACATTTTTGTTGCTTTAACTAGGTATTAGTGTAGATATATCCCCTGTGCGGTTACCTTGTAACGATGGGCTCACATGTCGTGGTTGTAGTTTTTGGTATCAGGGCTGATCGATTCCCCTATGTCCATGTATTTCTACAGCTAGCCTGTTCCTATTCCCAAAGGGACAAGACAACTTCCTGTTCCAGGTCACACAATATCTAATGCATGCCTTATTATTTGCTCTGTTGCATCACAAATTTTGGAGTGCCAATGTAATAAAAAATAAATCTTCCACTTGCATTGTGAGCTCTTGGTGTTTGTGAATGCTCTGACAAAACTCAGATGAACAGGAAATGCACTGTCTTTAGACCATTCAGGCTATGTATGTTATGGTTATAGAGTGAAGACCTTCAGTGGTTGCCTGTTTATATTCAGTTATTTTCTTTAATAGTCCTTTTCATCCTTGAGCACAGGCAAGGTAGTGCTTTAGAGACACTGAGCACAACCTTTGGACACTAGTATTGCATGGGATCACTGTAAATACTCCAAAGGAGATAATGAGGAGAAAACTCCTTTTTCAGACATCATGTACAAGCAAAAAATTAGCTACACAAGTTAGTAAATATTCTGATAGCCTTCTGAACCTTAACTGTTTGTCCTATCTATCTTCTTAAAGGGGACTTCCATATTCTGATAAGCCCCTTGCCGCAGACCCCCACAACCACCATCCAGGGTTGTGAGAAGGTGGCCCTTGTCTCCATCAATATGGGGACAAGGGGCTTTGGGGTGGGGGGCACAGAGCCTCACCTGCCCCAAAGCACCCCCCACATTTAGGGCATGTGGCCTTGTATGGTCCAGGAGGGAGGGGCGCTCGCTTACCACCCCTTTCCTGACCTTCCGGGTTGCATACTCCGATAAGGGTCTGGTATGGATTGTGGGGGGGACCCCACGCCGTTTTTTAATTTTTTTTGGCATGGGGTTCCCCTCAAAATTCATACCAGACCAAAGGGTCTGGTATGGTCTTGGGGGAGGCCCACGCCAATTTTTTTTTTTTTTTTCAATTAGGCATGAGGTTCCCTTTCAAGATCCATACCAGACTCAAAGGGCCTGGAATGGATCTTGGGGGGACCATGCCGGTTTTTTTTTTTCATTTTGAAGTGGGGTTCCCCCTCAAGTTCCTCAGAGCACAAGTCGCACCACAAGTCGGATCATCATTATCCAACTTGGATGCAACTTCTATTTAAATCAATGGGCTGAAAGTCAGACCAGGTAAGACAGCTCTCATAAGGAACCATTCATTTTGAATTGAGGCAGAGGTTGGTAGTGGCTTTGCAGCTCGTTTTTGCATGAGGCCTTACTCCTGGAAGCTGAATGACTGAGCTCTCTTTTGCAGTAATCCAAGTACATGAGGCTCTGTGCTGATAGGAATATGAAAAACTGGAAACAGAATAAATGCACTTACCAGAGCTGAAAGGGAGAGTTATATTCTGCAAAGGCTTCATCATCTAAAAAACAGCAACAGGTAGAACACTGTGAGTAAGTGTTTTCGTTCAAATGTATAATAACAGAAACTGTAAATGTAGCAGTTGAGTGTTGTTCTATGTAAGCCATCAAATGAAACAGAATGTTTGGTCTTTACGTCATGTCTTTTATTAGCTAACGTAAAGTTTATTTAAACTCTAACAATTAACTTCTCTCAATTATTTCCTCTTGGTTTGTGAAATATACCATTTAAAGCCTTTTTTAATGTGTCGTTAACAACAAAAATACCAATTGATCCTGCCAGAATACCAGCAAGCTTCTAACTGCAGTGAGCTAACAATTCTACACTAAAATCTACAAAACCCCTTCCCCTATTTTTCAGATAGGCAGAGGGAGAATGTTGTGTAATCCTATCTCACTTCCTGTCTTAGGGCGACAACGTTGCTTCTCCATAGATATAGTACAATGAAGGCTAAAAAAATAAAACAAATGCAGCCACCTCGGCCAAGGACTGGTAAACTGAAATATAGATAGATACTTTTATAATGAAAAGTTACATACAGTTACATAGTTAGTCAGGTTGAAAGAAAAGACACAAGTCCATCTAGTTCAACCTACAGAAAGAAACAAACAAATAGCAAACCTCCATATACATAACTCTATACCCACAGTTAATCCAGAAGAAGACAAAAAAAATTTCCAATATAGCATGATCCAATTCGCTTCAGCAGGGGAAAAAAAAATACTTCCTGATTCCCCAGAAGGCAAACGGATATTCCCTGGGTTAACTACCAGTGGTTTTATTACCTAAAAATGTTAGTATTCAGTTATATTTTGTGCATTTAGGAATGCATCCAACTTTATTTTTAAAACTATCTGCTAGTTTTTGAGGGAGCCTATTCCACATTTTCACAGCTCTTACTGTGAAAAATCCTTTCCACATGTAAAGGCTAAATCTCTTTTTTCCTCCAGGGTGCCTTTGGCTAATCATGGCTCAGGGGGCTCAGGGGGACTAAGTCCACACTATATAAGGTTGCTTACATAGCGCCCGTGTATAGTGTGTGACTGTGGACAAAGATAGATTGAGCTAGATTAGGCAGCCAGGTTAGTTAGTTACTGGCGGTGTATTATATATATATATATATATATATATATATATATATATATATATATATATATATATATATATATATATATATATATATACTCTGCATTTAGTGTAGACTAGCTATTCAGTGAAGACTCTCTATACCAGGGGTGTCCAAACTTTTTTCAAAGAGGACCAGATTTGATAAAGTGAACACGCTTGAGGGCCAACCATTTTGCCTGAATTCTTTAAACCATTAAAATTCGATCTAAGTGTGTTTGTCCGAGCACTAATACACCGCCCAACAAGAATTCTTTTGCCTTTGTGGCTGTGTGTGGTGAAGAGATGAGCTTGGGCGTGTTATTTGGATATACCGTATTTATTGGCGTATAACACACACCTTCATTTTAAGAGGGAAGATTCAGGAAAAAATCTTAAATTTTAAATAAAGAACTGTGAAGCAAAATAAGGGTCAGTGCACATCAATGCAGCCTCACAAGTGCCATAAATGCAGCACCCCCCTTGTCCTGAATGCAGCACCCCCCTTGTCCTACATGCAGCACCCCCTTGTCCTAAATGCAGCACCCCCTTGTCCTAAATGCAGCACCACCCTTGTCCTGAATGCAGCACCCCCTTGTCCTGAATGCAGCACCCCCTTGTCCTGAATGCAGCACTCCCGTTGTCCTTAATGCAGCACCCCCGTTGCCCTGAATGCAGCACCCCCTTGCCCTGAATGCAGCACCCCACTTGCCCTGAATGAAGCACCCCCTTTGTCCTGAACGCAGCACCCCTTTTGTCCTGAATGCAGCACCCCCCTTGCTCTGAATTCAGCACCCTAGTTGCCCTGAATGAAGCACCCCCTTTGTCCTGAACGCAGCACCCCTTTTGTCCTGAATGCAGCACCCCCCTTGCTCTGAATGCAGCACCCTAGTTGCCCTGAATGCAGCACCACCATTGTCATGAATGCAGCACCCCCGTTGTCCTGAATGCAGCACCCCTATTGACATGAATGCAGACTCACCATTGCCATCAGTGCAGCCTGATTCATGCACATCTGCAGCCTTGGAGGAGACAGGGAGGGGGCGGGACGAGCACCGACAGACATACAGGAAAAAAATCCTGTTTTATTGGCGGCCTCTTTAAGAGAAAGTCCCACCTCCTGTTGGACCAAACAGTCGTCCAATGGCAGCGCAGGAGATGGGACTTCCTTTTACAGAGGTTGCCGTGTAAACAGGAAATACTCCTGTATGGCACTCATCCCGCCCCCTCCCTGTCCCCTCCAAGGCAGCCAGCATGTACATATTTTGGGGTCCCCAACACTCGGGGATTCGTTGGGGGCCACAAAAGACATACATTTCAAAATGACCAGGCGGGCCGCCCGAAACCGGAACGAGGGCCGGACTTTGGACATGCTTGCTCTATACAGTCAGTGCAGGCAGTGTAGTATATATAACACAGTGTACCGAAGTGGTTAAGGGAACCCCCACACCAAAATGTAAAAAAAAAAAAAAATGGTGTGGGGGTCCCCACCAAAAGCCATACCAGACCCTTCATCCCCACAACCCTTACCCGGTGGTTGTGGGGGACTGCGGGTGGGGGGCTTATCGAAATCTGGAAGCCCCCTTTAACAAGATGGCCCCCAGATCCCGCCCCTCATGTGAATGGGTAGGGACCCCAAAGCACCCTCCCCATGTTGAGGGCAAGCAGCCTGGTATGGTTAAGGAGGGGGGTGCTCGCTCGTCCCCCCCTTTCCTGGCCTGCTTGCTGCTTGCTCGAATATGGGTCAGTTATGGATTTTAGGGGGGACCACCACGCCATTTTTTTTTTTAATTTGGCATGGGGTTCCCCTTAAAATCTATACCAGACCTTAGGGGGCGGGTATGGATTTTGGGGGGACCCCCATGCCATTTAAAAAAAAATTTCAATGGTTTTTCATCTATATTACCAGGAGCCGACAATACATTACAGCCGCAAGCAATTTTGTGTAAAATTTATTCCTTTAGAAATGTCATTTTGCTGCGGCACAGTAAATTTCCTTTCTTCTGATCTTCCTTCGGTGTTCTTCTTCTTCCTTCATCTTCTTCTTCTCCATCTTCTTCTTCTCCATCTTCTTCTTCCTCCGCTCTTCTTGCCCCGCATCTTCCTCCGGCTTCTTCTCCGCTCCATCCACATGATCCACCTCAGTGGGAGTCTTCCACCGTGTGACGCTTTGGTTCTTCTGACACTTTTCATATAACGAAGAGCGGGGCCACCTGGTGACCCCCGCCCTCCTCTGACGCACGGGGACTTCCCTGAGGCTTTTTCCCGTGTTGTCAGAGGGGGCGGGGTTACTCGGTTACGTAACCGGGTGACCCTGCCCTCCGTTATATAAGGAAGATGCAGGACGAGAAGAGCGGAGGAAGAAGAAGATGGAGAAGAAGAAGATGGAGAAGAAGAAGATGGAGGAAGAAGAAGAACACCGAAGGAAGATCAGAAGAAAGAAGATGGAAGAAGAAGCATAAAGAAGAAGAAATTAATAAAGGACTTGTCAAAAACCGTCGCTTGTGTTTTTTAACCTTTTTGACACTTTTTTTGTGACATGGTAGGGGTACATTTGTACCCCATTACCAATTCACTCAGGGGGGGCCAGAATCTGGGGGTCCTCTTGTTAAAGGGGGCTTCCAGATTCTGATAAGCCCCCCGCTTGCAGACCCCCACAACCATTGGGCAAGGGGATGAGGCCCTTCTCCCCATCAACATGGGGACAAGGTTCTTTGGGGGCTACCCCAAAGCACCCTCCCAATGTTGAGGGCATGTGGCCTGGTACGGTTCAGGAGGGGAGGCGCTCTCTCGTCCCCCCTCTTTTCCTGTGTCCTGCCAGGTTGCGTGCTCGAATAAGGGTCTGGTATGGATTTTTGGGGGGACCCCACGACATTTTTTTTACATTTTTGCTCAGGGTTCCTCTTAACCACTTCCCTACCCAGCCATTGTCAAATGATGTCCACAGATGGGATCTCCCATCCTGGGTGGACGTCATATGACGGCCTGGGATTCCCAGCCGCTTAGGGGGCGCGCGCACGGTGCGTGTGCCCGGCGGCCGCGATGTCCGCCGGGCGCCCGTGATTGCCCGTTAACCGGGCCGGACCGTGGATCTGTGTGTGTAAACACACAGATCCACGTCCTGTCAGTTGAGAGGAGAGCGATCTGTGTTCCCAGTACAGCGGAACACTGATCGGTCTCCTCCCCTTGTACATCCCCGCCCCCTTCAGTTAGAAACACTCCCTTAGGAAACATATTTAACCCCTTGTGTCCCCCTAGTGGTTCACCCCTTCACTGCCTGTCACATTTATACAGTAATCAATGCAATTTTATAGCACGGATCGCTGTATAAATGTTAAGGTTCCAAAAATGTGTCAAAAGTGTCCGATGTGTCCGCCATAATGTTGCAGTCACGAAAAAAAATCGATCGCTGCTATTACTAGTAAAAAAAAAATAATAATTTTTTTTTAAAAAATACCATAAATTTATCCCGTATTTTATAGACGCTATAACTTTTGAGCAAACCAATCAATATACGCTTATTAAACCAATAATAGACCAAAAATATGTAGAAGAATACGTATCGGCTGAAACTGAGGAAAAAATTTGTTTTTTTTAAAAAAAAATTGGGATATTTATTATAGCAAAAAGTAAAAAAAATTGTGTTTTTTTCAAAATTGTCACTCTTCTTTTGTTTATAGCGCAAAAAATAAAAACCGCAGAGGTGATCAAATACCACCAAAAGAAAGCTCTATTTGTGGGGAAAAAAGGACGTCAATTTTGTTTGGGTAAAACGTCGCACAACTGCGCATTTGTCGTTTAAAGTGCAACAGCGCTGAAAACTAAAAATTGGTCTGGGAAGGAAGGGGGTGAAAATGCCCGGTATTGAACCGGTTAATATCCATACCAGACCTGAAGGGTCTGGTATGGATTTTGAGGGGGACCCCACGCCATTTTTTTAAAAATTTTGGCACGGGGTTCCCCTTAATATCCATACCAGACCTGAAGGGCCTGGTGTGGAATTAAGGGGATTCCCACGCATTTTTTAAAAAATTTTGGTTCGGGGTTCCCCTGTGGGGAAATTCCATGCTGTTTTAATCAATTAACTTTTATGTGTATTGCCGGACCGACAATTCATTATAGCCGGCACTAGCTCTAGCACTTTTAAATGACTTTTTTTTCCGACAATTTTTAAAACTTTTTTTGCATTGATACATGTCCCCTGGGGCAAGACCCAGGTCCACAAACACTTTTTATGACAATACAATGCATATTAGCCTTTAAAATTAGCACTTTTGATTTCTCCAATAGACTTTTAAAGGGTGTTCCGTGGCTTTCCAATTTTCCGCGAACACCCCAAATTGTTCGCTGTCCGGCGAACGGGCGAACAGCCAATGTTCGGGTCGAACTCATGTTCGACCCGAACATAAAGCCATTAACTCAAGACCAGCTTCATTTCCAATCCCATTTGCAGGAATTCAAGGATCCAACCTATGACATACTTTCTGGGGTGCCAACCCCTGGATCCACACCAGGAGACATATGCCTTCCAGACTCTATAGTAAATGACTCTGGAGGCCGGCTTCCTAGCATTAACCAAAGTAGACACTACTGAAGGAGATAACCCACGGTCCTTTAAAATGTGGGTTTCAATAGCCAAACCATTAAATTTTGCGTTTGTATGGTAGGATGGAATATCGGACCTTGTGTGAGAAGGTCTGGCCGCAGCGGCAGGGTCCAAGGATCCCCATCTTTATGAACTCGGCAAACCAAGATCTTCTGGGCCATGCTGGGGCCACCAGAATCACCACTTTCCGTTCCTGCTTGACCCTGCGTAGAAGGTGCGGAAGCAGCAGAACAGGAGGAAATGAATAGATCAGTGAAAACTGATCCCATGGAAAGACCAAGGCGTCTGTTCCACATGCTAGCAGATCCCTCATCCTTGACTCAAAGTTGTCGACTTTGTTGTTGAATCTGGATGCGAACAGATCCATGTCTGGAACACCCCATTTTTGACATATCGACAGAAAAAGTGTTGGCGACTCAAGTATTCTGCCTGCCAATTTTCTATCCCTGGAATTAAAATCACAGATAGGCAAGGAATTTTGCTTTCTGCCCAAGCTAGAACATGATTCACTTCTTTTTGAGCTGCATGACTTCTCGTGCCCCCTTGGTGATTGATGTATGCCACAGCCGTGGCATTGTCGGATTGAATCCTGGCAGGACAATTCCCTAGTCTGAGCGTCCAGGCCTCTAGGGCCAGATGTACTGCCCAAACTTCCAGAATATTGATGGGCAATGTCCTTTCTGATTTGGAACATTTCCCCTGGACAGATGCTTCTTCCAGGATTGCTCCCCAGCCTAGAAGACTGGCATCCGTTGTTACTACTTTCCAGGATACTGGTAGAAAGGATTTCCCCTTTTGGAGGTTGCTGGATATCAACCACCAATTGAGGCTCTGACGCACCTCGGGGGATAAGTGCATTGGAAAGACCAAAGCCTGGACCTTCTTGTTCCAGGCCGACAGAATGGTGTTTTGTAGCAGTCTTGAATGAAACTGCGCATAAGGAACGGTCCTCGAAAGAGGCCACCATCTTTCCTAACAATTTCATGCACAGCCGAATGTAAGGATTTCTCTTTGTTTTGACAAGTTGAATCAGTTCCTATATGGAGCTGATTCTTGCATGGGGTAAGAATACCTATGATCAGCCCCAAGTACTGTAATTTCCTTGATGGTTTTAAGGAGGATTTTTCTAGGTTGAGAATCCAGCCTAGGAATTCCAGGTAGCTTACAGCTGAGATTAAACTTTGGTTTAGACCGATGACTGATTGATCTACTAAAAGCAGATCGCCTAGATAGGCTAGGATAGTTTTACCCTGAGTCCTTAACCTGGCTAAAGAAGGCACCAGGATCTTTGTGAACACACGTGGTGCGGTGGCTAGATTGAACGGCAGAGCCACAAACTGAAAATGACGATTTTCTACCTCGAAGCGTAGAAAGTTTTGATGAGCGGGAAATATCGGCACATGGAGATATGCATCCTTGATATCGATTAATGCCAAAAATTCCCCTCCTTGCAATATGGAGACAACCGATCGGACTGACTCCATGCAAAAGGACTGGATATTTAAGTGCCGGTTCAGATCTTTGAGATCTAGAATGGTTCTTACCTCCCCGTTCGGTTTTGGAACCGTGAAAAGGTTTGAATAAAACCCTTAACCCTGCTCCTCTGTGGGAACCTCTGATATCACCTTCTGGGATAAGAGATGATCCTGAGCTAGAAAGAGAGACTTCCTTTTCCCTGGATCTCTGGGAACATTTGATCTTAGAAAATGAGGAGACGGGAATTCTCGGAACTCTAGTTTGTAACCTAGAGAAATTGAGGAAGCCACCTATCTGTCTTGACATTGTTCCTGCTAGATCTTTGAAAATTGCAGAAGCCTTCCCCCCACCCGAGCAAGCGGGGGCACCCCTTCATTAGGAGGCTTTAGTATTTTGCTTTGCAGGCTTTCTGCCTCAAGTCCTCTTTTGGCCCTGGGACTGCCCCTGAGGTCTTCCTCTTATGCTTGATGGTGGAGGCCGTCGACTCTGACTAGAGGCAGATGCTCCCGGCATTGGAGAAATTGCACGTTTAAAGGAGAAATGCTTAAACTTCTTTTTTACTGGTAAAATAACACATTTCCTATAAGAAATCCTTTGGATATATTTATCTAAATCGTCTCCAAATAACCGTTCACTATGAAATTGGAAACTGGCCAAGAGCTTCTTACACAGCGCTTCAGCTGACCAATTTTTCAACCATAGGACTCTGCATGTATGTACCAGTCCTAGCATAAGCCGTGAGGCTTGAATAATAAAATCCTTCATAGCATCCACCATAAAACATAGTGCTTCTGATACGCCAGCCCATTGCTGGGCCTTCTGATCAGGAATAATCTTAAGTATCTCTACAAACTGGTCCTTCATGGACTGAGAGGCGGGGCTCTGTTACACTGGACGGCTGCCGACTAGACTGCATGTCACAGTGCTGGAGATCAGGTACATGAGGCTGCAGATGTACACAGTGAGATGGCACAGTGAGGCTGCAGATGGACACAGTGGATGGCACAGTGAGGCTGCAGATAGATACAGTGAGATGGCACAGTGAGGCTGCAGATAGACACAGTGAGGTATGCAGATGGCACAGTGAGGAATGCAGATGGGCACAGTGAGGCACGCAGATGACACATTGAGGCATGCAGATGGCACAGTGAGGCATGCAGATGGGCACAGTGAGGCATGCAGATGGCACAGTGAGGCATACAGATGGCACAGTGAGGCATGCAGATGGCACAGTGAGGCATGCAGATGGGCACAGTGAGGCATGCAGATGGGCACAGTGAGGCATACAGATGGCACAGTGAGGCATACAGATGGCACAGTGAGGCATATAGATGGACACAGTGAGGCATGCAGATGGGCACAGTGAGGCATGCAGATGGGTACAGTGAGGCATGCAGAGAGCATAGTGAGGCATGCAGATGGCACAGTGAGGCATGAAGATGGGCACAGTGAGGCATGCAGATGGGCACAGTGAGGCATACAGATGGCACAGTGAGTCATGCAGATGGGTACAGTGAGGCATGCAGATGGACACAGTGAGGCATGCAGATGGGCACAGTTAGGCATGCAGATGGGCACAGTTAGGCATGCAGATAGGTACAGTGAGGCATTCAGATGGCACAGTGAGGCATGCAGATGGCACAGTGAGGCATGCAGATGGGCACAGTGAGGCATGCAGATGGGCACAGTGAGGCATGCAGATGGACACAGTGAGGCATGCAGATGGACACAGTGAGGCATGCAGATGGCACAGTGAGGCATGCAGATGGGCACAGTGAGGCATGCAGATGGCACAGTGAGGCATACAGATGGGCACAGTGAGGCATGCAGATGGGCACAGTGAGGCATGCAGATGGGCACAGTGAGGCATACAGATGGCACAGTGAGGCATACAGCTGGCACAGTGAGGCATGCAGATGGCACAGTGAGGCATGCAGATGGACACAGTGAGGCATGCAGATGGGCACAGTGAGGCATGCAGATGGGTACAGTGAGGCATGCAGAGAGCATAGTGAGGCATGCAGATGGCACAGTGAGGCATGCAGCTGGGCACAGTGAGGCATGCAGATGGCACAGTGAGGCATACAGATGGCACAGTGAGTCATGCAGATGGGTACAGTGAGGCATGCAGATGGACACAGTGAGGCATGCAGATGGGCACAGTGAGGCATGCAGATGGGCACAGTTAGGCATGCAGATAGGCATAGTGAGGCATGCAGATAGGTACAGTGGGGCATTCAGATGGCACAGTGAGGCATGCAGATGGCACAGTGAGGTATGCAGATGGGCACAGTGAAGATGGGCATTGTTGACCCTCTTTTCCACTTACAGTAGCTGCTGCATTCCTCACCCTAGGCTTATACTCAAGTCAATAAGTTCTCCCATTTTTTTGTTTTAAAATTAGGTGCCTCTGCTTATATTTGGGTCGACTTATACTCGAGTATATACGTTATACTGTGTATATATATATATATATATATATATATACTCACATATACATATATATATTGTTTCATTTCCTGTTATAAGATTTTTTTTTTACATACTTACTTATTTATTGGATACATATTGTTAATGATTTACAGTATATTGTTTTATGTGTTATGATACAATCACATCTATTTACTTTATATGTATTGTTATATGATCATATCTACACATCTCTTGTTTCAAACAATATTTTTAATCATCATTGCAGTGGTCAAACCTATACCTATCTGTAATCAGAAAACATCTACTTTGACTATTTTAACTACCGTATTTATCGGCGTATAACACGCACCGGCGTATAACACGCACCCCAATTTAGGAGGGAAAAAAACTTTTAGGAGGGAAGTTGAAGGGAAAAAAACTTACATTTAAATGCCCATCATTGCAGCCTTCTCAGTGCAGCCTTGCCCCAGTGCAGCCTTGTCAGTGCAGCCTTGTCAGTGCAGCCATGTCAGTGCAGCCTTGTCAGTGCAGCCTTGTCAGTGCAGCCATGTCAGTGCAGCCTTGTCAGTGCAGCCTTGTCAGTGCAGCCATGTCAGTGCAGCCTTCCCCAGTGCAGCCTTGTCAGTTCAGCCTTCCCCAGTGCAGCCTTCCCCAGTGCAGCCTTCGATCCCCTGTCTTCAAAATCGCCGACCGCAATTTGAAAATGGCGCCGAAATACACAGAGCCGGTCCTCGGCTCTTTCCGGCGGCTCTCGTTCACTTTCGGCTCCACTCGTAGTCCCGAGTGGAGCTATCCGAACCTAGCGGTTCGGATAGCTCCGCTCGGGACTACGAGTGGAGCCGAAAGTGAACGAGAGCCGCCGGAAAGAGCCGAGGACCGGCTCTGTGTATTTCTAGCGCCGGCGGCGCCATTTTCAAATCGCGGTCGGCGATTTTGAAGTTGTGCAGCTCGGGATCGGCATTTAACACGAACCTGCGACTTTCCCCTGATTTTAAGGGGAAAAAAGTGCGTGTTATACGCCGATAAATACGGTATATTCTTTTGTAACCTACTTATTTGAATTTATTTGATTGCGGAACTGAATTATATTATTTTATTTTACACAGTTTGCTTTACACCTTTTCCTGATAAAGTAAAGAGCCAAATAACACCTTGATGGTGTGTTTTACTGTTTTATGACCAATAAATACCTAGCCGGTGTGAGGAACACACTTGGCAGTTTCTTTCTAAGCTATGGGCACCTCTGCTTTTTGAATTTTGGGTCTCATCCCTATACTTTTACCTCACACTAACATCAAGCCATTTGCTGTATTTTCAGTTTGAAGTGTCCAGATATATGACAGGCTTAAGCTGGTCCTACACTAGTGGCATTTCATTACAAAAGCTTTTTTTGTAGAACCTTGATTCAGTGTCCTAATCATTAATGAGGTGAAAACAATGTTTGTTTTTGGTCCAAGTGACAAGAAAAAGTTGAAGCAGCAAGATGGAAATTTTGCCTTAAATTAACACATTTCTAACAATGTACAGTATGATTGATGGTGACGCCTTGTACCTCGTGCCCGCCAGGATGTGGGTAAGCAGTATCATTCTTCCCCCTTCTATATATAATATTTCACTTAATTGACATTTTGCATTAAACGTTGCTATTGTTTATATTCTTGGTAGAGTTATACTGTTCTTGATCATCTGTTAATCAAATTACAGATACCCTCCTGATAAAGTGGCAATAGTCCGCAAAATTAGTTGAGATGTTATCTGTGATCAACTATCCCACTGTGATCTCCTCTGTTTGGGGATCATTGTCTTGGTGATATATATGGACTGTTATCATGTTTTTAACCTGTAAATGACGATTATTTTTGTATTAATAAACTTTTGCAGTACTTTTATATATCTGCCTACACCATTGAATGTATTTGCCTTACCGTACCGAGATAGTCCAATTGCCCCTTTTCTCTTGGAAAGCTTGGTTGGGGACCAAGCTACCGATCTCTTTATTTCCAAATTCTGGATGATAGTACATATTATGACTTTTTACCTTCATTATTGACCACAGAGGTTACCCCCTTTTTTCAATGTACAGTATGTGGTTTTTGAATGGGAAATGTGAATGTTAATTTCAAAGCTGAATGTTAAAATCACATACAATTTTGAAGTCTTTGTAGGCATTATTGAGTGTGCTGACTAGACTTTTTGTACAACTGTTTGTATGAAAATCTAAAACTCGAAATATTTCAGTTAATGACAGAGTCTAATGCTAATATAACATCTCACCTGTCTCATAATAATCAAACACTCTCACAGTACCAGGCTTCAGGTCTGTAACCTCGATGTCCTGTTCTATCAGGATGTTGATATGTACAGGATCATGACTTATCTAAGGAGACAAAAAGACACAAATTAGGGCTGAATATATCCAAACAATAGATGACAAAATAACTTCTAATAACATTTGCTGAAAATCGAGTCACTGTTTCTGTCCCATCCACAACAAATAGGTGTGTTGGAAGACTTCAAATAAACAAAAAATATATTTCTGCGCTGGTCTGATAATGAATTGATGCAACCCAAATCCTGGACAGGAAAAAAAAAACACTAAACAAAAAAACAATGGTGCACTGTTCCGTTAAATAATCTCAGCATGTGTGACCATATATTGGAGAAAAATAAGTGATACAATCTAATTGAATGATACTCCTGTCTTGAATGTATTATATATAAACTGTGCTGTAAACTAAAATTCCACAAAAAAAAAAAAAAAAAGTCCAAAAAGCTCTAAAATCATGAGGGTGTAACCCAGGTGACAACAAAAGTGAGTACACCCCGAGGTGAAAATGTCCAAATTGGGCCCAATTAGCCATTTTCCCTCCCCGGTGTCATGTGACTCATTAATGTTACAAGGTCTCAGGTGTGAATGGGGAGCAGGTGTGTTAAATTTGGTATTATCACTCTCACTCTCTCATACTGGTCACTGGAAGTTCAACGTGGCATTGGCAAGAATTGTTGCTCTACATAAAGATGGCCTGGGCTATAAGAAGATTGCCAAGACCGTGAAACTGAGCTGCAGCACGGTTGCCAAGACCATACAGTGTTTTAACAGGGCAGGGTCCACTCATAACAGGCCTCACTATGGTCGACCAAAGAAGTTGAGTGCACGTGCTCAGCATCATATCCAGAGGTTGTCTTATATAGAGTCATATTTCCCAGAGGTTGGGAAATAGACGTATGAGTGCTGCCAGTATTGCTGCAGAGGTTGAAGGGGTGGGACATCAGCCTGTCAGTGCTCAGACCATACGCCGCACACTGCATCAAATTGGTCTGCATGACTGTCGTCCCAGAAGAAAGCCTCTTCTAAAGATGATGCACAAGGAAGCCCACAATGATGACAAGCAGACTAAGGACATGGATTACTGGAACCCTGTCCTGTGGTCTGAATCTGATGAGACCAAATTAAACTTAATTGGTTCAGATGGTGTCAAGCGTATGTGGCGGAAACCAGATGAGGAATACAAAGACAAGTGTGTCTTGCCTACAGTCAAGCATGGTGATGGGAGTGTCATAGTCTGGGGCTGCATAAGTGCTGCCGGCACTGGGGAGCTACAGTTCATTGAGGGAACCATGAATGCCAACATGTACTGTGACACACTAAAGCAGAGCGTAATCCCCTCCCTTCGGAGACTGGGCCGCAGGGCAGTATTCCAACACGATAATGACCCAAAACACACCTCGAAGACGACCACTGCCTTGCTAAAGAAGCTGAGGGTAAAGGTGATGGACTGGCCAAGCATGTCTCCAGACCTAAATCCTATTGAACATCTGTGGGGCATCCTCAAACGGATGGTGAAGGAGCGCAAGGTCTCTAACATCCACCATCTCCGTGATGTCATCATGGAGGAGTGGAAGAGGACCCCAGTGGCAACCTGTGAAGCTCTGGTGAACTCCATGCCCAAGAGGGTTAGGGCAGTGCTGGAAAATAATGGTGGCCACACAAAATATTGACACTTTGGGCCTAATTTGGACATTTTCACTTAGGGGTGTACTTACTTTTGTTGCCAGTGGTTTAGACATTAATGGCTGTGTGTTGAGTTATGTTGAGGGGACAGCAAATTGACACTTTTATACAAGCTGTACACTCACTACTTTACATTGTAGCAAAGTGTCATTTCTTCAGTGTTGTCACATGAAAAGGTAAAATAAAATATTTACAAAAATGTGAGGGGTGTACTCACTTAACGTGTTAATGCATATAGACACAAAAAAATCAAAATACAATAAACCCAAACCTCATTCAGATAAAACGTCACCAAGTCATTGTTGACCTCACATCTTTGGATCCCATGTTTTTTCTCCATCTGTGAAGAGAAAATACTGTATATATTAGAAGGTATTAGGACTCCACAGTACAATACACACACGCAATTGTATTAAAGTGGTTGTATACCGCTGGATGTTTTTTTTTTCCTGCAAGGTAAAGTCGTAAATTGCTAGTATCCATCGCATACTAGCACATTTATTTGAAACTTATCTTAAAACGCTGCAGCCGCTTCCATCTTCACCCGTCTTGTTTCAAGGTTTGCGGGCTCCGGCTCTGTGACTGGCTGGAGCCGGGATGACGTCTCCTATAGGTGACGGCTTACTTATAGGTAAAAGTCAGTAGAGGAAGTTTACTTTCTCTTTAAGGTACCCAAAGACACCGCATAATTATCAGCTGATCCTTCTAAAATCAGAAAAGTCTGATGATTATGAAATGTCTATGGTAACCATTGCCACTACTAGGCTGGGCCATTCTAAAATGCAATTTATGAAACAAAGATCTGACTTTTAATCTCAAACTTCTAACTTTAAAACTGAGAAATGTGACTTTTAGTGTCAGAATTCTGATGTTGAATCTCAGAATTTTAATATTAATTATTACATATATTATTATACATAATTTGTGACTTTTTGTGACTTTTCAGAATTCTGACTTCAAAAGCCAGAATTGTGTTTCCTAAATGTCTTTTAGGATGGCCCTAGAGTTATTTTGTAGATTTCATTTTATATTTTGAATATTCAGTATATTATATTATTATATTACCCCACACACAGAAGAACCAGTCTGGGTAGAAGCCAGTTAAAGAGATGCTGTCACCAGATCATTCATTTCACCAACAATCTTCCAGTAAATTTTTATGGGCATTTAATGTTTTTTATGCATGTTTCTTACCTGAAAATCCTCTTTTTTGTAGCCATCCAAAAGCCTTGGGCCTGCTTCTGGGTACCATCATATTGAAAGTGATGTCAGCAGGCCCAGCAGACTCAAAACTGTCACTCAACTAAGGTTCTATGAAACCCTATGGTTCCTCCAGAGGTTAGTACGGGTCAGGGCCGTCTTTTTGCTTGGGCACGCTGGGCAGTTGCCCGGGGGCCCCACTTGCCTGGGGGGCACCACCTGCCCAGTGACCAGGGACATCGGGAGGGAATGGGTCCCCAAAAGCCCCAGGTCTCGTATTTCTCATGTAGAATCATTAGCCTCGAGTGTAAACATCCAGTTATTGGTGGGCAAGCCAGAGGCATATGGCCACAGTGAGAGTGGAGCTGTCAAATCTAAGCGCTTATGTCAGAGATGGGCCCCGCCCATCTGCAACATCAGTGCTTAGATTTGACAGCTCCACTCTCACTGCGGCCGCACGCCCCAATACCAATATTGGGGCGTCCAGTATTATTATTATTATATTATAATACAGGATTTATATAGTGCCAACAGTTTGCGCAGCTGATGTTGAACATCCTGCCTGGGTGTCCTCTTCTCTCCCATGTAACTCCTCCTTCCCCCACAGTCGCTTTCATCGTTACAATAAGCAGGTAGAAGACAGAATGTCCGAGCAGAAGGCGGGAGCTGTCAAACTTTTCAAGTTAAAAAGCCTGTGATTTGTTGCTGGGGCGGTCCTAGCAACCAATCGTCTGTCTGTTACATGGAAAGTTGAACAGCTCCTGCCTTCTGCTCGGACATGCCATGTAAGGTAAGGGAGGGGGCACTGACATTAAGGGAACTGTGTTTGTTGCAAGGAAAGAAGATGGCTGTAAAGGATACCAGATACCAGAAAGGAGGGGACTGTGAAATGAAGTGGTTGTCAGGGGGGATCAGTGTATGTGTCAGGGGGGATCAGTGTATGTGTCAGAGGAGATCAGTAGAGTAGGGGTCTGGAGGTCAGTTTAGTGGTCAGCATGGACGGGCACTGGTGAGCCAGGCAGCAACCAGCAAATGAGTAATTTCTTGTTTTTCAATTTCTTGCTTTTCAAGCTCGTGTTATATTGTCAAAACGTTGTGTTAATGTTTAAACACTGATTTTGTTGGAAGTACCAATAAATATAGCCCTATTGATAATTTGCATTTTTATTCTTGTGCTTGATTGAGTAGACAGGTCCCCAGTGCACTATATTGCCCGGGGGCCTATAATGCTCTTAAGATGACACTGTTAAGGGTTTATAGTTTGGTTGAAAAAAGACACAAGTCCAACTAGTTCAACCAATAATTCCTCGAGCTGTTACTGAGAGTAGTGTCAGATTTATAAGGGGGCAAAAGGGGTCACTGCCCTGGCATCCACTGACAGAAGAGGCCTCCCTTTATACAAAAATGATATAAAACAATATAAAAATTATATAAAATACAAAATAAATATTAATAAAACAATATAACATGTATAATAATTTTGGCAGCTCAAGCAAACCCCACATAGAGTGCTATGACTGCATGTGTTTTCACACAAGGTTTCCAGCCACACTTATCTTCACTGCCATTCACTATCCTCATGGAGGTAAGAGGATAGCGCACACTGAGTGATACACATGAAGAGTGATTCACCGGCATTTGTATTGAAGAGCACATTGGAGCACTACCTGCACTTTACCCTATCATAGACTTTATTTACTTTCACTTCATGAACTTTTAAATCACTAATATTTATTGTGATAGCAATGTGATAAAAAAGGAATTGTATAGTATATTGTTGCATCTATCCACACAGGGCATACTTGTTTCATTGTCACATTGCAATAATTTAATTGTATTTATTTATTTATTATTTATATCTATACATTGTAAAATTTCTCCTTACACTGGAATTATCCTACCAGTGCACAGGATCAGTATTTCATTTTGCACAGCGCCATGAGCGCTCTCTATTATTGATTTATTTGAACACAGATGATTGTTACTCATAGTCATTTTGCACAGCATCATTAGCGTTTTCTTTGCACAGTCGCATTATTAGCATTTTGTGTCCTTTAATATTGAGCACAGATTCATTGTTGCATTCAGGTATTTTGCACAGCATTATAAGCGTTTTTTGCACAGTCGCAACATAGCGATTTTAGCACAGAATTTATCGCACATTGTTCACCATTTACATCCACTTATATTATTAAGCTGCGCTGATCATTATTTACCTCATACCTTAAAAATGTGTGGCTGTCATTGCAAACGTAAACCAACTCTATGTATAAGGGGCCCCCCAAACCTCAAGTGCCCCCCCCAAGATCTAAATCTGGCCTAGCGGAGAAACCTCCCATTTAATAGTGCCTGCATAGTTGTTGAGAAAGAAAATCACTTGGTAGAGCCAGCTGCATGACCCCAATGATATTTTGGTTGACTGCAATGCCCCGTACACACGGTCGGATTTTCCGACGGAAAATGTGCGATCGGAGCATGTTGTCGGAAAATCCGACCGTGTGTGGGCTCCATCGGACTTTTTCCATCGGATTTTCCGACACACAAAGTTTGAGAGCAGGCTATAAAATTTTCCGACAACAAAATCCGATCGCGTCAATTCCGACCATGTGTGGACAATTCTGACGCTCAAAGTGCCACGCATGCTCAGAAGAAATTCCGAGACGGAACTGCTCGGTCTGGTAAAATTAGCGCTCGGAATGGATAGAGCACTTTCGTCAGGCTGCAATGTTTAAAATTGTTTAATACAGCGCACTCTCTTCTTCTTTATAATGCTAGAAGAATGAAGTAGTTTTGCTGCTCATATTCACACAGAGTTCTTACAAACTTATTTCTTTATTATTTATCATGATTCCCTCAATATATTTTGATTTGTCACATTTGACAAAATTTTTTGGGGGGTTTTTTCTTTTTGTTTTGTATTTTTTTCAAGGCTGATGTTTTTTTTTTTTTTACTGCAGAATATTTTTATGTGTGTTTTGTGTGTCAAGTTACCACAACACCATTATTATCTTATATTATTTAATCTCAAGGAGGTTGTTTGGTGTTGGTGTCTCTTGTTAATTTCACATTGTATTTTTGAAATGTACCTGCCTCCTCACAAACAAACTGTCCTTTTTGAAGGAAAACACACATAGGCGAGTATAATTGTAACAAAAATTCTTTTATTAAGGGCTCAGAACCAAACAAAGAGGGAGGCAACGCTGGAGAAACAGCAGAAATTGGCAAAGCCTTGAGCCTCCAGGGCAGACATCAATTCTTTTACAGCAAAATTGGTGGCCTGAGGAGTCCTTATCTAAGGGAGTGCAGTCTGGTCCAGAAGTCCCAGAGATCCGGAAAGCAGCAGATGACATCTATGTCCCCAGGCTGTGGTACTACAAGAGGCTGCATATTTTGCCAGACCAGACTGAGCCCAGGGCCATCACTCTCTGGTCTTCCTTCCACGCTTCCTTCCATGCTGTGGCTCTGGTGTTGGAGATGTGGCAGGAGGAGGAGTAGGACCTGGAGGAGCAGGAAGAGGAGGAGGAGTAGGACCTGGAGGAGCAGGAGGAGGAGGAGGAGTAGGACCTGGAGGAGGAGGAGGAGGAGGACTATGTGTGAGGTCACAAATGTGGGTTGCACATGTGATTTGGCCCCTCAACCCCTTATTTAGAGCTTCCAAAATTAAGAACTCACACAGGAGTCGTTGGCCCTCCTCCATCTGAATTATTTTGCATGCAGTTATGCCAGCAAAGTCCTCCTCCACACTGTGGGGTGTTCTGAGGGCCTCTGTAGCCTTCCAAAAGAGGCCTATTGCTGCCTCCTCCAGGTTACTCCTCTTCCTGCCACTTTGTCTTTGAAGGTGTAGGGGAGGGACCTGGATATCAGGCAGCCTGCTTGGCCCGGCCACCTCCTGGCTGAGACTTCCCTGTGTATATAAAGTGACATGGTTTTAGTTTTTGCATCATCAATCACAATCATAAATTAGTACTCCAAACTAACATCTAGTTAACATCATTGATTGGACAACCAGAAATATTTAGAAGAATGCTATACCTGGCTCCAGCTGGGCTTCTCCACATGTTGCTGCCTGGAAGGCCCAGGTTGGGCATCAGAAGCCTCAGCTGGGGGGGAAGGAAGCATGGAAGGAAGACTGGAGAGTGCTGGCCTGGGTTCAGTCTGACCTTCCAGGAAATGCAGTCCGTCATAGTACCACAGCCTGGGGACATAAATGTCATCTGCAGCTCCTGATCTCTGGGAATCCTGGACCTTCTTGTGCTCCCTTAGATAAGTGCTCCTCAGGCCACCAATTAGGATCTTCAAATAGGTGATGTCTGCCGTGGGGATCACCGTCTTCACAAATTCCAACAAATTATCCAGCGCTGCCTTCCTCTTTGTTTGGTTCTTATATTAAGGGTGGTTTATCTGCCACAGACAGGGCAGCTCCCTGAACATATCTATGAAGATTGGCATAAAGTCCTGATCCTTCAAGATATCCATTTTCACTGCAAGACACAACACAAAACAAACCCTAATGTCAGCCTAAAGTCTTCTAAACTTGTGCAAATACAGGCCTCAATCTAGAAGCAGTATAGGCCCAAGTTTAGATCTTACCTTCGTTATCACGATCGGCACCTCCGATACTCCTTCCTCCGCTCACAGATCGTATGTACTACGCACGCGTGTTACGCTTTATAGACACTGCGCATGCGGGAAACTCCACCCACCCCTGACGTTCTTTCTAGTCTATTCTCCACCCCTTCTCGTTCGGCGTAGTGGGGGAAGAGCACATGGCGGAGACACAGCAGGTGCGTGCTAATTACAGCAACGAGGAGGAGGAGGAAAGCCCGGAGCCAGAAATGTCCCAATCCAGAAGGAGACAATTTAAGGCATCAAATATGTCCTTTGGGGAGATGTTGGAGATGGTGGACATCCTGAAGAAGGCTGACTATGATGGGTAGTATGGACCTTACCCCAACCCCAATGTCCGAAAGGCCAAGATCATGGCGAAAGTGGTCAAGAGTCTGCACCGGAATTTCGGGGTATGACGATCGAAAGATCAGCTCAGGAAGAGGTGGTCGGACCTCAAATTAAGAGAGCACGAGCAGTACAGAAGGATCCGGAGAGTGCTGCAAAAAATTAAGTAGTTGTCCTGTGTTCCTATTCTTTATTTTTATTATGTTCGTGCTGCTCCATGTGCTTTTCTTAACTGTTGTCCAGTTTAAAATGTCAACTTTCATGTTCATGGGCACATTATTCGTTTGTATAAAACATTGTTCGTTCGGCCTAGAAAACACCATTGTTTTGGCCATATGCATTTGCCAACATTTTTTAGGGCCTACTTGTCAGAAAATAATTTGGTTGTGTAGATGGGTTTGTAACTAGAATGAAATGCAAACTAGATTCTGTGTAAGGAGAGGACACTCAGCAGTTTTCACATCTGGACGCTGGAGCACTAGTGTGGGACACAAGAACACCCTTTTTATTAGGGGGACCCACACAGGTGCTCCATTGTATACTATAGGGGTGTCTCCATTTGTGAAGCTTGTACTAAACAGGTAAAATATTGAAGCTTGACAAAGGACACTAAAAATTCTACATCTTGGAACTCTGCCAAAATAAAGAATTGTACCCCACTTCCAAGCAATGTTTCATATTCCTATTTCTGCCATCAAATATCTGTGTGCTAAGTATACCTATTTTTTTTTTACATAGGGGATAAAAGACTCGGAGGACACCCCTCATCCGAGGAGACCAGAGACCCCCCACTTCATGAAGAAGTGGAGACCCACCAAAGCCAACAGGAGGAGGAGGAGGAAGGAGATGTGGTGGAACTAGTCACCACAACAGGTGAGTGTCTGCAACCACAGGCTCAGGTAAGAGATGGATGCCGGCATATTTATAATACATGGTGTGTTTTTGTTTCTATCTTTTTAGGTGATCGTGATGTTGTGGATCCAGGGCATTTCACCTCAGAAAGTACACAGATCCTGATCGGGGAGATCATGGGATGTAATAGGGACTTGGAAAACATCCAGAAAAGCATCAATGATGTTCAAAAAAAAATGAAGAACATCATTGATGTTTTAGGGAGAGTTTAAAACCCCTCGAAATCCCTTTGTTTTTTGGTGCTTTTTGTGAGCTAAAAATTTTTACCATTTTTTGACATATTTGCAAAAAGCCAAATTTTGAAGATGCACACAGTGTGTCATGTGCTATCTGCCATCACGGGAGATTAATGTATGCATTTTGGGGGTGCAACCCCTTCCTCAATAATAAAGTAGCTGTGAGGAAGGGGTTGCACCCACAAAACACGTCCCTTGATCCCCCGTGATGGCAGCTAGCACATGTTGACATTCGGCAATTGGTGTGCATCTTCAGAATTTGGCTTTTCTAGGGGTGACTTCACCCCATCTGAACGCAATATCAAACACAGTCTGTAAATACTCATGTCTGATATGCCTTCAAGTTCTACCAAATGTGAACTTTGTAAGTTCAAGATTTGTGTCTTTCTTGTTGGTTTTAAACATGCCTGTTTTATCTTAAATGGACATTTCTATTTTTTCTAATCTGACCCCAAAAATTGTTATACAACAAACATGTTGGTTTGTTTAAAAAACCTTTTCTAAATGCACATGTGATTGTGCTGGTATTAAAAAGATTGTTAATCAAGAATGTGTGGATTATTGTTTCAACGCTCAAAAACTTTTGTTGTGCTCTAATTGGTGTTTTCTGTGACAATGGGGGTTATTTCCTAAGGGAATATCCACTTTGCACTACAAGTGCAGTTTTAACTGCACTTGTAGTGCAAAGTGTCTTTGCCTTTAGTAAATAACACCAAACAATGCTTTGTAATGTTACACAATCACACCATTTTCAGGACTCACCACATTTCTGTCAGGGTCAGCTAAAAGAAACACAAGCAGTAAATGTCACCAAAGATTTTAGTAGTTACATTTGTTTTTTTAATTTGAAAAAGGTTTCAGACTTTGTCTGGCATATTGATAGCCCCCCAACCCGCAAAGTATTCAAGGTATCTTAGCCGGACATCACGGGCACTCAGGGGGGGCAAGCCAGGATGGCCACTTTCAAGCGCCGTCAGGGTTGGATCATTGGATCATTTAGAATTCCGGCCTCAGGCCCAACTGAGCCAGCATAGTTGGCAGAATAAAAGTAAAGTGATAAGTATTTGTGCGCACACCAAAAAGAAAATAAATAAATAAATAAAAATAGGGATAGGTAAACAACAACAATAATATATAAAATCAAGCTCATTAAAGAAGAAAAAAATAATAATAGCGGCCACAAATAATAGTGTTCACACACCTAAAAACAAATGATAAGAGGGATAAATCTGCGGCGCTTATCTAAATAAGTAAATTCCTGGGACGCCAAAGGAATTAAAACTGGTAAGGAGATGCAAATAAAAATTCAAAAAACAGATGACAATGGTTCTAAGATGCATGGATAACTGATAATAACTCAAAGAAGGAATGTACTATGTAACAAAACCAAATAAACAAAATTAAGGATAGGTAAACAACAACAATAATATATAAAATCAAGCTCATCAAAGGAGGAAAGAATAGCGGCCACAAATAATAGTGTTCACACACCTACAAACAAATAATAAGAAGGATAAATCTGCGGCGCTTATCTAAATAAGTAAATTCCTGGGACGCAAAAGGAATAAAAACCAGTAAGAAGATGCAGATAAAAAATCAAAAAACAGACGACAACGGTTCCAAGATGCGTGGATAACTGATAATAACTCAAAAAAGAAATATGCTATGTAACAAAAAAACTAATAACCACACCAGGAAGAGACACTCCAGGTAAGGATCTAGTTCATGTCAATTAATATTCCACCATTTTTGTGCAACCAAGGGTCATAACAAATCAATGTTGCATCAAAAGTGTGCGGCTAATTAGGGAACTAAATGACTGGGATCCAGATAATTGGTGACCTCTTTTTAAAGACCTTAATTAAATAAAGCAATAAAATGTGCCCGTGAAGAAAACTTGTGACTCCAACAACACAGTGTTCCCTAAATATAATAAAACAAATAAGTGCAAACAATAGTCAGTGCAGCATCCAGAATAAA
Source organism: Lithobates clamitans (assembly GCA_037952925.1). Taxonomy (NCBI): domain Eukaryota; kingdom Metazoa; phylum Chordata; class Amphibia; order Anura; family Ranidae; genus Lithobates; species Lithobates clamitans. Next base: position 1,282,368 of record JBBGZY010002433.1, read on the forward strand.
GAACAAGTAAATTAATAAATAATTGAAATTATAGTGACTGGGATCCTGATAATGGGAACTCGAATTCAAATACTTAATAGCTGTTTAGAAAGTCCCTAAAATCATCAAACAATAAAATAAATAAATAAACCCGTGAGTAAAGATTAATTATAAAACAATAATACTCTCTGAATTTCACTCTATATAAAATTAATGTGCAAATAGTTGTGCAACATCCAAAAAAATAAAAAATATAAAACAAATTGAGGAATAAGCATCCAGTTTGCAAAAAATGTATCAAATCAGACAAATAGCTTCTATTAGGCATACAATGTATCTTCCAAATAACTTAAAAATAAACAAATAATAACACACCAGCAAGTAGCAAAAACCAGTGTTCAGCACAAATGACACACTGAGTGTGATAAAAATAAATGTGATTCAGCACAAATGACACACTGAGTGTGATAAAAATAAATGTGATTCCCAAAGTGAATATAAGTAGTTTCTAAACTGAAAAAATTCTAATAAATTAACAAAGAATCCCATTCATGTCTCCTTCGTGATGAATCGAAGCAATCCTTCACATATCCCCAGTGAAGACAGAAAGGTGTATAGAAAAATATACCGGTTCCCCCAGCCTCTCACCTCCCGGCTGAGCGATAACAGCCTAAAAGTAGCCTCACGAAATCTGTGCTTCCAGGTGGTTTAGAACGCTGTCAGCTCCCGACAGGATGATACCAGCCTTAATGTAGATGATACAGCATCTCCCGGTCTCCAAGTTTTTCAAGCAGTGTTCGCTCAAAAGAATAAGGGGAAGGATTCCATAGTGTAGTATGTAAAATCATCAAATTTTATTAAACAATAGCCCACTTACATTTAAAACTAGCAGCATCAGCGAAAAATTTAAAACCGGCTCACTGAGACAAGCAACCGAACAATACCGCCTCTCTTCTCCCTGACGCGTTTATTTTTTTGGATGTTGCACAACTATTTGCACATTAATTTTATATAGAGTGAAATTCAGAGAGTATTATTGTTTTATAATTAATCTTTACTCACGGGTTTATTTATTTATTTTATTGTTTGATGATTTTAGGGACTTTCTAAACAGCTATTAAGTATTTGAATTCGAGTTCCCATTATCAGGATCCCAGTCACTATAATTTCAATTATTTATTAATTTACTTGTTCTTTATTCTGGATGCTGCACTGACTATTGTTTGCACTTATTTGTTTTATTATATTTAGGGAACACTGTGTTGTTGGAGTCACAAGTTTTCTTCACGGGCACATTTTATTGCTTTATTTAATTAAGGTCTTTAAAAAGAGGTCACCAATTATCTGGATCCCAGTCATTTAGTTCCCTAATTAGCCGCACTCTTTTGATGCAACATTGATTTGTTATGACCCTTGGTTGCACAAAAATGGTGGAATATTAATTGACATGAACTAGATCCTTACCTGGAGTGTCTCTTCCTGGTGTGGTTATTAGTTTTTTTGTTACATAGCATATTTCTTTTTTGAGTTATTATGAGTTATCCACGCATCTTGGAACCGTTGTCTTCTGTTTTTTGATTTTTTATCTGCATCTTCTTACTGGTTTTTATTCCTTTTGCGTCCCAGGAATTTACTTATTTAGATAAGTGCCGCAGATTTATCCTTCTTATTATTTGTTTGTAGGTGTGTGAACACTATTATTTGTGGCTGCTATTCTTTCCTCCTTTGATGAGCTTGATTTTATATATTATTGTTGTTGTTTACCTATCCTTAATTTTGTTTATTTGGTTTTGTTACATAGTACATTCCTTCTTTGAGTTATTATCAGTTATCCATGCATCTTAGAACCATTGTCATCTGTTTTTTGAATTTTTATTTGCATCTCCTTACCAGTTTTAATTCCTTTGGCGTCCCAGGAATTTACTTATTTAGATAAGCGCCGCAGATTTATCCCTCTTATCATAGTTGGCAGAATGTTGCCGTAAAAAGTTGTGTAGAACACAGCACGCCAGGATGATATGATTCAGTTTGTACTCCGCCATGTGTATGGGTGTAAGAAATAGGGGGAACCAGCTGGCCATGATTCCAAAGGTGTTCTCCACCACTCTTCTGGCTCTGGCCAGCCGGTAATTAAAAATCCTCTGGCCTGGGGTGAGGGTCCTCATCGGGAATGGCCGCATAAGATGGTCCCCCATCGCAAATGCTTCATCCGCAATGAAGACGAATGGGAGTCCTTCCACATTGTCTTCTGGAGGTGGCAAGTCCAAGCTGCCATTCTGGAGACACCTGTAGAACTCCATCTGGGCGATGACTCCACCATCGGACATCCGGCCATTCTTTCCCACGTCCACATACATGAACTCGTAAGTAGCCGACACCACCGCCAACATCACAATACTATTGAACCCCTTATAGTTGAAATAGTATGACCCCGAGTTGGGTGGTGGGACGATGTGGACGTGTTTCCCATCAATTGCCCATCCGCAGTTAGGAAAGTCCCACCGCTGGGCAAAGTGGGAGGCCACAGTCTGCCATTACTGTGGCGTGGAAGGAAACTGTGGAGTCAAACAACCAAAAAAAGTGTGATTTTGCACATAAACAGGGAAAGCAGATTAGACACAAACATTCTTGGCCAACATCAGGATAACATTTATTTGAGGGAGTTTTTAAAGACCAAAGTATAAGGTACACCTATCAGATTCCCCCTCCCCCTCTCATAGGCCATTTCTAACATTTTAGGGGGGGGGGAGCTGTTGGACAGGTTACCCTCTCCACTTCATTGAGAGATGAATGCCTAAATAATGTGTATTACTTTGGTGTATGGGTTTGGCAAAGTCAGCAGATAGATGATTGAGGATAGATAGAGAATTGGTATCAGCTGACTTAGCAGTTGGGGGGAGGGAGGGTTACAAATGATTTGGGGACCCCCCCAAAAAAGCCTCTGGCACTCTGCCTGAATTTAAAGCACAAATCACATTTAAAAACATTTTAGGGGGTGTTTGGGGTAAATCACTACTATGGAGCTGATAAAATACATTGTTAAGTGACTACATGAGGTGAATATAGGGCCAGGAGACCATGCTGGGGAGGTAGGTAAAGGCAAATATGTATGAAGGAGAAAAAAAATTACATAAAAATCCAGCATCCATGAGAACAAAGGGGACAGTCACAGCATATTCCAATCATGGTAATTAGGGAATGAGGAAAGAAATACAATTTATTATCAAACATTAAATACAATAAAATGTGATATTAAAGGATAAAACTCTTACCTTAATATACTTCTTCTGCAGGACCTGGATGATGGCAGAACAGGTCTCCAGGATAATGATCCCCAGAGCCTGGGGGGAGATGCCCATCGAGAACTTGAGGTCCTGCAGGCTTCTCCCTGTCGACAAGTACCGCAGGGTGGCGACTAGCCTCTGCTGTGGAGTGATGGCTTGCCTCATGCAGGTATCCTGCCTGCTAATATAAGGGGTCAGCAAAGCCAACAAACGGTGAAATGCGGGGTCCGTCATCCTGAGAAAGTTCCTGAAATCATCAGGATTGTTCTCACAGATCTCACGGAGCAAAGGCATATGACAGAACTGGTCACGCTGGAGCAACCAATTCTTGGTCCATGAACTCCTCCCCACCCTGTTCATGGACTGGACTTGTGTCAAGGTAAGGACCCCAACACCAAGCCCCCACACAGCACAAACTCTACGAGGAGTACGTATACGCAACATGGCTACAAAACGGTCGGCTGCTCAGAATGAAGTAACAGAACGCACTGAAGAACAGCAAGGCCTGTGAAGAGCGACCTGAAAAACAGTAACTAACGAACAAGAACACAATGACAAGAGTCACGCGTAACTCGCTGCACGCACTGAATAGCAGATACAAACCCACAAGCACAAACTGAACAGCAGAAAACTATCTGAAAACCACGAGTCTGAAAAAGCGCGAATCGTCTCTCACCAAACTTTTACTAACACGAGATTAGCAAAAGGAGCCCAAAGGGTGCCACGCTTGGTTCTGAACTGGCCTTTTCTAGTCTTGTCGTACGTGGTGTACGTCACCGCGTTCTTGGCGATCGGAAATTCCGACAACTTTGTGCGACCGTGTGTACGCAAAACAAGTTTGAGCCAACATCCGTCGGAAAAAATCCATGGATTTTGTTGTTGGAATGTCCGATCAATGTCCGATCGTGTGTACGGGGCATTAGTGTGATATTCTGATTACCCCTGTAAGGGGGCATCTTCTCATTGGCCAATGACTGTCAATTCATTGATTTTAGCAGGTTTTCCCTAAGCCCTGAAAATAATTTCAAGAGTTCTTCTGAGGGAAAAAAAGCTTAAGAAAGAGTTCACTATAGGGTTCCCCTTTACTTCTTCCCCAGCAGACACATAAAGGGTCAATGCAAGGAGGTGAAAGGAATAGTTAGAAGAGCATAGCAAATAATTATCTACTCCTAGAAAAGGGAACTGCCTTCTCCAGAGGAACTCATTTTTTTGCACAAGCTTAAGGCATGTAGCAACCGAATAACAAAAAAATCACTCATGATAGGAAAATGCTGCAAAAAGGCATTTAAAATACTTGAGTTTTCTGTGGTTTTGCTTATTTTTTTTAAGTTGGTGCCAAGGTCTCTGATGCCGCGTACACACGAACGGACTTTACGGCACACTTGGTCCGGCGTACCGGATTTCGTCAGACAATTAGATCGTGTGTGGGCTCCAGCGGACTTTGTTTTATCAAAAGTTTGACGGACTTAGATTTGAAACATGTTTCAAATCTATCCCATGGACTCGAGTCAGGTCGAAAAGTCCGCTCGACTGTATGCTAGTCCGACGGACAAAAACCAAGGATAGGGCAGCTATTGGCTACTGGCTATGAACTTCCTTTTTTTAGTCTGGTCATATGTCACCACGTACGAATCCGTCGGACTTTGGTTGATCGTGTGTAAGCAAGTCCGTTCATTCGGAAAGTCCGTCGTAAAGTCCGTCGAAAAGTCCGCCGGGCAAAGTATGCCGTAAAGTCCGGTCGTGTGTACGCGGCATTAGAACTAGGAATAGGCTGAATTATAGGGAATTAGCAAAAGGATTTCAGACTACTGCAAGACCTCATTCAGCAAAGCTATCTATTTTCACTATCTATACCCTGTAAAACTATCAACACTCAGATGTTGAAATCAGACCGAAATTGCCTAATGGAAGATCTTTTCAGTAGTTATTGTATTGAATTCTCTTGCCCCTAAATATAATAAAACCCCATAAAACACAAAGGGAAATGGCAATGACATACCTCTCTTAGTGAGCTCTTCACAGGAATATAGCCAGACAACATCTTCACCTCTATAATAGCCATGTTGGATGTCTTTCGAGCACCTGTGTATCTACAAATATTTTTAAAAAGTTGTAGCATGATTTTATTGTTCAATATGAGACCCCCAAAACATCCCAGAAAATTACAGTTATGAAGTCATCATCATTTCTATTTTTCTTTTGTTGATTATCCTGCAGAGCTTTATAGATGTATGTTCTGTCATCTTTCTCTTTTTTGTAATCTTAGTGCAGTTCCAGGATTTGGTTACTCTTATTCTCGTCATGAGTGCCTCCTACCACTAGGCGAACTAGGCAGCTGCCTAGTGCACATTGCCACCTAGGGCGAAGCCACGGCCGCTGGTTTTTAAACATGCAGTACATCCAAGTGTTACCAAACAACAGAAATGGCAATACTTATATTTCTGCATATATATATTGTCTACATATTCAGCAGCTTTTCACTAAATGTATTTATTTTAATTATTACTGTTGAGGTTACCATCTAAATTTGCCTGGGATCCTCACATGGTATTTGGGCATAGGGATGGGTGAACGGTTCGACCCAAGCATGAGTTTGGGCAGAACATTTGCCTGTTCAGTCATTCGCCGAACAATCCAATTTGCAGGGTGTTCGTCGGAGCGCTGCACAGTGCATTTATTGCCCTGATTGGGGAAAGCTTTGCCCAATTAGGGTGCAGTGTAAGCTGATTGTTAAGGAACGGGGCTGTGAAGCCAGCCGCCATGTCCTTAACAACCGATGAGTCATCATCTGTCAAGGTGTTTCCCTGCTGACAGGTGAATAAAAAAAAAACTGTGTGGGCCCCCAAAATCCATACCAGACCCTTATCTGAGCATGCAGCCGGCAGGTCAGGAAAAGGGGAGGGGATGAGCGAGTGCTCCCTCCCACTCCTGAACCATACCAGGCCACATGCCCTCAACATAGGGGGGGTGGGTGCTTTGGGGCAGGGGGAGCTCTGCCCCCCCACGTTAAAGCAACTTGTCCTCATGTTTTCTGTTGACTCTGCAGTAGTTGGATGTATCAGGGATGGGGGATAGACTAAGTATAGGACTGTGGTGGAGAACTTTGTCACATGGTGTGAGGTTAATCATCTGTATCTAAATGTGACAAAGACAAAGGAGCTGGTTGTGGATTTCAGAAAGAAGAAGCCACCAGTGACCCCGATCTCTATCCAAGGAGTGGATGTGAAGGTAGTAGAGAGATACAAGTATCTTGGGGTGCATATAGATAATAAGCTGGACTGGAGCAAGAACACTGAGGTGCTCTATAGAAAGGGCCAGAGCTGCCTCTACTTTTTGAGGAGACTGAGGTTCCTTAACATCTGCCGGACTATGCTGAAGATGTTTTATAAGTCTGTGGTGGTCAGCGCTCTCCTGTATGCAGTGGCATGCTGGGGAAGGGTTGGACACACAACAGACTCAACAAACTGATTCGCAAGGCCAGTGATGTTGCTGGATTGCAATTGGAGTCTTGTGTTGGAGAGGAAAATGTCGTTAAAGTCACGTCCTATCTTGGACAACTCCTCCCACCCACTCCACAATATGCTGGTCAGTCTGGGGAGTACCATCAGTGACAGATTTTTACATCCACAAGGCACCACAGGAAATCATTTTTGCCTGTGGCGATCAAGATATATAATTCTTTTCTGTGAGGGCTGGAGGTGAAGATTTAATTCTGGTTGTTTATGATCAGGATTTTGTGTTGTTTTTATAGTATGTTCGTAATGTGTTGGTTATTATCTGGGGTGGTGTTAGAGAAAGTGGTGTCTTATTTGTATTTGGTAGTTTGCCTGTTATTTTAATTTGTGTTATTTATTCTATGTTGTATTTTAATTGTATGGATGTTTTATTTGTAGTGTAGTTTTAATCTTGTTATTTGGTGTTAATGTCTGCGTCGTAACAATTTCCCTTTGGGATTAATAAAGTATTCTGTGTTCTGTATGTTGGATGATGATAATAATAGTTATAATCACTCATATAGGACTGTTGTAAGACTACTGAATTATTAGAAATAAATTATTAAAGTAGCAAATACTTGAGACATCTGTAAATTGAATAATATTTAAAAAAAAATGTATCATTTCAATATTGTTCATAAAACAATAATATACTAAATTGTAAGAGACAACAAAATGTCTCTAAGTATTGCTTTTGCCGGTAATCTACAATGTATTGTATGTATTGTATACTCTTAGGCTGGGTTCACATTAGTGTAAATTGGATGCAGCTTTCATCCAATTCATATGACATGCAAGTGTGATCGGGTCGCAATAAAGCCGGTTCACACAGGTTCGGTGCGGCCGCGGTCCTCATTCCAAAAAGGTCCTGTGCGTCTTCGGGTCTGGTTCAGGTGCAAATTCAGGCAAAAATTGGGACCTGATTCGCACCTGAACCAGTGAACAGGGACACACCGGACAACATGCTGGGAACCGTAGCCGCCCAAAAGAACCTGCACTTAGAGGATACTTTTTGTAAAAATGTAGTTAATTAAGTTAATTATGAAATCTTATATGATGCTGAATATGAACACAGTTTGACTTACTGAGCAGTTATAAGAAGTCCAAGGTTTTTCACTGGATCTTGCACACCTTTTTTTGGTGTTGCCTCAACACTGACTGCAAAGGTGTCCTCATTTCTTACCACTGGGATGTTAAATCTAAGAACCGACTACAAGGAAAGGATAGCAAAATTAGATGATTGCAGAATGGATGGAACAGAAGAAATATATGGGATTTCCCACGTACCTGTACAAAGACACAACCACCTCCAGTAGCAGTCACTGTGTACTCTCCGGGGATGGTTGGTAGTGTCCTCCTCTGGAGGAGAAGTCGGTTATTGTTGTCTACATGGAACTTCTCCAGAAATCCTGTCTTGGAAGTAACGGTCACTGTTGTAGCTCCCTTGTCACTGTATGTAGCCTCTGCATACTTGGCCATAGCCTGGAGAGCCACGACTGTGTCCTATAGAGAAAATGCCTAGACGTTATATACAAAGGATATTACAATAGAATTAAGGAGACTGGACAGTTCCCCAATATAACTTAAAAGGGGTTATAAACCCTCGCCATTCTATGCATTAAGGTGAAAAACCTTCTTTACTGCAGCAACACCCCCCGAGCTCCCCTTATACTTACTTGAGCCCTGTAATTCCTGTGACGGGAACGAGAGCACCAGCTCCGGCCGGTGTCTTGTGTCCTGATTTGATAGATTGATTGCAGTACAGCCATTGGCTCCCGCTGCTGTCAATCAAAGCCAATGATGCGGGCGCCGGGGGGGATGGAGCCGAGTCCTGCTGTTTGTTGTGCTGTTTGTGTCAACAGACGCAGCAGCAGGACATGGCAGCGCGCCTGCACGGGTGTCCCGTCGGAGGGCGCTTCTCCGGTGAGACACTCAACAAGATGAGGAGCCAGGAGCGCTGCTGAGGGACCTGAGAAGAGGAGGATCGGGTGACTCTGTGCAAAACCAACTGCACAGCGGAGGTAAGTATGACATGTTTGTTTTTGTTTGTTTTTTTAAACTGAACCTTTACAATCACTTTAATGTACTGTATATTTCTGTTTTTTAATCAATATCCTGTTGTCTTTATTAACTCTCTAGATTTTTTTTTGATAAAAAGGTAAATTAGGTTTGGCTCAGCTACAAAACAAGATTACATTTTCAAGTATCAGTGTACGGCATATCAAAAACTGGATCTCACAATTGTTATGAAGTGTGAAAGGGCTTTTTCTAGCAGAAGAAGAATTACATTTTCCTTTAGCCACGGAAACACTTTAAACTAACAAAAGTATGCAATACTAGTGATTCTAGAGGTTCATTTTTAAAATAAATAAAGATGTTATACTTACCTGCTCTGTGCAATGGTTTTGCACAGAGCAGCCCCGAGCCGTCTTTTCTGGGGTCCCCTGCCAAAGCTCTTGGCTCCTCCTCTTTTTCTAGTGCCCCCATAGCAAGCTGCTTGCTATGGGGGGCACACATGCATGCTCTATCCTGAGCTGGGCTGTGTGCGTCTATAGACACACACAGCCCGGCTCATCTCCACACTCCTCTCCCTCTTCACAGGATTTGATTGACAGAAGCAAGAGCCAATGGCTGTTAATATATTTTATGTTTCCACCAGTTTTTATTTGTTAAAGGTGTATCCCCTTTTTCGTACAAACTAAATTGAGTCATTGAACCTGTAAGCTGGGTGAAAATAGCCAGTTTGTGCTGTCCCAGACGGGAAGGTAGGAGTTAATGCTTTCCCAGTTCATTGGTCTTTTCGGTGGGTATTTCTCTGGGTTCAACCCACTGATCTTGTGTTATAAAATAGGGACAGAGGTCCAATGCAGAGAGGTTGAGGTCTAGGCTGAACTCCAGGGAGCCTGGGACCAAGAGCCCCAGAAAAAAGTTCCCCTTGCAGAAGAGAGAGATCTGGTGCCCGTAAAGGAGTGAGACAGAGAACAACACCTGCGAGGAGCAGAAGGATGTTGCTTGTTACTACTGGGATGTAAAGTCATCAGAATTTGTGGTTCCTCCTGAAGACACCAGCTGCTGGAGAATGCCTTTTTGGACTCTGTAATTACATGAACACTAATTTTGCATGTATGCCCGGGCACTACACAAGTCTGAGTTAGGGTTTGGGATGTAGGAAAAAAATCTGTCTCTCAATGTTGGACTTTGTAATGCCTTTTGCACTTTTTCAAGTAAAGTTTTGTAACCTTGTTGTCATCTGGTCGGAAGTTACTAAAGGGGTGTGATGTAAATAACTGGCACCATCTCATGGTTCAGGTCACTAAGGTACTTGGGATATGAAGACATCCGTATGGAAGTAATGTAGTGCGAAGACACCAGTGGGTACCTAGGGTAACATATGTCTAACAAGTAGCCTGTTGGAAGCTTATGCCTGTTGCAGGTGAAATGGCCTCTAGCAGCGAGGCAGATGTTGTCGGTATTCCAGCGACATAGCAACAGGAGTGAAGGTGCACTGCGGGGCTCACTCTGCTACTGGGGAACTGTAGCAGAAATGCTGGACAGGTGAAAATGGACAAGGCTCAACGTGTTGCAATAAAGTGAGTGAGTAATTGCGCTGATATTAACCTCTCCTGTGTCTGCTCAAATGTAACTATTCAGTGTGCAACAATCTTTCCTCACACATAAAAGTATATAAATACATAAATACACACCCTAATAGCATAAATAAAAATCAAAAATGTGCAAAATATAACCACAATAAACCAGAAACCCAAAAACCTAATAAAATAATTCTGTGATTTGTCAAATTAATGATCAAATATAAATCCTATGATTTCAAATAATTACGTGCATATGGTAAGTGGTAAAGCAATCAAATTTAAATAATGTCAAATTTAATTATTTGAAATCATAGGATTTATATTTGGTCATTAATTTGACAAATCACAGTATTATTTTATTAGGTTTTTGGGTTTCTGGTTTATTGTGGTAATATTTTGCACATTTTTGATTTTTATTTATGCTATTAGGGTGTGTATTTATGTATTTATATACTTTTATGTGTGAGGAAACATTGTTGCACACTGAATAGTTACATTTGAGCAGACACAGGAGACGTTAATATCAGCGCAATTACTCACTCACTTTATTGCAGCACTTATTATACAATATTATTTGCAGCTTTATTATTTGGTTATCTCTCAGTAATTTTATTCACTCAATTTTTGTCGGTTTTTATTCACGTCAGCGCTTGAGCACCCCCCCTGTTTTTACAAGGCTCAACGTGTGCCTCCTAAATGCAAGTTACGGAGAAGGTGTACCTCTCACAGGAACCCCAAATTTAACTGGAGAACAGCTATGGTGCAAGTGTACACGGTGTACGTTCATCTCTAAAAGTAGAGGCCCACCTTAAGGTCGAGTACCCCCCCCCCCACGGCAGCTTCAGTCTTGTCCCAGGGCATTGATGAAAATGTCACAAGAGCAAAGGTACCTTATGTGTAGAGCAAAGTGAACCCATCACAGGTGCCTATTGTTGCCCAAAGGAACCCATCCGGGGGTAGGCCTCTCATGTGATTCTTGCTTGGCGCCCAATGAGGACGGAAACATGGAGGATGTGACGATCACCCTACCCTAGCTACAAGCCAAAACAATTGTGTGTTTTAGGCAGGAGCTTTTGATTAGCCCTGAGACTGTCTGGGGATTTTGGAGCCACTTGTCTCTTCTACATGAGGTAGCTCTACCCTCAGATGGCCATTGGTGTACCACATTGTGGACACACTTTTTATCTGTTACCTGTGTAGATGAGTAGCCTCCATAGGGATTCTGTTGTTTGCTCAGCCAGTTGACAATCTCTGCAGCTTTGCCCAGGTCAGGCTCAGGTTGAGACAGCACAGCCTGTAAGACATAGGCTGTCATCTCCACCTCTGCAGTTGCAGCTCTGTGCCAGTATGGGGTATCAGAGGATGGAGTAGACTCACGTTCCCAGTGTAGCTGTCGTTCTATAAAAGAGTAAAAAAAAACAAAAGCTTACACTAATTTAAATTAAATATGTGCACATGAACAGTCTCCCAAATCAAATTTTATTTGGCCAAATTGGACAACCATATAATTTCTATGTAGCATTCTTGGACTCTCTCACAAAACTGTTCTGGAAAGAGAAACTGATCAAGTACGTTACAAAACCTTCTCTGGCTGCTATTGTTTCCCTTTAAATAACTGTAAATGATGATGATACCCCCAAAGAAGATTCACATCTAGACTTGTAATCCACATTTATATATAATTAGCACAAATTTCATAGCAAAAAAAAAAACTTCATTAATGAAAATGTATGCTTTATTAATACCAAACACTTAAGCAAAACCCAGTAAAACCAGCAAGACACCTGGCTTGCCTCAAAATTCCAGCTTTATAGCGCTACAGCACACCTGAATGGTTCTTATTGCTGCCCTTCCCTCTCCTAGTGAAAGCTCTGCTGTACAGGGAATTATTGCAGGCTGATACTGAGTCAATTGCAAATAATTACACTAGTTGAACTTAAAAAATGCATTTATTGACATTAATGTTAACCTTCATTTATTGCTGTTTTTAATATGTTCCAGGAGTTCACATTTATCAATTACTGGTTACTATGAACATTCCTTTTCTTATGCGCTTCTCCAAATGTATTTATTTATTTATTTACATCAAATACAGGAGAAAGCAACAGTTGGAAGTCCCATGGTAGAAATACTCAATCAGTACTTACCTCCTTTCACAGCCTTTTCATCCAGTTTGTCGAATACTATTTTCCTAAACTCCATTGCTCTGCACAATGTAAAGGTATAGGCAAGAAGAGCCAGGGTGTATACACTGGTCACATGCACAACTTCCTTCTGCAGACAGGACACTGCGTCCCTGATCAGAGGGTCCTGGATCAGAATACAATTTTAGTATGTTATTTTTTTATTTGAATAACCAGCTTGGTTTAGTTCCTTTCCTGAAATATTTTTTAAAAATAATCTAATCATCCAAATGTATACCAAGCTTTGAAGATGCTGCATGGCTGTACAGATAGCTGATCCAAGCTAAACTCATGTGCTTGTGTACAAAAATATTTGACATTTCTAGACTTAATCAAAAGTTAAACAACCATCTCCATAGTCCTAAAAATTGAAGCCTAAAAAGTAGTTCAACCTCAAGTATTGTCAAGGGCTATCATTTAGATTTATACCTGGAAACTGAGAAAATTATTAGATGTAATGGTCACTGTGATCAACCACTTGTAGCGAGGTCCCAGGCCTCCTTTAGTCTAATGAGAACCTCCAGAGCCAGTGACAGCTAACATCCTTCTATATAGAGTGGGTTGCTAGGCATGGTGGGTGTAGTACAAGATAGATTAGAGGGCGCCAGACACTTCTTGAATGCAAAGAGATTTTGTCTTGAACAGACTTGTGGGAAAGAGGGTTAGGGCCAGGACACCCTTTAGTAGTTGCAATGTTAATTGACAGACTCCGAAACTTCTACGGGTAGACAGCCATGCAGGGAAAGGCATCCCTCAAGATACCACATCTGCATGTGTAGGAGCGCTGTCTCCTATGGCAACATTCTTATAACAGTTCCTAACACAAGTTGTACCAAACTCCTTTACTTCCTCTACAATCCCTTCTTGTAGATTCTCATCCCACTGAGCTCCCAGTCTCTATCACTAGACTTGCCACTGAATCCCATGAGCTCTTCCAATCTTCTTACTCAGTATCTTCCTCAAGCGTCACCACCGCTTCCCTGCTGGGTCCCTGGTTTGGCACTCCAGGTACCCCTCAAGCATTGCCCCACTGGCTGGGTTCCTGGCTTGGCACCTGTTGAAGCTTCCCGATTCTTCACCGTCCCCGGTTGGTGAGAATACTGCTCTGGTACTTGCTTCAGCTACACACAGTGGTCCCTGGTAATAAGGTGGTTGGTCCCTTAGTGGCAACAGCTTCCCCTCTACCTCCGAACACGACAGATTCTCCGGCCGGCAGAACCGTTACTTCTGGTTGGACTGCAAGCCCCAAAATTAACCCTACACTGCTTTCTTGCTACTGGATAGGCCCTCAGACAGCCTAGGAGCCAGATGTACCCAGGATAGGCCCAAACTCTGTCCTAGCAGCCCGGGCAGCTCAACACACGTCCACCCAGACAGCCGTCCAGAACCCCGATCACCTGACTCCACCCAAATATATAGGTTCTCCCAGCAGTCTAAAGGACCCAAGAAAACCCCTGCCCATTGGCTGAGACACCCCATATACTCCTAATCTGTCCTTGCATCGTCCTTGTCTTATCTAATGTCTCCAGTTATCCGGCGACAGAAGAGAGTGCAGCATTTCCAGACTTAGGGTGAAATCAATTGATCCCTAACAATTGGCCAAGGCAACTATACCTGGCAGGTAAATTTAGGAGCAACCCTGCCTAAACATCAGGGTGCTACACAGTTTCCAATTTCAATACATTAACAAGGCCCAGGCTTGTTGTGTTTATTATAGTTCAGGTATCAGTCAAATGTCCCTAAATCCTGTCATTTATTTTTTAATATGAAAAACAAACTGAAAGTGCTTCTGGACTTGGCTGTGACTGTGGACTGTCATATCTGAACAGCTAATGCCCTGTACACACAATAGGATTTTCCGATGGAAAATGTGTGATAGGACCTTGTTGTCGGAAATTCTGACCGTGTGTGGGCTCCATCACACATTTTCCATAGGAATTTCCGACACACAAAGTTTGAGAGTATGCTATAAAATTTTCCGCCAACAAAATCCGTTGTCGGCATTTCCGATCGTGTGTACACAAATCCGACACACAAAGTGCCACGCATGCTCAGAATGAATTAAGAGATGAAAGCTATTGGCTACTGCCCCATTTATAGTCCCGACATACGTGTTTTACGTCACCGCATTCAGAACGATCGGATTTTCCGACAACTTTGTGTGACCGTGTGTATGCAAGACAAGTTTGAGCCAACATCCGTCGGAAAAAATCCTAGGATTTTGTTGTCGGAATGTCTGATCAATGTCCAACCGTGTATATAGGGCATTACACTGGAAAAAAGGAGATGGTTCATGTTATGTAAGATACATTGTAGAGGTGCACTGAATAAAAATTTTGGTGCCGAAACCTAAAATGCAGGATGCACAAAAAGTGAAACCGAAGACGAAAATTATACTTTTTAAAAATATATGTATTTTTATGTATAACTGCATTATACTTGACTTTTTAATTAATATCGTGAATTCAAATAAAAATTATGTTATTGTCGGCCATTATTGTCCAAGAAAAGCTCAAGAAAAATACATCCCTTTAAATTCTATGTATGTCTTCACATTGGTCTGTTGCGCTTCAGTTATGGTGTTAAAAATCTTGTTTGCTGCATTTTTGGTCAGTTAAAAAAACGCACCTCCCGTTGAAATGCATTGAAAACGCAGCAAGAACGCATCAATAATGCTCCTGTGTTACGTTTTTAATGTGGTTTTTGAGTCATGTGTTCTATGGAAGATACACCATAGGCACAGTAAAATCGTGGTAAAATCGCTGCAAAATTGTTTGTGTTTTCGATGCCAATATTTACACCTTTCTCTTTTTCGGCAAAATGCCAAAAACATGTTTTGGCTGCTGAAATTTGGATGCATCTCTAATACATGGTGATGTGAGTCTTGCATTCTCCCTCTCTTCCAAAATTGTAAACATTGTTGTTTGGTAGTGTGTTCTCTTATTTTGCTTCCATAACTATAAGGGTGCTTTAACACTGTCCCAATGTTGTTTGGCTGCGGCGTGGGCGCAGTGCAGTGTAACCATGGTTTTCAAGCAGGTTACCTCCAGCTTCCCATAGACTTCTATTATGTCCTGCATTTTGGAGCATTTTCTCAAAGCGAACCAAAAGATCTGCATGATGCATCTTTGGTATGCTTCCAGAAAATGCACCAAAAAGGCAGGATATGATAGAAGTCTATGGGAAAGCACGGGTACAGTGCACCGCACCTGTGCTGTAGCCAAACCGCAGTGGGGGAGTGTGGATGCACCTTAGGGCCTCAAGCATGTTATGGTAGATATGACTATAAGTTGAGCCCCTTTGTCCTCTCTATGTTTTAATATGATATCAACCATAATATTCCCATGATGCAATCTCTTACCTCTACAGATACACCAGACTCTATCAATGCGATTGTTACATAGGCTGATAGAGAAATGTCATCTTCCACTCCTCCCTGGAACATAGAGATTACAACATTAATATTCACAATATAAACAAATCTGAAAATTCATTAAGGGCTCATGCACGCTACAGCTTCTAAACTTAAGTTTAGGAGCTTTTGGCATTTTTTGTGCCAAAGCTCCTAAACTAAACTCCATAAAAGCCTATGTATCCATGCACACATACTGTAGGCCTTTACAAGAGTTTAGAAGCTGCTGCGGTTAGCGGAGGTTCAACCCCCCTCTCCTGAACGTGGAAGGTTTGTGTTCAGGATAGGAAAGTTTGCCTGCAAAACCCATCAAAGTCACAGAAAAATTGTGGTGCAATTTTCCTGGGTTTTGCATTTTCCTGCAGCTGGTGGTCAACCTAGTCTATGTGTACATGAGCCCTAAGGAAAGCAGGCTGAAGATGAAAATCACTGGTCAGTGGAGTCATTAATCAGTAAGTTTTTAAACCCTCCAGCATTTTACAAAAATTGCATATTTCAGTTTTTGGTTCATGCTGGGAAGCTAAACCACATTACAGTTTCTTATATCTCTGGGGAAACTGGTTGATGTGAATGCAGGCTTTAGTTCCAATACCTGTACACCAGTTATGGCCTTTACAAAGGAATCTAATACTCTCTGTTGTATTATTTTGAAGAAGGCTACAACAAGAGTTGTGGGAGCATCCTGAGCTTTAAGACACCCAAGACAGTAAGACCCCTTTCACAGTGGGGCAGTTTTCAGATGCTTTAGTGCTAGAAATAGCCTCTGCAAGGGAGCATGTGCGGCATGGGATGGAGAGGCTGCTTCTAATTAGAGCTCCGGCACCTTCAGGGCTTAAAGCCACTTAAATGGGGTCATAAACTCATAAAAACTGCCTGAAAGTAAGTTATCCCCTCAGACTATCATATGTGCTTGCCGAATTCTCAAAAAAAGAGACGGAAGAGTCAACAGAACTGTCTCACTCACTATCTGCTCAGATCAAAGGAGAAGAGCATGGCTAAATATGGCGCTGGCACCCTGCCTACATCATCTGCCGCCCATCCCCCTGCTAAAGAACTACAACAGACGGACACAGGATCTTCAAAAAGCAGTGAGTACACTCCCTTATCTAAATCAGATTTGGACAACAGCTTAGAAGCTTTATACTCTAAACTGCTCACTAAATTCCAAACAGAGATACAAAAATCCACCTGTACCTTATCCCAGGAAATAGCAGCAATAGGAACACGTACTGACCTGATAGAAAATAAGCATGATGAACTATCAATTGCTTATAATGATCTCTCCAGAGAACATGAATCTCTTGCATCAGCTTTTTCCCAGTTGCAAGCACACGTGGAGGATTTGGACAATAGGAACAGAAGGAACAATCTTAGAATAAGAGGAGCCCCAGAATCTGTCACAGATTTAATCGCATACTCCACAAAATGATTCCAGTCTCTATTAAAAGAGCAAAACCCTGAATCCTTCAAATGTGACCACATACATCGTGCACTTAGAGCTAAACCTCCGCCTGATAAACCCCCCAGAGATATTGTACTTTGTATGAAAGATTTCCTAATTAAAGAAGAAATAATGCGTGCC
This sequence comes from Lithobates clamitans, assembly GCA_037952925.1. Lineage (NCBI taxonomy): Eukaryota > Metazoa > Chordata > Amphibia > Anura > Ranidae > Lithobates > Lithobates clamitans. The sequence continues at coordinate 1,299,895 of JBBGZY010002433.1, forward strand.
GCACAGAGCACCAGAAACATCACGTTAGATGGAGTCCAGCTACAGATTTATCCGGACATCTCGCTGGCAACGCTTGACCGATGCAGAAAAATGAAAGAAATCACCTCAGTTCTCTCTACAGCAAGGATCCGCTACAGATGGGGTTTCCCCTTTAAATGAATAATTCCTCATAACGGTACCACCTACGTAGCCACCAACATCACCGAAGGTCAAGACATCCTGATAAAATTAGGTCTTCTAAACCCCAGCAACCTCCCACATACTCCTTCTACAACCCGCCCAGCTCCTATTTGGAACACCCCGGCTTCACGTGGAGACAGACGCAGATACAGACACGATCCTGCTCAATGGAGCTAGAGAAGAGCTACTAAAACTTTTTAGTTCCCCTTTTCATTTTCTCATAAAGCTTTAACAGGAAGACAATTTTTTTATATTTTTATTTTTTTTTCTGGAGTTTTTTTTGTGTTTTTTTTCTACTCCCTCAATACACTGCTTATTATAGGTAATTGTGCATCTGCCACTATATTTATGCAGATGTGACACATGCATTTTTACGTATTTTTGCAAACTCATATTATTTTATTTTATTTAATTCTATTTAAATTTTTTTTTTATATATATATATTTCAGTATTATTTACAGTTTATTACATAACTGGTATGTGTCTACTCAATCTTACTAATTATCGAGGCCTTGCAAACACATACATCTATGAGTAACTAATGGTAATTCAGTATTAATTCAATGTATGTCTTCATAATAAGGCAAATATATGGACTTTCTAAGCTCATCTGAATAATGGCACTACACTGACATCTACTGTTGCTGCATGGCACTACAAGCCTTAAATATCTTATGCTGGCCATACACTATACGAAAAATCGGCCGAAAAATCGTTCGTATAGACACTTCGTTCGTTTTTCGGCAAGTTAATGGGCACAAATCGATAATCGTTTGTGACGTTTTTGTGGGAAAAAAACGAACGGGAAGTTTGGAAAATTTCTGCCGAAAGTACGATAAATTGCAAGGTTAATGTGTTTCCCGTCCGAATTGTCTGCACTAGGTATATGTAAAAAAATGAACAAAAAATTATTTATTCATGTCCACTGAACAATTTATCGGTCATTATATGATGGCACGATCGTTTGCGGTCACGGTCGAACGTTCGTTTTTCGAAAATGGGTTCGGCCGATTTTCTGTATAGTGTATGGCCAGCATTAGTCTCAATGCAGTTTTGTTATATATTACACCATACCATAACACTGCCATCTTGTGTCATATATTAGAAAGACATACAAATTAAAAGAACCATACCATAGGCACTTTTTGCTCTCTTACAGGTATGCTTCTCACAATCCTCACTAGACATGTGCCCATGCAGCAACATGGTTTGCATCTCTTATACTAACCAACAATTTGGCCGGACCTTTAGTAGATCAATATACCTATACGATATAACAGTTAATACTACTATTACACACTTCATTCTCCGGTATGGTAGTAGTAATGCATACTATTCATTATGTTTTAGTATACAACCGTACAGTAGATCTAAAGTTTGATCTATATGTGTGTGTTCTTCAACATCACTAGATTTTTGGATCTATTCCTAGTTTTTTTTTTTTTTCTTCCATAGCTCCCTTTCCCTCAGGTATCAATAATAGATACATTTACACCGTCTTTAAGCTCTAGAATACTAGACATAAGCTGCACAGTTATACTTTCCTATGACATTGGAGGTGGCGTCCCGCCTATGCCGACATGATTAACCCCCTCTCAGTCTCTACATATTTTCTCACTAGAGAAATGTTTTCTATTTTTCCTAAAAGATTATTCATTTATCTTTTTATGTTCTTATTAATGTTAACTCTTGTTAGACGCAAAAATTTTGTCTCATATACTCAAAGACTGAGTTTAAATTCGATGGTTCGATTTAACTTTCTCGGTCGGTTGGAAAATGATTATCTTTCCAACCCCATACAGTTTGTTCACTACAAATTTTGTTTACTCCTAATTAATGTTATGTTACTCTTAGACACTATACAGAAAAATGATGGTACAATTTTTTTGTTATGCCTCAAGCTGCACTTGATTGTAAAGATTATTCACTGGATTAAATCCTTGTACGCTTATTTTACAGTATATATCCCTATTACAATTCGTCAATTATACACCATATTTCCCTTATTTTATCAAATCTTATTACTTCCTGATGAGCCCCCAAATTTGTTTCCAACCACATGACTATAACAATCTTATCTCACAACGTTCAAGGATTTAATTCACCACATAAGAGGAAAAAAGCATTCTTGCAATATAAAAAATTAAATGCTAAAGTATTATTGTTACAAGAAACACATTTCATGAAAGATGGACACCCCACATATTTCCATAAAGCTTTTAATCAATCCTTTTATACCACATCCACCTCCAAAACTAAAGGTGTGGCAATTTTTATCCACCATTCTTTTCCATTGGAGGTTCAACAGGTTTATAAAGATCAAGATAGTAGGTACATCATCATAAAAGGAATGTTATCCGGTAGAGAACTAACGATTGCTAATGTATATGCACCAAATGATTCACAAACTATTTTTTTCACACATTTCTTTAATATACTACAACAATACCACTCACCACATATTATTTTGGGTGGTGATTTTAATTCGGCCTACCAACCTAACTTAGACCGCAGCAAACAAAATCAAAACTCCAAAACTTTCTCAAAAACAACTATAACGCACATAAATAGCCTACAACTAATCGATGTGTGGAGATCATTGAATTTAGGTGCTCGTGAGTATACCTATTACTCTCACCCGCATGATTCATACTCACGTATTGATTACATCTTTTGCACTCCAATAATCCTTGCCAATTCCCACGATGCCTCAATACACCCGTGTGCTTGGTCAGACCATCAAATCACAACGTTTAATACTCAATTTGTAGGCCTCACTTCTACTCCATATTCGTGGAGAATTAACGAATCAATTCTAACAGACCTCATACACAACCAGGAGATCGCTTTAGAAATAAAAGACTATTTCAATCTAAATTCCACCCCAGAGGTCTCTCCAACTTCATTATGGTTAGCACATAAGGCTGTTCTGAGAGGCCTTCTCATCAAAAGAGCAGCAAGATGTAATAAACTAAAATGGGAAAAAATCCATACCCTTACTAAAGATCTTCACAACCTATACAAAATTCATACCAACACGCATGACCCAAACATATATACATTAATATCCCAAAAACGCAATGAATTAGACACATTACTCACATATAAAGCGGAAAAGTCCCTTAGATGGTCAAAAGCAAAATTTTTCCTGTCAAGTAATGCATATTCTTCAATGTTTGCCCGCAAGCTTAACCAATCTATAAAACCCACCCATGTATATAAACTTAAAAATAACTCAAACCAACTAGTCACTCATCCCCAAGAAATATTATCTATCTTTAAAAAATTCTACTCTGACCTACTTTCAGCTCCTAAATCATCGATCCCGCCCACAGCAATTTCCTGGTTGGAGAAAATCCCATTTCCAAAGCTAACCCAAACACAAATAAAAGCTTTAAACGCCCCATGCACAGAGGAAGAAATACATCATATAATAAAATCCCTTAAAAAAAACTCAGCTCCGGGCCCAGATGGTTTCACCTCATTCTATTATAAACAATATCAACAATTATGAACACCAAATTTAGCAAAATTATATAACAACATTCTTAAAGGAGAACAGTTCCCAGAAGAAATGCTTCTTGCAAATATGTCTCTTATCCCAAAACCAAACAAAGACCATACATTGCCACAAAACTACAGACCAATTTCTGTAATAAACAATGACCTTAAGATATTCTGTAGATTATTATCCAATAGACTTGCATTAATAATTCCCTCACTAATCTCCCCCTACCAATCAGGGTTCATACCTGGTAGACAAATTACAGACAACATTAGATTAGCTACTAACATAATACAAGACGCATATATCAACTCCAAATCTGTTTTACCTTTTAGTCTCGATATCAATAAAGCATTCGATAGTGTATCCTGGGATTTCCCTGACTTAGTTCTGAAAAGATACGGCTTCTTAGGAGAATTTCTCCACGCCTTTCACGCTCTTTATCATAACCCGTCTACTAGGATTAGATTACCAGGCTGTAATTCAGACTTTTTCAGACTAGGCAGAGGAACAAGACAGGGTTGTCCCCTATCTCCCTTATTATTCGCATTAGCGCTTGAACCCTTAGCTACAGCAATACTGCACAACCCAGATATAAAAGGTTATAATTCTAACAATAATACCTATAAATTGAGTATGTATGCAGACGACATGGTATTATTCCTCACACAACCTAATATTGCTTTACCAAATTTACTACATACTCTTAAAACATTTGCCTCACTATCTGGCCTAACAGTGAATGTCACCAAATCTATAGGTATGCCAATTAACATCCCATCATCCCAATTAGACTCCTTACGTTCCTCATTCAATTTCTCATGGTCAATGGATTCTCTCCCTTATCTTGGTATATTTCTTACACCAAATATTAATGACCTTTCCTCAAAAAACTACACCCCATTAATACAAAAAATGAGATTGATGCTCAAATTATGGAAATCTTTTAAAATATTGTTTCTTGGCCGAATTACAGCGATTAAGATGACAATCTTACCAAAAATCTTATACCTATTTAGAGCCCTCCCAATCAGATTAAATAAAGTAACTATTACTAAATTCCAAACAGAAATCAATAAATTTATCTGGTCAGACTCCCGTCCACGTCTATCTAGATCAGTATTACACAATCCACAGAAAAACGGTGGTCTGGGTCTCCCAGACTTCTGGCTTTATTACCTAGCCGCCAGATGGTCACAAATAGCACAATGGCACATTCCCAACCCCAAAGTCCCATGGGTTAGATTTGAAAAAGACTCCATCCAACCATATTCTATCTCAAGTATATTATGGGGTAATAAAGTATCAACTCACATCTTAGACAACCTTAATCAATTAGTCTCACATTCATATCAATTATGGAAACTACATAACAAAAAATATAACTTAACCTCTAACACACCTCCACTTGCATCTTTTATTGGTGACCCAAAATTCCACCTTACCTCCAATGAGAGAGGAGACTTTTCATGGTGGACAAATAATAACCTAATATCCCTCTATAATTTTTTAGAAAACAACAACTTCACTTCATTCTCTTCATTGAAATCTAGACATCAGATCCCCAATACCGAATTTAATAAATTTCTCCAAATTAGACATTTTTTTAGTACATATTTCCAAACAGTAAACTCACTCCCACCATCATTTTTTGAAAACATTTGTCTAAAAACACCTAGGAGAGCAGGCCTGATATCTTAAATCTACTCGAATCTAGTCAATAATGCAGAACAATCCAAAGTTCCCTATATGCTCAAGTGGGAACAAGAATGTGATTTCTCATTTACAATGGAAAACTGGGACAAATGTATCTCTAACTTACACAAATGCACAAGATCAATCACGATCAAAGAAACTGCAATCAAACTTTTCACAAGGTGGTATTATACCCCAGTTAAAATTCATGCTATTTTCCCTGACACCCCTCATACATGTTTCAGAGGTTGCAATTCAGCAGGATCCTTTTCTCATATCTTCTGGGATTGTGATAGAGTTACTCAGATATGGAAACAACTGGAAAAATTTGCCTCCAAAATCTCAAATAACAACATAAACCTCACTATATATAACTGTCTCCTATTTTCCCCTATCATCGGTCTTTCCATACATAATATGAGATTGATCCACACAATATGTGTTGCTGTACACTGGTCGATAGCATACCATTGGAAATCCCCCACAGTTCCTCTTTCACATTTGAAAACCAGAATTAACAATATTAATTTAATGGAAAAAATATTCCACACAATACAAAACACTAACCAATTCTACACAAAGAAATGGGACCCATGCTAATCTCTTGTTTAACCCTGAATAATTCTACCAAATACTGAAGTACACTGAAGAGTATTATATGAATATACAGTTTAATGTATAATAGGAATTGCTATATTTATATATAAATGTATACTCTATTCAAGAACCGCTTAATATATATTGTTATTCCTTTTTGTAGAAATTACTTTGTACATTTTATGGCATATGTCAATAAGCTTTTTTGTACTATTTCTTTGTACCAAATAAAAAAAGTTTGTAAACAAAAAAAGAAATAGCCTCTGCAAAGCACCTGAAAACAGCCTCTCATTCATTCCAGTTGTCTTTTCATACTGGGGAAGTGCGCTTGCGGAACTTTCCTGAAAAGTCCTGCAAGCAGCATCTTTGGGGCGGGTTGGGAGCGCTGTATTTTGCGATCCCAGAACGCCCTGTGCATTGGAATGAATAAGCAGCACTTTCTAAGCGCCACAAAATGGGAGTTTTTAACCCTTTTTTGGGGTTAAAAGCGCCCCACTAGCGGCTGAAACAGCACCAAAACAGCTCTAAAGCACTGCTAAAACGAGTGTGTGAAACTTTCAGTATGAAAGCAGCAGAATGAATCCCACCAGACTGCTTAAGTAAGTAAAATATTCCTGATCCTAAAATAGACTCTTTAAATATACAGCACCCAACCAGAAATGACAGCAAAACAAGTCTGCCCTCAGCTTTTTCCAGGTAACTACAGCTTCCCTAGCTTCAGTGGAGGCTGGTGTTCAATATTTTGATGGCGGGAGATGGATGGGAATGTGGGGGACCCCCCCACACGTGAGATGGATGGAAATGCGGGCCCCCCCACGCGGGAGATGGACGGGAATGCGGCAGCAATCAGAGTCCACCTTACCTTAGGAAGGATGCAGATCAGGCAGACATGACTCCAGGCTGCAGCTCCTTGCTCCGGGGCCATTGTTAATCTTCCAGGCCGAACAGGAAGTGGGTCCTGACTCCTGACTGAGACCCGATTGACCGGGAGTCCTAAGACCCCTGGCCAATTGGGTCTCAGGAACTGCTACCTGATTGGCCAGGAGGAGAATCAGGAAGACTGTGATGGGAGGGCCCGTGGAACCCAGAATCCCTTGGGGAGGTTGGGAAACCCTTATTTCAGCTCCCCTTGCACCTCCTATGTCTAAGTCATCCTTCCTGTGTCTCTAATAGGGGCACATGGTGACCGAGAACCCCAGTCTGATCTGTACTAATCGGACTCACTGTACAACCACACTGGAATGTTATATATATAAATATATTGTATATTGTCTCATTTTGTTGTGTACTTTTTGTTGGGTCATTTGGGGTGTGGCTGTATTCCACTGCTCTATTGTGTCTGTCTGCCTTGGATATTATGGGATGTGTAAGTGTGTTTGTTGTGAGGAGGGAGGGAGGGGGATTCCTGCAACAGCTCTCCCCGCTGAATGGGCAATCTACCCTGCCTGGAATGCAAAGGGGGTGGGGATTGTCCCGAGTATTACCCGTGTACCTGTGTTTTCAATAAACAGTTCATGGTGAGCAAACAAACGAGTATTGTTTTGTTTGTGGTTGTCAGTGGTTGGAATATCCAATACCGGAGGGGGCGTGACCGGAAGCCTACCTCGATGGATGCTTGATTTGCCTGCTCTCTCTCAGCCCATGACTAAAGGCTAAATTGGGGATGTTCAACCGCAGCTACATGGGCAGATCTAAAGCCACCCGATCCTTCTTCCCGCTGACAGACATGCCTCCCGGTGGCGCAGACAACATGGCGCTGGAGGCCTCGGCGACCCGCTCCAGGCACTCCACGCTGCTCTCCCAGCCAGACCAGGACACAAGCTGAACCCTGGAGGGCCCCCCATCGGCTCCACTGGACACCCTGGGCAATGTCTTTAGGGTGGGATAGTGGACAGCCTGATTTATTCTTAATCTGGTGGGGTGTAGAGTTAAGGGAGTCGTCTTATAGCTTTTTTGCCAGTAGAGAATGTGCCTTATTTCCTCTATCATAATATATTTGTTTTAGCCTAAGTAAAGCTTTTTCTACTCGACCCAGTGCAAAGTCCCTCAGGGTCGCCCATAGTTTAATGACTTTCGATGACAATCTTACCAAAAATCTTATACCTATTTAGAGCCCTCCCAATCAGATTAAATAAAGTAACTATTACTAAATTCCAAACAGAAATCAATAAATTTATCTGGTCAGACTCCCGTCCACGTCTATCTAGATCAGTATTACACAATCCACAGAAAAACGGTGGTCTGGGTCTCCCAGACTTCTGGCTTTATTACCTAGCCGCCAGATGGTCACAAATAGCACAATGGCACATTCCCAACCCCAAAGTCCCATGGGTTAGATTTGAAAAAGACTCCATCCAACCATATTCTATCTCAAGTATATTATGGGGTAATAAAGTATCAACTCACATCTTAGACAACCTTAATCAATTAGTCTCACATTCATATCAATTATGGAAACTACATAACAAAAAATATAACTTAACCTCTAACACACCTCCACTTGCATCTTTTATTGGTGACCCAAAATTCCACCTTACCTCCAATGAGAGAGGAGACTTTTCATGGTGGACAAATAATAACCTAATATCCCTCTATAATTTTTTAGAAAACAACAACTTCACTTCATTCTCTTCATTGAAATCTAGACATCAGATCCCCAATACCGAATTTAATAAATTTCTCCAAATTAGACATTTTTTTAGTACATATTTCCAAACAGTAAACTCACTCCCACCATCATTTTTTGAAAACATTTGTCTAAAAACACCTAGGAGAGCAGGCCTGATATCTTAAATCTACTCGAATCTAGTCAATAATGCAGAACAATCCAAAGTTCCCTATATGCTCAAGTGGGAACAAGAATGTGATTTCTCATTTACAATGGAAAACTGGGACAAATGTATCTCTAACTTACACAAATGCACAAGATCAATCACGATCAAAGAAACTGCAATCAAACTTTTCACAAGGTGGTATTATACCCCAGTTAAAATTCATGCTATTTTCCCTGACACCCCTCATACATGTTTCAGAGGTTGCAATTCAGCAGGATCCTTTTCTCATATCTTCTGGGATTGTGATAGAGTTACTCAGATATGGAAACAACTGGAAAAATTTGCCTCCAAAATCTCAAATAACAACATAAACCTCACTATATATAACTGTCTCCTATTTTCCCCTATCATCGGTCTTTCCATACATAATATGAGATTGATCCACACAATATGTGTTGCTGTACACTGGTCGATAGCATACCATTGGAAATCCCCCACAGTTCCTCTTTCACATTTGAAAACCAGAATTAACAATATTAATTTAATGGAAAAAATATTCCACACAATACAAAACACTAACCAATTCTACACAAAGAAATGGGACCCATGGTTTAATCATGCTAATCTCTTGTTTAACCCTGAATAATTCTACCAAATACTGAAGTACACTGAAGAGTATTATATGAATATACAGTTTAATGTATAATAGGAATTGCTATATTTATATATAAATTTATACTCTATTCAAGAACCGCTTAATATATATTGTTATTCCTTTTTGTAGAAATTACTTTGTACATTTTATGGCATATGTCAATAAGCTTTTTTGTACTATTTCTTTGTACCAAATAAAAAAAGTTTGTAAACAAAAAAAGAAATAGCCTCTGCAAAGCACCTGAAAACAGCCTCTCATTCATTCCAGTTGTCTTTTCATACTGGGGAAGTGCGCTTGCGGCACTTTCCTGAAAAGTCCTGCAAGCAGCATCTTTGGGGCGGGTTGGGAGCGCTGTATTTTGCGATCCCAGAACGCCCTGTGCATTGGAATGAATAAGCAGCACTTTCTAAGCGCCACAAAATGGGAGTTTTTAACCCTTTTTTGGGGTTAAAAGCGCCCCACTAGCGGCTGAAACAGCACCAAAACAGCTCTAAAGCACTGCTAAAACGAGTGTGTGAAACTTTCAGTATGAAAGCAGAAGAATGAATCCCACCAGACTGCTTAAGTAAGTAAAATATTCCTGATCCTAAAATAGACTCTTTAAATATACAGCACCCAACCAGAAATGACAGCAAAACAAGTCTGCCCTCAGCTTTTTCCAGGTAACTACAGCTTCCCTAGCTTCAGTGGAGGCTGGTGTTCAATATTTTGATGGCGGGAGATGGATGGGAATGTGGGGGACCCCCCCACACATGAGATGGATGGAAATGCGGGCCCCCCCACGCGGGAGATGGACGGGAATGCGGCAGCAATCAGAGTCCACCTTACCTTAGGAAGGATGCAGATCAGGCAGACATGAATCCGGGCTGCAGCTCCTTGCTCCGGGGCCATTGTTAATCTTCCAGGCCGAACAGGAAGTGGGTCCTGACTCCTGACTGAGACCCGATTGGCCGGGAGTCCTAAGACCCCTGGCCAATTGGGTCTCAGGAACTGCTACCTGATTGGCCAGGAGGAGAATCAGGAAGACTGTGATGGGAGGGCCCGTGGAACCCAGAATCCCTTGGGGAGGTTGGGAAACCCTTATTTCAGCTCCCCTTGCACCTCCTATGTCTAAGTCATCCTTCCTGTGTCTCTAATAGGGGCACATGGTGACCGAGAACCCCAGTCTGATCTGTACTAATCGGACTCACTGTACAACCACACTGGAATGTTATATATATAAATATATTGTATATTGTCTCATTTTGTTGTGTACTTTTTGTTGGGTCATTTGGGGTGTGGCTGTATTCCACTGCTCTATTGTGTCTGTCTGCCTTGGATATTATGGGATGTGTAAGTGTGTTTGTTGTGAGGAGGGAGGGAGGGGGATTCCTGCAACAGCTCTCCCCGCTGAATGGGCAATCTACCCTGCCTGGAATGCAAAGGGGGTGGGGATTGTCCCGAGTATTACCCGTGTACCTGTGTTTTCAATAAACAGTTCATGGTGAGCAAACAAACGAGTATTGTTTTGTTTGTGGTTGTCAGTGGTTGGAATATCCAATACCGGAGGGGGCGTGACCGGAAGCCTACCTCGATGGATGCTTGATTTGCCTGCTCTCTCTCAGCCCATGACTAAAGGCTAAATTGGGGATGTTCAACCGCAGCTACATGGGCAGATCTAAAGCCACCCGATCCTTCTTCCCGCTGACAGACATGCCTCCCGGTGGCGCAGACAACATGGCGCTGGAGGCCTCGGCGACCCGCTCCAGGCACTCCACGCTGCTCTCCCAGCCAGACCAGGACACAAGCTGAACCCTGCAGGGCCCCCCATCGGCTCCACTGGACACCCTGGGCATCTTCTCCCCATCAGGAGCGGTGAGTCCACTCCACCCTGCCCTGACCGGGACCTCGCCGCATGGCTCTCAGTCCGCCATGTTTGGCCCCCATCCCCTTCACTACACCCAATGCTCGCATGCCTTTCCATGCCTGCTGCAGATGGCCTCCGATCCCTGCCTGCCAGGGGATGCCCCTGGATTCCCGACATCCTCCGATATATCATCGGACTTTCCAGCCTTACCAGGCCCGAGGTATCCAGCCAACAATACTTCCCCTGGAACTGATGACACTCCAGCGGCCTCCAGAGTCCTCATGCCTGATTCACCCCCACCCAAAGCCCAGAGACTATCATTCCCACAGGCCCTAGGCTCTTCCAGGGAACAGGCCACACACTATGCCACTCATGCACAGAAGGAACAATCGCCTATCCCTCAACGCTATGTGGGGGCCCCCACACCTACCCAGGTGCAGCCCTGGGGAGACTCATGGAACATGACCTCAAGACCTCTGCATCCTCCCCAGGACAAAGCTGCATTGCAGTTTCAGCAGCAACCATCTCACCAACTGCCACCGCAGCAACCCTTACCACCAGCCCAACCCCACTCACTTCCCATGGAGTGGTATTCATATCTGCAGGCAATGCCCACTAAAGAAGATTTTAAACAGTTGATAGCAGACGTAAAATCTACTTGTTGCTCAGAAATACAGATACTACAAACAGGCCTTAAACACCTAGCAGACAGGGTGGAAATGGCCGAAGAAGAAATCCAAGAGACTAAACTGGCAGTCCACAGGACCCAGCTCCAAGGAGCGGATCATCGTACCCTGTTAAGAGAAATGCAGCGCCACATCGAGGACTTAGATAATAGGGGGCGTAGAAACAATATACGGGTTAGAGGAGTCCCGGAGACGGAAGGCCCTGAGGACATTCACAACAAATTGCAACATGTATTTAATAACCTCCTAGGCGAGCCTCTAACTAACCGCATTGAAATGGATAGAGCACACCGGGCTCTCCGCCCCAAGAATCTCACCTCTAAACCAAGGGACATTATCTGTAGAATTAGCTCCTATCCCTTGAAGGAAGACATCATGCGGCAAGCTCGTCTGATACGCAAGGTAACTTTCCAGGATGTCCAGCTGCAGCTATTTCCAGATCTTTCATGGATAACTCTACAGAAGCGCAGACTCCTGCAACCCCTCCTACACATACTTCAAGAAGAGAATGTACCTTATCGGTGGGGATTCCCCTTTAGCCTCACAGCTAAACACCAAGGCAAATCTGCTGTTCTCCGCTACCGAGAGGATCTAAATAGCTTTTGCAATACTTTGGGAAACTCTTCCCCCCAGCTCCCGGAATGGGACTTGGTAGCTACACCACCCCCACCGCCTACAATCTGGCAGAAGGTCCCCCCTTCTACCCGCACCTGGAACGCGGGCACCCCCCGCAAGAGCACCAAATCCAGAAATGGCTGAACTGGACACACCCCCTCCTCTTGGGTGTTCTACTCTCTACAAGGCATGCTCTGTTTGATGCTTGGAGGGTTCTTTATCCGGGCGATCGGCAGTACACTTTTTACTCAGCGCCCCACAGAACCCACTCCCGTATCAATTACTTTTATGTTAATAATTCTACTCTTAGAATAGTACGCGAAGCCTGAATACTCCCGATCTCCTGGTCTGACCACGCCCCCATTGTGCTCACCTTGGACATGGGGTCTCCTAATCCCAGGCTCTACAACTGGAGGCTAAACACTTTTCTCCTCCAACACCTCCCGTTGACCATGGAATTGACCTTAACCTTAAAATTCTACTTTATGGAAAACAACACCCCAGACACCCCCCCACGCTATGGGAAGCGCATAAGGCGGTCATCCGGGGTAAATGCATAGCTCTGTCATCAGCTATGAAGAAAGACACATTAGCCACAAAACTCCGGACCGAGAAGGAACTAAAGGCTCTAGAAATACGGCTACAAACGTCCCCTACCTTATCCCTGCTCAGGAAAGTCATTAAACTATGGGCGACCCTGAGGGACTTTGCACTGGGTCGAGTAGAAAAAGCTTTACTTAGGCTAAAACAAATATATTATGATAGAGGAAATAAGGCACATTCTCTACTGGCAAAAAAGCTATAAGACGACTCCCTTAACTCTACACCCCACCAGATTAAGAATAAATCAGGCTGTCCACTATCCCACCCTAAAGACATTGCCCACACCTTTGCAGACTTCTATACAGACCTCTACAATAACCCCGACATCCCATGCAACCCCCCCTCCCCCGAGCTTTCCCGTAAATTGCATCACTATCTAGAACAAAGTGGAGTCCCCCGTCTTCAAGCCACAGACTTAGAGGCCCTAAATGCGCCAATCACAGAGGAGGAAATAGAGCTCACAGTTAAATCTTTACTGTCCCGCAAATCCCCGGGTCCAGATGGCTTACCATACGAGTACTATAAGACCTTTCTCCCTCTCCTACTCCCATATATGTGCAGACTTTTTAACGCCTTTCTCCAGGATACTCCTGTCCCAGTAGACATGCAACGATCATTCATCACTCTGATCCCCAAACCGGATAAAGACCCTGTTCTATGCGTCAATTATCGACCCATTGCTCTCTTAAATTCAGATTTAAAAATCTTTACGAAACTACTCTCAATTTGCCTGAACGTAGTCCTCCCCTCTCTTATCCTCTCTTATCCATTAGGCAAGCGGGAGACAACACTAGGAAAGTGATTGACCTGGTGGACGTGGCGAACAGGGGGGACTCAGCGTCCTTGCTCCTTAGCCTGGACGCCGAAAAAGCCTTTGACCGACTTGGTTGGCCCTTTCTGTTCACCACGCTGCAACTTGTGGGGTTGAAGGGTCCCGTCCTACGAGCGATTCAGCATCTATATTCACACCCCACTGCTCAGGTCAGGACCCCCTTTGCCTTCTTCCCCTCATTCTCTGTTACTAATGGCACATGGCAGGGGTGTCCTCTCTCACCCCTCCTATTTGCATTATGTGTGGAACCCCTGGCAGCCTCCATCCAAGGCAACCCGGATATTCGCGGTATATCAGTCAGGGGAAGAGAATTCAAAATTTCACTATTTGCTGATGACATCCTTCTTACCCTATCAAATGAAAAACCTAGTGCCAAAGTACCTCAATAAGCAGGGTGACTCTGCAGGTACTCAGTAGCGATTTGTGCCAACGTCCCTAGGAATCGAATTGTAGATAAGAAAACTCTAGGCATGGGACTTTAAGGGCACAATAGTATTAGACTACAAAAAATAAATTTAATAGGGGTATTTTATTAGAAAATTATAAAAGACAATGGACACACATAGATTGTTTAAAAACACTTCAAGCTAGATGTAAATCCTAGTAAAAATTACACCGTATGGATCCTATCCTGCAAATTTATGTAGCATAAAGAAGGCTATAAACGTACACATATATCGCTTAGTCCATACATAGGAGAAATACTTCCCCTGAAAATTGAACAGTAGGCAAGCACATAATTATAGCAGACAAGATGCAGCAGGTTTGGTAATCCACGGTGAGATGTTCTCTAGTTGCTCTACATGTTTCGCGTTTCACAGAACGCTTCCTCAGGAGCTAGAGATTCAATTGAGTGTGGTAAGATTGCATAAATCTGTCAATAGTAATTGTATGCAGATGATCACAATTTGATCATAAATATAGGGTATCTGAATTAAATTGGAAACAGCAGTCGGCCACAACCTGGAACCTCTCAGAAAAATGTAGCATCAGGTATCCATAGGTGGGAAAGCAAAGGCTTTATCGTTGTAGTGCCTCGTGTGGATGAGATGAAACACAAGGGTGCGCCATCCGGCCTAAGCACCGGATGGCTCTAGCTCCTGAGGAAGCGTTCTGTGAAACGCGAAACATGTAGAGCAACTAGAGAACATCTCACCGTGGATTACCAAATCTGCTGCATCTGGTCTGCTATAATTATGTGCTTGCCTACTGTTCAATTTTCAGGGGAAGTATTTCTCCTATATATGGACTAAGCGATATATGTGTACGTTTGTAGCCTTCTTTATGCTACATAAATTTGCAGGATAGGATCCATACGGTGTATTATTACTAGGATTTACATCTAGCCTGAAGTGTTTTTAAACAATCTATGTGTGTTCATTGTCTTTTATAATTTTCTAATAAAATACCCCTATTAAATTTATTTTTTGTAGTCTAATACTATTGTGCCCTTAAAGTCCCATGCCTAGAGTTTTCTTATCTACAATCCTTCTTACCCTGACACAAACTAGAATATCCCTCCCAAACCTCCATGCTGAGCTGGATAGATATGGGGCCCTATCGGGCTACAAAATTAATACGTCCAAATCAGAAGCTCTCCCAATAAATATCCCTGAAACAGAAATTACACACTTACAGGCCAATTTTTCATACCATTGGAAAACTGCATCTCTAAAATATCTGGGAATTCGCATTACCCCAAAATTTGCCAACCTCTATCAAGAAAACTTCCCCCCTCTCTTTCACTCCATCAGATCCACGCTCCTACGATGGAAAAAACACTACCTCTCCCTCTTAGGCCGGATCGCGTTAATTAAAATGACGATCCTCCCGAAGATACTTTATCTATTTCAAACGCTACCCATTCCGGTTCCCTACAAACACCTAAGAAAACTCCAATCAGATATACACAAATTTGTTTGGAACTATAAAAGACATAGAATACCCCAATCAGTCCTTACGGCAGCTCGCTCAGATGGTGGCCTTGCGCTACCAAACCTAATCAAATATTATCAAGCTGTTCAACTTCGAGCTATAATATCGTGATCTACCCAGAGGTCCTACAATAAGTGGACGGAAATTGAGAAGATCTGGCTAGCCCCGACCCACCCTAGTAGCTTGCTTTGGTGTGCGGATGCGGAGGTGCCCCCCGAGCATCTACTAGGAGCTATGTCTCAACTTCGCAGGCTCTGGCGCGCATTGCAGACCCTACATGGCCTCTCTTCCGAAAAATCGCTTTTGACTTTCTTCATTTGTAATCCCAAGGTGCCAGATAGCCTCACACGTCAAATGTCTTATCCATGGTCATCGCGGAATTTGTTTCATTATGGGAATATAATTGATCCTAGAACTTGTAAATTATTACCCTTCTCTGAACTTCAAACTAAGTATGATATGCCTCGCCAAGCATTTTATAGCTACCTACAAATTCGCCATTATGCCTTGACCATAGCACCTGACCTGCAATTTTCCTCCCTAACCCCCTTTGAAAACTTGGTCTTAACGGGCTTGACCCAGAAGGGATTAATCTCTGACATCTATACAATTCTAAATGCTTACTCACTGGATGTACAAGGTAAGCACCTCTACATGATTAAGTGGGAGAAAGCCCTCAAGGAGGAGATCCCCACGGAACAATGGCGGGTGATATGATCTCAGGCAGCGAAGAGCTCCATCTGCACATTATATAAAGAAAACGCATACAAAATAATTTTCTTCTGGTACATGACCCCAGATGTACTCCATGCCATTTACCCTGCCAGCACAGATCCCTGCTGGAGATGCTTGGGAGCTAGGGGCACCCTCCTCCATATTTACTGGGAATGCCCACTAATCATTACCTTTTGGAAAGAGGTTCAGCAGTTGCTGACCAATCTTCTAGGAATACTAATCCCTATGACCCCCAAATTCTTCCTATTAGGCTTATCCCCACTAAAGATCTCCAAAACCAACAAGAAATTAGTGCGCCATATTCTTAAGGCTGCACTATGTCTTATCGCATTCAATTGGAAAAAGAGATCTTCCCCTACTCCTGAGGCACTGTATACGAGAATTAAAGATGTGGAACTGATGGAGAAGATGACGGCCAGGATGCAGGACAGATTGGAAGCTCACGACAAGGTCTGGGAGCTGTGGCACCTTCGGGAGGACTCTTCGTAACCGGATAAATGAGCTACTCAGGTGACCTTTCCCCTCTTCTCTCCCTATTCTTTTCTATTTCTTTACTCTTCCCTCTCACTACTTATGCTACTTTTATTATCTTGTATAAGACGTTATCTCTTACCATGTGATATTGACATGCAGACATGACTATGTTAGACAAGTAACCGCAACTGCTTTAAAATACACTAAAGAAAACATTCCATGTATGCTTGTACAACTGACTTATATCACGAATTGTACTCTTTCATTACATCTCTTTTTGTAATGTAAAATTTGATAACAAAATAAAATCTTATTTGAAAAAAAAAAAGGAATATCCAATACCTATATTCAGACTGGAAGGAACACCGCGTATGACGAAAGCACTCAAGTGGAGTGTGGGACATCATGTTACATTGGTGGCAAGCAGTGGGATGCTTCCTGCAGTCTGGGACATCCAAACCTCCACATGGATCCAAGGTCCAGATAGCAGGAGAGGAGAGGTATAGATACCAGCCGCCATGGAAGAGGAATTTGGAAGAAGGTTGCGAGAGATGCAGATACAGCACAGAGGACCAGTATCAGAGCAGGTCCTGCTGGGATGACATGATTCTATCTGCTGCAAACTCTGGAAGGAAATGCTAGCCCATGAGCAGCACCACCATGGAAAAATTCTCCCCTCCTCCAGGAAAGGTACTGGTCGCAGTTTGGATTGTGGGTGCTGTTTTTGGGAGAAAAAATGCAGAAGGAGAAGACAGCTGAGTTAAGCAGGCTGGTCTGGGCAGAGATGCAGCTGGATGAGAGCCCTCTGGTGGCATGTATCCCAAGCATGCCCTTGGATAGCAGATGTCAGCCCAATGGAAGGCTTTGGCTACGGCAGCCTGGGACTGTTGTATGTGAAGCTGACAGGGGACCCCAACTTTAGCAGTGATTTGGAATGGTGTTTGAATGAAATAATGGATTCAGAGAAGAGATACTGAACATCTCGGAAGTGCACTGGGCACTGGAAGATATAGAGTTTCTGGCCCTTCAGGAATGGGAGCTGGAGATCGCCTACAGGCGGCTGCTACACTCTGCTCAGTGCCAGGGCTGGGCTTCCATTGCGTGGGACTATCAGAAAGTACCAGCAGACAGCTCTGAAATCCTGGATGAAGAGTCAGCAATGTGGCGTGGTAACAGTGTGCTTTGCCCACCTGCCCCCGCAGCTATGGACGCGGAGGTCTTATGGCAGATGCAGTAGGTGCTGACTGACCTTGATGAACCTGTTTCTGCACAAGACAAGGTTGGATGGAGGAATGTGCCTGTCCAGCAGCAGGCCAGAGAATCAGCAGTGGAAAATCCAGAGATTGTCTTCCCTAAAGCTGAAGTGCTGACAACAGGGCAGAGCTCTGCTAACCTCTTCCCAGCACCGATAGCATCTTCTGGGTTCCACGGACAGGAGACGGTGAACCTCTATCCCCAGACACCAGTTGCAGAGACAGGGGATTTGATAGACTTTTTTGCTGAGGAAGAACAACCTGGTGCGCCTCCAGCAGAAGAGCTGGTATCAGGGCCAAACTTCACTGAGCTCTGCCAGGACCAACAGCAGCATCTGTGGAATTACAAGAGACTCCTCCAGCTGAAGCTCTGGCCACCTGTCAGAGGGTCCAAGACCTCTGCCCTAAACCTGCGGCAGTTCCAGGGGCCCATGGTTAGAAGGTGGCGGTCACTCCCCAACAGATAGCCAGAGAGGATGATGTGGGGTCCTCAGCTGAAGTGATAACAGGGCAGAATGCTACTGGCCTCTGCACACAACTGCAGCTTGAGCTGATATTGGTGGATGGAACTGCGATGTCCACTCACACCAACCCAGCAGAAGAGCTGACAACAGATCAGAATGCTGCTGGCCTCTGCCTTCAACTAACAGAAGAGGGAGTTCCTGTGAAAGTGGAAGGGACTTCGGTCTCCACTGACACAATCCCAGAAAATAGTGCAGCACTGAGACAGGAGGATGTCAGCCATGCTTTGCAAGCACTGGGGGATTTTAATCTACCAAAAGTGGATGGGACTTCAGTCTCCACTTATATACCCCAGGGATGCTGGGCAGTCGGCCCAGAACCCCAACAGCATGACGGAGTGAGCCTAGTCACCCTCTCTTCTCTCTAGTGGCTGAAAGGACTCCAGGGAGAAGGGTCAGTCTGCACTTCCCCCCAGCGGCAGGTAGGTTCTCTGAGAGAGGCAGAGGTTGGCTGGGTGAGTAATGCTCTGTTTGGGACAATTTATTTGGGGTACTGTGTGGATATCGGCATTGGGGGAGTGGAACTAGTGACTAACTTTGGAGTCAACCTGTCTGGGGTCTCCTCCTCTGTTAGTCTTGTGCCAAAAGGGGAGATGTCTGACAGGAGGGCCCGTGGAACCCAGAGTCCCTTGGGGAGGTTGAGAAACTCTTGTTTCAGCTCTATATCAGCAATATATATATATATATATATATATATATATATATATACATATATATTGTATATTGTCTCATTTTGTTGTGTACTCTTTGCCTTGTCATTTGGGGTGTGGTTGTATTCCACTGTTCTATTGTGTCTGTCTGCCTTGGATATTATGGGATGTGTAAGTGTGTTTGCTGTGAGGAGGGAGGGAGGGGGATTCTTCCAACAACTCTCCCTGCTGACTGGACAGTCTACCCTGCCCAGAATGCAAAGGGGGGTTGTCCTGAGTATTACCTGTGTACCTGCATTTTCAATAAACAGTTCATGGTGAGCAACCAAACGAGTATTGTCTTGTTTGTGGTTGTCAGCAGTTGGAATATCCGATACCTATATTTAGAATGGAAGGAAGCTGTGTATGACGAAAGCACTCAAGCGGAGTGTGGGAAGTTTTGTTACAAAGATAATAGCGAATATTAATTTGCTATTGTCACACAAGTGGGTGGGCTCCACCCTTTTTTTAAGCCAACTAGAGCCTCATGCTCTAATCATGTGCTTAAAAAAAAACAAAAAAACATTGGAATCCAATGCGTCCGGCGCCCCACATGTAGATTTGGTCAGCACAGTGGTGTAGTAGATAGCACTTTGGCCTAGCAGTAAGAAGGGTTGCTGGTTCAAATCCCAGCCATGACACTACCTGCCTGGAGTTTGCATGTTCTCCCTGTGCCTGCGTGGGTTTCCTCCGGGTACTCCGGTTTCCTCCCACACTCCAAAGACATGTTGGTAGGTTAATTGGATCCTGTCTAAATTGCCCCTAGTATGTATGAATGTGAGTTAGGGACCTTAGATTGTAAGCTCCTTGAGGGTAGGGACTGATGTGAATGTACAATGTATATGTAAAGTGCTGCGTAAATTGACGGCTCTATATAAGTACCTGAAATAAATAAATAAATTAGGGGACCGGACCCTATGGACAGGCGGATCTGCTTCGACAGTCTGTAAAAATCCCAGGACTTCTAGGTATGAGAAAGCAAGTGAGATGCCACCTGTCTCCTCTCAATATAGCCCATGGGGCCTGAGTGGGCAATCAGTGAGGAAAGTAAACAACGGATGGGATTCTATCACATACGACATGTAGTTATTTACTTCCTGGTATTTCTAACAAACTTTACTGTACCTTCAATTCACTATGAAAGAGTTTTCCCACACTTCTAAAGCACCCACTTTCCTTACGGTGCTCTCGTAGCCAGTTGAACGATTCATTCAAGTGTCTTTCATCTATGAAGATGTATGGGCGAGCATTGCTGAAAGATTTCACCACGAAAGCTGTCAGCCTGCAATAAAGTCGAATAATAAATAATGAAATAGAGATAATGTTCTGAATTTTGGCTGTTGTTATAAACTGTGCCTATATAGGCATTTGGGATAAAGCATGTCTTATTATACAATACGACTTTAATGCATATAGTATTTGGTAATCAGTTCTACTGATAAAACAGAAGAATCATTACAATCCAGCACAGCTTTACATTGGGGTTGATTTATTAAAGTGGGAGAGTACAAATTCTAGTTCAGCTGTGCATGGTAGCCAATCAGCTTCTAACTTCAGCTTGTTCAATTAGGCTTTGACAAAAAAAAAAATGGAAGCTGATGGTTTCTATGCAGAGCTGCACCAGATTTTGCACCCTCCAATATTAGTAAATCAAACCCATTGCATCATTAGAGGATTGTTCAAGGTCTGAGGGCTTTTATGAAAGCTACTGATTTAAAAAAATATTGAAAATGACTTTTTTAATTACATTGACATGATACATCATAAAGGATTTAATTGATTATGTGTACATCTAGCTCAATAACAAGCTTCACCTTCTCTTAAGTATCAAAGATTTAGAAATTTTAAATTGGAAAACTTTAGAATCCCCATTAGAATCCCCTTCCAGATAAGACTTAAAGCGACCTTCAGTAATTTTTTCAACTTTCCAACTATTAAATCTTCTGCCCTTGTTGTTGTTTTAACTTCGGATAGTAAAACTTTTTTTTTCTGCCAGTAAATCCCTCATACAGCCCACTTCCTGTTTCTTGTCTAATTATTAGCCTAGGCTTATGACATCATGCACAGCTCTCTCTCTCACTCTCGTGAGCGTTTGCCAGGAAGGGAGGGGGATGAGTCATAAGAGGGCCAATGAGAGCTTCAGAGCTGGAGGTGTTGCTCTGTGTGTCTGTGTAAATATAGGAAGTGAACAGGCAGCAGCTTCAGCTGCCCACATTTAAAATGTATGCACCCAGACTCAGTGGAGGGAGATTTCGGCAGCATATTTGGCAAGTACAGAATCGCAGTATATATAAAATAATATGCAAAGTGGTTGGAGGGAAGCTTCAGAATGGCAAAGATGTTTTTATTACAAATTATGTGAGCAGACTGCAGTTCCTCTTTAAGTAGGGTATACATGTTCAGTTTTTTTTTTCGTTCAACCGATTAAAAAATGTACAGATCCCCACATCAACACAAACAATGTGTGATGTAGGGATCTCCTTTGCTGCTCTATTTGTATTCTGACAAGGGAGATCCTCCCACCTGAATACACACCTGAATACACAGATCCTCCCACCTGAATACACAGATCATCGCTCCCAGCCATTGGCTGCAAGAGGTGATCGAATGCTGTTTTCCAGCATGACCATTTGATAGAAGCTGGTCGTTAGACTGACTTCTGTTGAAGAGACAGCAGTACACAAGGACCAAAAGTAATTTTCAGTCCATGTATACCCTGCTTTAATGCCAAAAAAAGGCCTTCATGTACTTCTATACTTCTAGCTATTGCAAACAGTTTTCTTCCCCCACTTACACTGCACATTTGATCGAGTAAAGATTTTTTTCAACGTTGTCATATTTTTGACAACAGATTGAAAAAGAAAGAAATTTCCTCTAAGTGGGACTTTGGAGAGGGCAGATGGCAAATGAAGTCTGAAAAAAGTGTAAAAAATATATCATTTTATTAAGGGAAAATATTTAAAATAATTAGGACATAAACAGTACACAATGTCAAAATGATATTCTGGAGATGAATGATCATACAGTACAGTTCAATTTGTACAAACAGTAACCGCAGAAGTCTGTTGAGTTGGAAGTAAACGCAACAGAAACATCCAACGCATTTCAAAATTGCTATTTCTTCATCAGGGGTGTATACGATTTGTCGCAGAACGTAAAAAACATTGTACAAGCTGTATGGCTCTTGGAATAATCTCCTATCCAGATTGTATTTCTTAAAAACAGATGTGTTGCAGCTGTTGGCCCAGAAGGCCCCTGACCCGGTAGGGTGGATGAATACATCACCACAAGATTGCAGGTCCAATGGCAGCAGAAAGGGGAAAGAGAACAAGGTCCCACACAGAGGACAACCCTGTATGGCCCTCCGAAGTAGACCCCTTGCCAAAAGGACACCAAGGAGAGGGCTGGAATGAAGGAGATGGCCAAAAACGAGGACCTGCCGGTTTAAAGACTGTGCAGACAGGTGTACCAGGGGACTTGACACGGCCTGGAGGCAATCAACGAACTGATCTGATCCGTATGGGAGCACAGTATAGCAGATCCTAGCTTCGGTCCACCCACACAGCTACAAGCCAAGAGCTGATCGAATGCTGTTTTCCAGCATGACCATTTAACTTCTGTTGAACAGACAGCAGTACACAGGGACCAAAAGTCATTTTCAGTCCATGTATACCCTGCTTTAATGCCAAAAAAAAGGCCTTCATGTATTTCTATACTTCTAGCTATTGCAAACAGTTTTCTTCCCCCACTTACACTGCACATTTGTTTGAGTAAAGCTTTTTTCAACGTTGTTATATTTTTGACATTGCTTGTTTTGAGTTTGCATTCAGAAATCCTTCATTATTTGATCCATAATACCACATATTATTAATAATGCAAAATAAAGATAATGTAAAAAAGCTGCGCTAGAAATTAAATTACGGTCCATACAAAGGACATCAAGGGAAAAATTTTTTGAATCCTTCCAGAGCATAAACACCACCACCGTACACCTATAAACAATAGTGCTAATCCACCGTAGTAGTAGTTGATTCAGCTTACCAAATGGCAAGCATAAAAGGGTAAGTGGCTATAGCCCAGCCAAGGCCTTTTAGCTTGCTGCCGCTCCCGGTGTTCTAATGGCGGGGGGTAAATCTCCAGGCTCACACACGGTGTCCACATATCCACACGTTGCAATGGAAACCCGGGTAGCTCAGAGAAAAGAAAGACTTGCCATAGTGTGATATCCTCCAAATATTTATTTTAAAACATGTAGTCGCTTACATTAAAATAGCAGAGTTGCGCATACGAAAGCCGGCCAGCATACAAAACAAAACGGAGCCCGTTCTCTCACTCCGAAAGCGTGGTGAAGGCAGTGTGTACCCTCCCAGATGTATTTCGTCATCATCTGACGTTGTCAATGGGGAACCCAGACAGCAACTCTGCTATTTTAATGTAAGTGACTACATGTTTTAAAATAAATATTTGGAGGATATCACACTATGGCAAGCCTGGAGATTTACTCCCCGCCATTAGAACACCGGTAGCGGCAGCAAGCTAAAAGGCCTTGGATGGGCTATAGGCACTTGCCCTTTTATGCTTGCCATTTGGTAAGCTGAATCAACTACTACTACGGTGGATTAGCACTATTATTTATAGGTGCATGGTGGTGGTGTTTATGCTCTGGAAGGATTCAAAAATTTTTCCCTTGATGTCATTTGTATGGACTGTAATTTAATTTCTAGCGCAGCTTTTTTACAAGATTTTTGAACATTGGTGTGATCGCACTACATGCTGCTGCTTACTATTATTTTTCTGTTAGCATGGTTTTCCTACTTATATAATAAAGATAATAACTCACCATGTGTTACCCTCTGGATCTCTCGATCCAAATGCGCTATATGACCCGTCATTGTGTTTGAATGTCAGCTCTCTCTGATATCCTATATAAAATAAAATTATTACATTCAGTACAGCTATTCACTATTTTAGTTTTCATTAGCTATTATGATAAAAGACAAAAAAATCAAAGCAAACAATACACAAAATAATCATTCTCTGCTATATTTTTTTATTGTTGCGAGCCTCAATAGTCCATTTTCCTGACGCCCACATGACAGCATACTAGTGATCTTGACCACTCCTTCAGGACCAGTAAATAGCATAAATGAAGGCATGGTTAGCTGCCACCCCATTCTTCTTTTTTTCCTCATACCTCCACGTACCAGTGATGAAGTAAGGAATTTTATGTCCCCCACCCTGCCGATGAGCAGTAACCGGCTGGGTTCAAGCCTCTCCCAGTGCGAAGTCTCAGTGCTTGGGCTGCTAACATTGTGCTAATAAGCCTGAGAGACCCTCGTCTGTTTGGTCTTAATGGGTCCCTGCAGTGTTTCCTCTTTAGGAACAAAATCTGCCATTCAGCATGACTTAGTTCTGGAGCGTTGGGGGGCCAGCCTGACATTTCCTTTTCTAGGGGCTTTCTTGTCTGTTAGGCTATGACTTTACCTGTTTTATTCAGGTGAGCAAGGAGCGGTCCGCACTGTGCAGTAGGTGTCAGGGTCTCCCCACAGGTGTGGGGCGGCCGCCCAGCGCCGTATTTACCTGCCTAGGGTGCTCCCAATGATGTCATAGGGCTGCGCCCAATCCGCACATGAGCACTGGCTGGCGGAAGCTCTGTACGCCATTTTGGTTCTGGGCAAAGCGATTAGTTTTGCCCACAAACAGGAGGAGTCTGGGGGCGGGTTCTGCCTGTCCTGGGATCACCTAAGAGTGAGTGCGCTGCTGTGGGATGGGCAATATACAGCCTCCTGACTGTCTTCAAACTGTGAAGTTTGTTCCTGGATCCAGTCTCAGCAACCTTCTGTGTCACCATCTGCTGGTAGGAAAGTTTTCTGTACTTTAAAAAAAAAAAAAGGGTACGTTCTTTTCCTTTGGTTTGTTTCAGCTGTTTGCTTTGTTGTAGTTTTCAGCCTTTCATGTTAGAAGATTACTGGCAATCTCCATCCTTGTTTCTCTTTTCAGCTATCTCTCTTTTTCCGCTGGCCATCCCTTATTCTCTAATACCATGAGTCAGCCACCGCTTATGTAAGACCCTCAATGCTTAAGGTAGGGGGACCACAAGTTGGTAAGTTTTCAGGTGTCCTTAAAAGAGTGCCCTCTACTGCGGTTTGCTTTGATATGTTTCAGCTCCGCACGCTCACGTTCTCTGAGTTAAAGAACAAGAGAGGACAGGCGTTCTCCAAAGGAGCAATGCTCCAGATGTCGCTCCCGGTCAAAAAAAAAAAAAGAGATCCAAAAGAGCATGTCGCACCTCCTCTTCTCCAGAGTCTGCAGCAGACAGGGAACAGGACACTGTGCAAGTCTCATCATTACTGAAGAAGGTAGTACGAGATTCCTTGTCTGAGTTTACCTCAGCCCAGCCACCCGCTCAAAGGGTCCCATTGGAAGATCAGCCGGGGACTTCAAGCAGCAAGCAGTATGACCATGCCCAGTGTACAAAAAAATGGCACTCCCACTCAGGAGAAAAGCTCCAAGGAAGACGTCTCTGCTCCTCTTCTCCAGAGCCAGCGCCAGAGTCCTGCAGGGCCCGTGGCGCAGTATTTATACCCAGGAGGCTGGTGAGTAGGCACTGCCTGGAGGAGTGTACAGCTAACAGGTAATGCCAAATGTCTTTATTGTTGATAAGAATGGCACAAGATTCCGTTTTGAACTTTCCTTAATTACCTGAAGCAACTGTTATGCCCTGTATACATGGTCGGATTTTCCGATGGAAAATGTGTGATAGGACCTTGTTGTCAGAAATTCCGACCGTGTGTGGGCTCCATCACACATTTTCCATCGGAATTTCCGACACACAAAGTTTGAGAGCTTGCTATATCATTTTCCAACAACAAAATCCGTTGTCGGAAATTCCTATCGTGTGTAGACAAATCCGACGCACAAAGTGCCACGCATGCTCAGAATAAATTAAGAGACAAAAGCTATTGGCTACTGCCCTGTTTATAGTCCCGATGTATGTGTTTTACGTCACCGCGTTCAGAACAATCGGATTTTCTGACAACTTTGTGCGACCGTCTGTATGCAAGACAAGTTTGAGCCAACGTCCGTCGGAAAAAATCCTAGGATTTTGTTGTCGAAATGTCCGATCAATGTCTGATCGTGTGTACAGGGCATTACACTTCTTTTGGAAATTGTTGGAGACTGTTGCCATAGGAGACAGAGCTCTTATCCGTGCAGATGTGAAATCTTGCTGGATGCTTTTCCCTGCGTGGCTGTCCTGCAGAAGTCCGGGAGTTTACCGGGTTAGCATTACACAGACACATTTGGGTGCCCCAAGGAGAGTGGTAATGTAGCGCTCAGAGCGCGCTAGTGGGTGTGGCCAAATTGCCCTTGCTGACATCATCACCCTTCAGTGAGGCCAAACAGCCGCCTATGGCGGCAACAGATTTTTGTATGACTATCTCGGTTACTTGGGGAACCACAGCCTGGTCCAGGTAATATGTCCGGGTCTCAGGTGGACTGAAACCCTGACACATGATTCAAAACCCAAACTGTCCAGCTGAATCCTGGACAGGTGGCACACCCTAGGTGTCTGGCACCCATGAATCTACTTTGCACTGCACCTACTATGCCTTACGACCCACTCTATGTGGAGGGAGGTTGACAACTCATGGCTCTGGAGGTTCTCATTGGACTGAAGGAGTCCTGGTTCCTTGCTACATATATTATAGATGCAGCAGTCTGCTACTTAAAATAGGGAGGCTGACCAGGAAGTCCCCCCTAGTTGCTTGTATAACCACTGGAAGAGCACCCTAGCACTTTGGCAGCTAGGGAGGCCATATGGTTGAGACCCTGGACTGCGTATTGATTCCTAGAAACAAAAGTGGGGAAGAATGGAAGGGGTTCGATAAAAATGCCCGTATAAACAGGCTGTCGAAACTGTGTACCCTGAACAAGATAAAGATCAACCTGCTCCTACATACTGTAGCATCTGCAAGTGCCGGCAGACCAGCAATATCCAGCCCACGTACTGGGTGAGTCTAATGGGAATGGTTTAATAATTATCAACCAGCTGCTGCACCAGGACTCTGAGGAGAGTGGCAGGGTCTGCATCCCTTTAGACATGATTTCCTATTGGGAGTATCTTGCAAAAAATGATATTTTAGTAGCAGTGCATGCCAAAAATCTGGCTTGTATTTTAGTGCAGACTTCTGGGAAAATAAGTGAGCCAGTCACACAAGTGCATACCCAGACTCTTAAGGTAAGACCTAGAAGGCACGCTTCACGGGTTTCTGGACAGCATGCTGTACAGAGCCTTGAATGAAGGTATCAGACACTCATGGTCACTTTGGGAGATTCCTCACTGCTCCTCCTCCAGACCATTTCTCTCCCACGGAGTCCACCACAACAGTGGGTGGGCTGCTACAATGCTTACAGACACCTCAGACTCAAGAGGGATTGCAGGTTTTCTACCCAATCCTGTTTGGAGTTCGCAGGGGAGGTTGGTTAGTGTCCAGTTGCAGATCGGAAGAGGTCAAACCCTTTTGGGCCCTCTTTGAGATCTTCTTTTTTTCTCATATAATACCAGATGGTACGATTTTAATTTAATCAGTACAGTTTTCATCTGAAAATACAATACATTACATCACTTCCAAAATGTTATTCTGGCGTACAAAATCTTCGTTCTTTAGTAAACTCTTCCTGTTTGGTATAAGACTAGCATGCAAAAAAAATGGACAATCATTCATCCGATAATCTCATTGTGTGTAATAGGCTTAAAGGGGTTGTAAACCTTCGTGTTTTTTTCACCTTAATGCATCCTACGCATTAAGGCGAAAAAAACACCTGGCCGTGACTGCCCCCCCCCCCCCGTTTTACTTACCTGAGCCCTGAAACTTGACCTGGCGAGGATACTCTGTCTCTCTGCCCGGGGCTCTCGGCTCTTGATTGGATAGGTTGATAGCAGTGCAGCCATTGGCTCCCACTGCTATCAATCAAATACAATGACTTGGGGGGCGGGGGGTGGGGCCGAGTCATACATTCGGTGGCTATGGCCGCTGAATGCTGGACTCGGGAGTGCGCCTGCAAGGTAACCCCCTCTGGAGAGTGCTTCTCCCAGAGGGTTATCTAATGTGGGGAGGAGCCGCAAGAGCCGCCAGGGGGACCCCAGAAGAATGTGTTCAGGGCCACTCTGTGCAAAACAAGATGCACAGTGTAGGTAAGTATGATATATTTGTTATTTAAAAAAAAAAAAAAAACCCTTACAATCACTTTAAGACTGCTCAGGTGGGTATATTGAAAGCAGAGCCTCTCGCTTAGGCTCCAATCAGACCTAATGTGATTCCTCTTCTAGTGCCTTGTTGCACGTAGGGAAACATGGGAGCAAACTCTCAGGTATAAATGAACCTTAGCAGTCCATATGAGAAATTGCATGCTAAGTCCTAAGTGAATATCATAGATAGATTTTTACTGGTTTTCTTGACAAAGATTTTTTTTTTTTTAAAGATTTTATTTGCCAAATGCACATACAGATCAATTACTGCAGCAAACAGGATACATGAGAACATATACATTATATGCATTATTACAACAGTAGGCTATCATTTGTCAATCTCTATGTTATTATTCAGTTGTCAATTCAGCTCTTTTTTTTAAAACCAAACATCCAGCTTACAATGTACTTCACATACACTAAAAGGTATATCCTTTCCATATTTCAGTAACAAATTAACAAACTGGAGGTAACCTCCTCCATATACTGTAACTATTGTGCTGTGTGCTGTTCTGCATCTATTACCTTGATTCCACATTTGTTTAGTTCAAAGTATAGCAGTTCCCCTCAATATTGTCATTAGATAATTTAACTCAAGTGTCAGAGTGTACCGTGTCTTTGGAGTCAAGCCATCTTCCCCACACCTTGATGAATTTCTTAGGACAGCCTCTTGACTCGTAAGTCATTTTGTACAATGTGACATTATTATTAACTAAATTTTTCCAGGCAGTTAACGCGAGATAGTCCCTCCTAATCCAATTAAGTACAATCAACTTTCTAACGAACGTAGTATAAGAGTAATTTTAGGAAGGTTCTCATATTATTACTCATAACTTCATCGACTGTGATACCCAGTAGACCCAGCAACGGACTGCAGATGTTTGGTATATCAAATGTATCTGCAATAAATTGCGTTACTTGAGACCATAGTGGGCGTACTCTATTACAGTTCCAGACCATATGCAGATATGACCCCTCTGCTACCAGACACTTATGGCATGTGGGAGTGTCTCTTCGCCCCATTTTATACAACCTCAACGGAGTATAGTACATTTGGTGCAGGTATCTAAGTTGGATCAGTTTATCTCTAGCTGATATAACTGTGGGCAGATATGAGATCAGCACTTCCCCCCACTGTTCCTCTGTAAGCTATGGGATAATAGCTATCCATCGTTCTTTAAGCTTTTTTTCTTTGGAAGTTATTTTGTCTGTAAGTGTGTTGTAATAAGTAGAGATCAATTTAGTGTGATCAGGATCAGCAAGGAGTTTCTCCAATTTAGAGTTCTCAAGAGAGACAGATCCCATCCCAAATTGAGCATGAGCAGCATGCTTCAACCTAGTGAACTAGAATGCCCAAGATTCTGGAACATTCAGTTCCCTCTTTATTTGTGCAAATGATTTCAGTTTCCCATTTTCAAATAGTTGGTGAAGGTATGTGAGCTCAAACCTAGCCCATCTATGTCCGTCTTCCAAATGGAGAAACTCCTTTAGGCATGGGTTATACCATAGTGGGGCATTTGGTGATAAGTAAAGGGGGCTATCTGCTACGTGTTTCAGACAAATTCCCAGTGTCCTTTTTGCAACTTTAGGCATGGCCCTACCGTCTGTTGTGGGGACTTCTACCCTAAAGAAGAAGTTTAATAGAGTTTCATATGATGTTAAAACCGCTGCTTCAACCACGATTGTGGCATTATTCAGTTGTGGAAACATTCGCCAATGTATGTGTACCAGTTGTGAAGCCAAGTAGTACAGGCAAAGATCAGGTACCGCCAAACCTTCCCTCTGTACCGGTAATTGTAATAGTTCCAGGGACAACCTAGCTGCTTTGTTGCCCCAAAGGAAGGAAGTTAACAGGGAGTTAATGTATGAAAATATCCTTTTTGGAATGTAAATCGGGCGTTAGAGAGCGCATAAAGAAATTTGGGCAATAAGATCATCTTAAATAAGTTGGCCCTCCCCATTAGTGTGAGTGGTAAATATTTCCATTTTTGTATTTTGTCAATGAATGTTCTAATTATTGGCCATAGATTTGTCTCAATGAAGGAACTCACTGGGGATTCAATCATTATCCCTAGGTATTTAAATTGTGTCACCACAGCCAATGGACATTGAGCGGGCAAGTTCATATTTGGCTGTGGATCTAGAGGAAAAAGATCCGATTTGGTCCAATTTATTCTGAATCCAGAAAAATCTCCAAATTCCCGGATCAGGGAGACTGCAGCTGATAAAGACTCAACAGGGTCCCCCAAATACAGGAGCATATCATCCGCATACAATGATAGACATTCCTCCAGATTCCCAACCGAAAGTCCTGTTATGGTTTTGTGGGTCCTAAGTTTATCCGCCAGTGGCTCTATGGCCAGAGCGAACAAGAGAGGGGATAAAGGGCACCCCTGTCTCATTCCTCTATAAATCTTAAAGGCGTTCGATATTAATCCATTCACTCTAATACTCGCCTGGGGATCTGTGTATAAAAGCTTAACCCATGACACAAACTGTGGTCCAAAGCCCATCATACTGAGAAGGGAAAAAAGATAATCCCCCTCCATAGAATCAAACACTTTTTTTGTGTCTAAGGATGCTATTGCTCTGTGGCCTGTGTTTATGTCTTCAGTCTGTAGGTTGACGTATAATCTCCTAAGGTTCATTTGGGTACAACGGCCTGGAATGAATCCCGTTTGATCTGAGTTAATCAGTTTAAGGATCACTGATGTCAATCTACCGGCCAACACTTTGGCCAATATCTTGACATCAGAGTTGATCAGAGAAATTGGCCTATATGACTCACATTCTAGTGGGTTCTTTCCAGGTTTGGGGATTAAGACTATCAAGGCTTCTCTCATAGATTCCGGGAGTATACCCTCTTTTTCTGCCGGTATTTGTAGGTATGGCACCAGTTTCTCTTTATGTAGCTGATAACATTCAGTTGGGTACCCATCTAAGACCGGTTACTTGCCTGGCTTAAATGAGGAAATAAAATTAAAATTGATAATATTGCACCAGTCCCAAAGAAATGTGTGAAAAGCTGCCAACACAACAACTAGACAAATTGTGAATCGAAAATAGAGAATACAGTGTGGCGCTAAAGTGAACTTGTTCCTCATTTGGGTCGGACCCACTGAAATATCAATCAGAGGGTCAAAACTCCCCCATGAGGTATTTAATCAAATAGAATTTTGTTCAAATCCTATAGAGAGGAAGTAGTAAATAACTTAAATAAACCCCCCTATAGTCTGCCCCATCGGATATATATTTTACTGTATCCAATCAAATATAACCAGATAAAAAGTTGATTACAATACCCTAAAGGGGATATCTATATAGGGATTAATAGATGTGCTATCTAAAGAGAAAGGTCCCCATAAGGGGGAAGTAAAAAAATGTGGTGTTTAAATTAGAATCTTGTGAATGAACACAAAATATGCTAAACCGTGATTACAGCAGACATATATATCAGCTACAAACAAGCATCATATAAAATACATGTGTTGTGTTAATATATGAAAACATAAAAAATTATAAATTATAAAAAATTCCTCCCAATATAAGTGCAATGATATATAAATAAATGTTCATAAACAAACTATATTAAATCGGATGTGAGTCCCAATGTTGGACCTATGGAGGTACACCTAGATACTTGGCCGCTTGAACTCTCTCTCCGAACAGCCAGGAGTGGTGGACTCGCCAGCCAGCGGCTTCGGAGTCAAGGTAAGAGAAACTCCACATAGCGTAAAACCGCTTCAAAAAAACTTTAATGAAAGCTTTACAATAAAAAGGACACACTGGCTCATGGACCACACCAGAGACCAGGTATAGCAAATGTCTAATGGCCCATAGACAATAACAGAGGCCAGGAGACCAAAACTGATAAAATCAATAAAAAAAGCGCTTAATTTGGTTGTGGCATAGTAGGCATATCCAACTTGACGCGTTTCGCCCGCTAGGACTTCAACTGGGGTGTATGAGCCAGTGTGTCCTTTTTATTGTAAAGCTTTCATTAAAGTTTTTTTGAAGCGGTTTTACGCTATGTGGAGTTTCTCCTTTTGATCTTTCCACCGGAGGAGCTATATGGTGAATGGAATACCTGAATGTAGGGGACCGTTTGGTGGGGACCCTCACCTTCCAGCATCTCTACTAACAGATGAAGCAGCATTCCACTTATTGCTGTTCGTGTTATCACAAGCTTACCTTGACCCCGAAGCCGCTGGCTGGCGAGTCCACCACTCTTGGTAAGAGAATTTTATACATACCTATATCCACAGTTTCAGCTTTATCATTTCGGTACGTGAACCATCCTGGCTGTTCGGAGAGAGTTCAAGCAACCAAGTATCTAGGTGTACCTCCATAGGTCCAACATTGGGACTCACATTTAATATAGTTTGTTTATGAACATTTATTTATATATCATTGCACTTATATTGGGAGGAATTTTTTATAATTTATAATTTTTTATGTTTTCATATAATAACACAACACATGTATTTTATATGATGCTTGTTTGTAGCTGATATATACGTCTGCTGTAATCACGGTTTAGCATATTTTGTGTTCATTCACAAGATTCTAATTTAAACACCACATTTTTTTACTTCCCCCTTATGGGGACCTTTCTCTTTAGATAGCACATCTATTAATCCCTATATAGATATCCCCTTTAGGGTATTGTAATCAACTTTTTATCTGGTTATATTTGATTGGATACAGTAAAATATATATCCGATGGGGCAGACTATAGGGGGGTTTATTTAAGTTATTTACTACTTCCTCTCTATAGGATTTGAACAAAATTATATTTGATTAAATACCTCATGGGGGAGTTTTGACCCTCTGATTGATATTTCAGTGGGTCCGACCCAAATGAGGAACAAGTTCACTTTAGCGCCACACTGTATTCTCTATTGAATGAGGAAATAGCCTGACATATTTCTTCTTGCGTAATGGGGCCTTCCAGAGCTGCACTATCCTCAGGGCTTAGTGAGGGTAGATTTAAATCTGTTAGATGGGAGGTTAACTCCTGTTTTGTATGACTGGTCTGAGTTTGGTATAGGGCCTCATAGAATTCTAAAAAAGTGTTCAGAACTTCATGAGAGTCGCTCACCAATTCACCATTGGACCGCTATTTGCAGCACAGATATCGGAGCATAAAGCAGTTTAGCCAAAAAGGCCAGCAAGCGGTAGCTTTTTTTTCCCAAACTCAAAAAAGGATCTAGTCTGATGTAATTGTTTTTTGCATTGCATTCTGTAAGAAGTATTTTGTAATGCCTAGTCTGTTCCTGCCATAGGGTATAGTTGTCAGAGGATAGGATTTAAATATACAGTCCTTCAGCCTCCGTGGCCTTAAATTCTGCTGATTTCAGGTCCGAGTTCAAAGCCTTGGAGAAATCTCTTGTTTATTTAGTGAATACTCCTCTCATAGTCGCCCTAAAGGCTTCCCATTGATTAGAGACTGGTGTATCTGCTCCATTCTCCACCCAGCAATGGTCAATCTCTGATTTACATTTTAAAGTAATGAATTCTTTCTGCAGCCAGTGCACATTCATACACCAGTGTCGTCTACCTCAAGGAATATTGAGGTCCAATAGGACTTCCATAGGAGAATGATCCGACATGGCTCGAGGGAGGTATCGGACACTGGATATGAGCTGAAGACCATCCACAGAGGACAGCAGTAAGACTATCCTAGACAGTGTCTTATGTGCCTCTGAGTGGCAGGAGTACTTCCTGACTTCAGGATTTTTTTGCCTCCATACATCCGTGAGAGCATAACCCTCCAGCCAGAAGGATATATAGTGACAGGAGTCAGAGGTACATCCATGCCTGTCAAGAGCCACATCCGAAACCGCATTAAAGTTGCCCATCAGCAGCAATAGACCTGGCCGGTGGTTGTGGGGGTCTGCGGGCGGGGGGCTTATCGGAATCTGGAAGCCCCCTTTAACAAGGGGACCCCCAGATCCCGGCCCCCCCCTGTGTGAAATGGTAAGGGGGTACTTACCCCTACCATTTCACTAAAAAACTGTCAAAAATGTTAAAAATGACAAGAGACAGTTTTTGACAATTCCTTTATTTAAATACTTCTTCTTTCTTCTATCGTCCTTCATCTTCTGGTTCTTCTGGCCCTTCTGGTTCTTACTCCGGCGTTCTCGTGCAGCATCTCCTCCGCGGCGTCTTCTATCTTCTTCTCCTCGGGCCGCTCCGCACCCATGGCATGAGGGGGGAGGCTCCCGCTCTTCTCTTCATCTTCTTCATCTTCTTCTTCTTCTTCATCCCTTCTTCCTTCTTCTCTTCTTCATTTCTTCTCCGGGCCGCTCCGCAGCCATGCTGGCATGGTGGGAGGCTCCCGCTGTGTGACGGCGTCTCTTCGTCTGACGGTTCTTAAATAACGGGGGGCGGGGCCATCCGGTGACCCCGCCCCCCTCTGACGCACGGTGACTTGACGGGACTTCCCTGTGACGTCACGGGGAATGCCACAGGGAAGTCCCGTCATGTCCCGTGCGTCAGAGGGGGGCGGGGTCACCGGGTGGCCCCGTCCCCCGTTATTTAAGAACCGTCAGACGAAGAGACGCCGTCACACAGCGGGAGCCTTCCACCATGCCAGCATGGCTGCGGAGCAGCCCGGAGAAGAAATGAAGAAGAGAAGAAGGAAGAAGAGAAGAAGAAGAAGATGAAGAAGAAGATGAAGAAGAGAAGAAGATGAAGAGAAGAGCGGGAGCCTCCCCCCCATGCCATGGGTGCGGAGCGGCCCGAGGAGAAGAAGATAGAAGACGCCGCGGAGGAGATGCTGGACGAGAACGCCGGAGGAAGAATCAAAAGAGCCAGAAGAACCAGAAGAAGATGAAGGAAGAAAGAAGAAGCATTTAAATAAAGGAATTGTCAAAAACTGTCTCTTGTCATTTTTAACATTTTTGACAGTTTTTTAGTGAAATGGTAGGGGTAAGTACCCCCTTACCATTTCACACAGGGGGGGGGCCAGGATCTGGGGGTCCCCTTGTTAAAGGGGGCTTCCAGATTCCGATAAGCCCCCCGCCCGCAGACCCCCACAACCACCGGCCAGGGTTGTGGGGATGAAGCCCTTGTCTTCATCAACATGGGGACAAGGTGTTTTGGGGGGCTACCCCAAAGCACCCTCCCAATGTTGAGGGCATGTGGCCTGGTACGGTTCAGGAGGGGGGGGCCGCACTCTCGTCCCCCCCTCTTTTCCTGCGGCCTGCCAGGTTGCGTGCTCGGATAAGGGTCTGGTATGGATTTTTGGGGGGACCCCACGCCGTTTTTTTTTTTTTTTTTGGAGCGGGGTTCCCCTTAAAATCCATACCAGACCTGAAGGGTCTGGTATGGAATTTAGGGGGAACCCCACGTCAATTTTTTTTTTAAATTTTGGCTGGGGTTCCCCTTAATATCCATACCAGACCTGAAGGTCCTTGTATGGAATTTAGGGGGACTCCCACATCATTTTTTTTTTTAATTTTGGTTCGGGGTTGCCCTGTGGGGAATTCCCATGCCGTTTTTATCAATGAACTTCTATGTGTATTGTCGGCAATGCAATAGCCGCGGTAGTTTTAAATGTGTTTTTTCCTTCAAAATGTCATTTTGCTGTCAGACTGTTCTAAACACGGGAAACATGCGCCCCTTTACAGGCATACTATAGACACCCCCCAGGTATGAAATTTAAAGGGATATTACACTTTTATTGTTTGACTTTAAGCATTATTAAAATCACTGCTCCTGAAAAAACGGCCGTTTTTAAGACTTTTTTTTGCATTGATTCATGTCCCCTGGGGCAGGACCCAGGTCCCCAAACACTTTTAATGACAATAACTTGCATATTAGCCTTTAAAATTAGCACTTTTGATTATTCATGTTCGTGTCCCATAGACTTTAACGGTGTTCGCGTGTTTGAACAAATTTTTTTCCTGTTCGCATGTTCTGGTGCGAACCGAACAGGGGGGTGTTCGGCTCATCCCTGCTCTTGAGTATGTAGAATATTCAGCATGAATTACCCTCATAATATTGGCTCTTTTCAAAGCCATAACTTTAGCTCTTTGTAGATGTGTTTCCTGCAGTAGGATAATTTGAGGTTTGTACCTCTTGATAAAGCCAAATACAAGGGGTCTTTTTATTTTTGAGTTCCAACCTCATACATTCCATGACATCAAATGTATCTTATCTGCCATTTAAACCTAGATGAAATAAAAAACAATATGTTTTGGGGAACATTACAGAGACCCACCTTAAACAGTTCTACTGAGCTTAGAACTAACCAGAGAGCTTTCACAGCACACAGCACAAGACAATAGTAAAAAACAATAACCCCACCCTTCCCTCCCCGCACACAACCCCAACTGTTTGTGTGCCTAAATCCCATACCCTTATAATGTAAATGACCTCAGGGGGTCACAGGTCATTAGTAAGAGAGCAAACGCTGCATATCAACAAGTAGCATGTCCTGAAGGAGCCAGAGGGCTTCTAAAACAATAGGGGCTCCCTGCTCTTGTCCCCTTCAGGTGTGAATAAACAGAGCCTCCAAAAAAGAAAAAAGAAAAGAAAACACACAAAAAAAAGAAACCTTCTCTCCCTTCCTCTCTCTTCCCTACTGTCCAGTGAACAAACTATCCGCCAGTCTCCCTGGGGATCAACAATATATCAAAGAAAGGGGGGTAGCAAGTTTGAGGAACAATCTCAGAGGCTCTCTAGCAAACCTCAGAGCAGAGACAAAATAAAAATAAAAAAAAACTCTCCTTTTTACTCCTTCTTCCCTTTCAGTAGAACCGTCTAGGTATTATATTCTTATATTCTTTGATCAAATAATATACCGATCTGCGCAGGACAGGGTGCAGGGTAAATGCAGTATCAAAGTAAAGGCCAAAGGAGAAGAACCCCACAGATCTTGTGCCATGTAGATGTATCACACAGGAGCATGTGGGGTTTACTTCAAATATTCAGAGAAGGTGCACCAGTCCCTCAACGGTGTGCCGCAGGGCTTGAGCGCCCCCTAGCATCTAGCCAGCATGAGGTTTCAATAGGAGAGTTAAAGAACATCACTTTGCCCTTATCCACCACTCTCAGTTTTGCTGGGTACAGCATGCTGTATGGTATCTGTAAGTCTCGGAGTCTTTATTTTACATGTACAAAGCTGGCTCTTTGTTTCTGCGTAGGAGCAGAGTAGTCGGAATAAATAAAATGAAATACCGTTGCCATTATATTGTAAATCACCCATAGTGCGAGCTACACGAAGGATACTTCCACGGTCTCAAAAATGCAGAATCTGTGCTATCATTGGGCGTAGGTGTGAGCCAGGAGGAGGAGAATCCAGCTCTTACTTCAGTATCATGAGAGATGTCCTGTTTCCTCTGATCGGTGTCCTGGTTATCCACTCTGAGGACCTACCTGGTGGCCCCCGGAGATCCACGCAGAGTCCAGCCTGGAGGGTTTGAGCATCCGGACATCCTTTCCAGCACCCTGAGTGGCACCCTGCTCATGTGATTCTCTGTCGCTGACATGGGAATCCATTAAATCTGGTAAGAGTTTTCCACACACTATCTGCACCAAGATTTTCACATCCAATTGATGTGTTTTCCCTGTGGATTTAATCTTCTGCCTATGTTAGAACATCAGCTCCTGTCCATGTTTATCCACCTTTATCCAGTGGGACATTTAATTATTCATTAATCATTGATTCACTTGATGGACTTTAATTATTTATCTCATGTTCAGTGATTCATGAGTTGTGTATTTCATTTATTGATGGTGACACCAATTTAAGAGTACCGTTTGTGTTTTTTCACATTCGATTTATATATACACATTGGTTGTGTATATAGGACTAGAGGTCGTGAGCCTCCATCAGCAGTGGCAGAGAACTCTACCAGAGCGGTTAAAGCCTCATAGACAACACATTCAAGAGAATCTATGGTGCCCATCTGTACGAAGGTATCATGGTCGCTCCAACATTCCTACTTGAACTTGATGGAATAGACCCGGGGGCCTTGTCATCAGGGGACTTTGTAGGAAGGACTATTCAGTCCTCCGTCTCATCCTAATTAGAAGATTGGTTTAACAAGTAGATCCCACCCTATCAGCTAGTTATATATCACTACTATGCTGCCATGTTGGCATCAGGAAAATGGAAAATTGTATCAAATACTTACCGTAATTTTCCTTTCCTGACGCCAAACCATGGCAGCATATGAGCCCACCCATGTGCGTTCCGGTATTTGGCTTGTTACAAAGAATGGGGTGGCGGCTAACAATGCCTTCATTTATGCTATTCACTTTCACTGGTCCTGAGGGAGTGGTCAAGAGGCGGAGCTCTATCACTAGTATGCTGCCATGGTTTGGCATCAGGAAAGGAAAATTACGGTAAGTATTTGATACAATTTTCCGTTTTATAGTCAACTTACTTGTTAGCTAGCTTTAAAGAGTGCTTCGGACCCTTTGTAATAACCAACTTTTATCAATACTCTAACACAAACAATGGTTCCCCATTCATAAAGGGGACCTAAATAAGAATGCCTGTAAAGCCCAAATCCATTGGTCAGGTTCTTCCTGCCGGTTGAAACAACTAATGTGTAGGTGGTGGCCTAGTGTGAGTGAGGTATTGATATTCCTGGATCTGTCACAGAATTAAATCCTTCTTCTCTGGTGCCGATGTGAAGTGAATGTGCTGTACAGATAGATTTTGTTTTGGGCTGCTACTTCTCTGATGGTTCCATACAGAACGCTCAATGGATGTCAAAACACTGGGGTGGGTATTGAGGTGCACCCGATACAAACATTCATGAAACAAAAAAGTGAGGCCCGGAACGGAAAAGACAGCAAGGATTGATAGGGTAGGGCCGGGCATGATAGTGTTTCTAAAGTAGACACAGAAGGGGTTAATTAGGAAAGGTGGAATGGGAGTGTAGAGAGGGGAGGGGAAACAGAGAAGTTTAGTGGGGGGGAGTGCCTGTACTTAAAGGAGAGGCAGAGCCAAGACAGGCAGCGTGAATAAGAAGTGGAAGGAGGAGGCAGTTTTTCACTGCTCCTCCACAATGGCTGACATCGACAAGATGCTAGCACAACTGAGAGTGGCAGCAGCGACAAAGGGACTGGAATGGCTACACAGCCAGGTTTCGGCCCTCATCAAGGATGAAGCAGGTGGGCCGGCACCAGGTGCGGCTATGCTACTGGCTTCGGGGTTTCGGGGCGGTTTTCAGATTCCGTGTTCATTGTCGGTAGTTCCACCAATGGCAAGGAATTTAAAATCTGCGTTACAGCATCCGGGGGTGGTGGGGGAAAAATTTGCAAAAGTGGCCATGGGTTGCATGGGGGGCCGTTTGCCAAAAAGCCTTTGCAGGATCTAGTGGTGTCACCATTGGGGGTGGTGCCTAAGAAGGAACCAAACAAGTTCCACCTTATTCATCACTTATCATTTCCAAAGGGGGTTCTGTCAACGATTTCATTGATCCCGAAGCGCACAGTGTCCTACATGTCATTTGGCGTGGGTTAGGCGCTATGGAAAAGGGACGCTTATGGCAAAGGCAGACATAGAATCTGCGTTCTGCTTGATCGGTGTGGAAGCCTGGCCCGGTGAGTAATTTTGATGTGGAATTGGTCACGGATGCGGCGGGCTCCACGGGCTATGGTGCGTTTTTGCAGGGGCGGTGGAGTGCGGAGCCTTGGCCCCAGTCCTGGGTGGAAGCGGGTTTCCTTCGTAACCTGGTGCTATTGGAACTCTTTCCAGTGGTGCTGGCCAGTGGTGCTGGCTATGGAACTGTGGGAAGAGGCATGCGAGAACCTGAAATTGAGACTGAATTGTGACAACATGGGCGTGGTTCAAGTGGACAATCGCATGTCAGCATCATCACAACCGGTCATAAGGCTTTTGCACCAGTTGGTGTTGAGGTGCTTGCACTTGAACATTTTTATCTATGCTGTTCATATCCCGGGCGTTGATAACACTCTGGCTGACTCCTTGTCTCGATTTTAGTGGGACAGGTTCAGAGAGTTGGCTCCGGGCGCAGAGAAGGAAGGAGTTCCTTGCCCGGGTTGGATCTGGGAGCTGGCATTGAAGTCACCGTGGGGTGGATTCGGCAGTCAGTGAGTGAGTCCACATGAGCGGCTTATGCAGAGATATGAAAGGAACAATTGTCTCTGGTACAGGAAGCTGGGATTAGCAAGGAGGGGTCAGAGGTAAGATTGTTGGTGTTGTATTTTGTGTCTAGGAACATGGAGAAGGGGGGATCAGTCTCTTCCATCGAGCAGAAGATGGCGGGTCTGTCATTATTTTTCAAATTAATGGGGGGGGATTTGACAAAAGATTTCTGGGTTAGGCATGCAATAAAAGGTTATCGTAAAGAGCACAAGAAAAAAGACGCAAGACGGCCTGTCACTTTTGCGAATCTAATGTCCATCTGTGGGTTTTTAAGTTCAGTGTGTACCTCGAGTTACGAGGTTTTGCGTTCTGGCTGGCATTTTACGGGGCATTCCTTATTGGGGAATTAGTGAGCCCATCGCGGAGTTTGGCAGGGGGATTTTGGAACAGGATGTGCGGGTGGATGAGGACAGGGTGTGTTTGCAGCTGCGTAGGTCCAAAACGGATCAGCAGGGAAAAGGGGTGCATGTGTTGCCGTTCGCATTGCCGGGGTCCAAGGTATGCCCTGTGGAAGCGGTGCGGGAATTTTTGAAGGTTAGAACAGCTGGGGAAGGGCCATTCCTAAAGCACGAGGATGGTCCTATTTGTCGAAGTTCCAGTTCATTTCTCTGTTCAGGAGATGTCTTACAGGGGCTGGGTTGGAGTGGGCGGAATATGCTTCACACTCATTCCGCATCGGGGCAGCTACTGAAGCTGCCAGTTGTGGGTTTTTATGAGGCGGCTGTGCGAAGGATTGGGAGATGGGAATCGAGGAGATTCCGTACCTATATAAGGCCTCAACTGATGGTAGAATAATAAAAAAAAAAAATGCAGGTGGGTAGGCTGGATTCGCATGCTATGATGTTTTGGCTTTTCTTTAAGAGGTACATTGTTATGGGTGATGCTACCTTTGTTTTGTTTGTTTTTTCGTTTCAGTTGGAGGTTCTATATGCCTCGTCTGGATCCTTGGTCACTCATATGTTTGGGGGGCCAGGAGAGGAGATGTCAGACCGGATGGCAGACAATTGGGAATATCAAGGAGGGAGGCTTATGTGCGCTGGCTAGGAATGCCCGGGATGATGTGGGGCAGGGTCGTAACGGAGGTGGAAAGGTATGCGAGGTTGGATAGACCACCCGATGTTTTAGTTGTACATGCGGGGGGAAATGATTTGGGGGTCCAACCGGGCAGGGATCTGATCGCGGACATCAAGTCAGATTTTATATAGTTACATACGAATTTCCCTAGTACTTTGCTGCTGTGGTCTGACATTGTAGCTCGGACAACTTGGCGAAGGGCTAGGTCCGTGGCGCAAATTAATAAGACCCGCATATGCATTAATAAGGTGCTGGGGAAGTTTGTGGCTCAGAATGGGGGCATGGTGATCAGGCACAGAGAGTTAGAGACAAATGTTGGTCTCTATTTGCGGAGGGATGGAGTTCACCTCTCTGATGTGGGGACTGATCTCTGGACTATGGGGTTGCAGGAGGGGATCCAACAGGCCCTGCAGGTGTGGAGGTGCCCTCAAGTGTAAGGTTGTCACCCTTTCGGGCTGTGGCTGTGTTTCTTGTTGGTCTCCGACAGGTGGCAGTAAACGTAGATGATGAAAAAGGGGTGGGGGGCTCATCGGTAGTATGTGCCCCTCCGGTGTATTCCAGCAAAAAAGTTGATGGAATACTGTAATGGTTGCACTGCGGGAAGGGGGTTGTCTCCAAGCGGTTACAGCTGGAGGCCTATCGTTGGAAATGTCCCGCAGTGCATTGGTGGTATATGTGGTGGAATGTGGGTCGCCGTCAGAGACCAACAGACTAGGGTTAAATGACAAGTTGTGTTATTTATGTTATATATATATTTTGTTATATATATATATATATATATATATATATATATATATATATATATATATATATTTGATATTAGAGTTATTGATTTGTATTGTTTAATAAAAGGCTGTTATGGCCATTTATACTCCAAAGTCAAGGTGTGGTCTCATCATTTTAGGTGGGTAAGAAATGGGGTTGGAGTACAGGTG
Source organism: Lithobates clamitans (assembly GCA_037952925.1). Classification (NCBI taxonomy): domain Eukaryota; kingdom Metazoa; phylum Chordata; class Amphibia; order Anura; family Ranidae; genus Lithobates; species Lithobates clamitans. Next base: position 1,342,880 of record JBBGZY010002433.1, read on the forward strand.
CATAACAGGGAGAGTGAAAAATGGGGACATTTGGACTACACTGGTCATGTCAAACCAAAGTGTTTATTAAACAAAGGTATCAAATGAAGCCAATGTGTTTAGAAGAAAATGCCTCCCCCTTCCTCAGTGCTGAAACTATAGGTAAGAATGGACTCGAGTTTAGAGGACTTATGCAAGACCTTGATCCAAACTGTCAAACCTGGAAATGTTGCAGACACCATAGTTACATAGTAGGTGAGGTTGAAAAAAGACACAAGTCCATCAAGTCCAACCTATGTGTGTGATTATATTTCAGTATTACCTTGTATATCCCTATATGTTCTGGTTGTTCAGGTGCTTATCTAATAGTTTTTTTAAACTATCAATGCTCCCACCCCCCCGCTGAGACCACCGCCTGTGAAAGGAAATTCCACATCCTTGCTGCTCTAACAGTAAAGAATCCTCTACGTAGTTTAAGGTTAAACCTCTTTTCTTCTAATTTTAATGAGTGACCACGTGTCTTGTTAAACTCCCTTCCGCAAAAAAATTTTACCCCTATTGTGGGGTCACCAGTACGGTATTTGAAAATTGAAATCATTTCCCCTCTCAAGCGTCTCTTCTCCAGAGAGAATAAGTTCAGTGCTCACAACCTTTCTTCATAACTAATATCCTCCAGACCCTTTATTAGTTTTGTTGCCCTTTTTTGTACTCGCTCCATTTCCAGTACATCCTTCCTGAGCACTGATGCCTAGAACTGGACAGCATACTCTAGGTGCAGCTGGACCAGAGTCTTGTAGAGTGGGAGAATTATCGCTTTATCTCTGGAGTTAATCCCTTTTTGAATGCATGCCAATATTCTGTTTGCTTTTTAAGCAGCAGCTTGGCAATGCATGCAATTGCTGAGCCTATCATCTACTAGGACACGTACAGTAGGTCCTTTTCCATCCTAGATTCCCCCAGAGGTTCTCCCCCAGTGTATAAATTGCATTCATATTTTTGCCACCCAAATGCAAACCTCATTTGTCATGTAGTTGCCCACCCCATTAGTTTGTTCAGATCTTCTTGCAAGGTTTCCACATCCTACGGAGAAGTTATTGCCCTGCTTAGCTTAGTATCATCTGCAAATATAAAGATTGAAAGGTTTACCCCATCCTCCAGGTTGTTTATGAACAAATTAAACAGGATTGATCTCAGCACAGAACCCTGTGGGACCCCACTACCCACCCCTGACCATTCCGAGTATACCCCATTAATCACCACCCTCTGAACTCACCCTTGTAGGCAGTTTTCAATCCATGTACTCACTAGAAATGTGCATTCATTTTCATCTGAATGAATTTTTGTCTGAATTTCAGGTATTTTCGTTATCGTTTTAACAAACGATAACGAAAGCACAGAATGCGAAAACCGAAAGATCTGACATAAACAAATGCTTTATTTTTGTTTTCTTTGTGACAACAGTTCGATATAGATAGGAGATTTGACATGATGCTGACAATATATAGTTATAGATAATCTGTGTCTATTGAACCTGTGGTCGAATGTGCCTAACCTTAACTCTATTAGTCCAAGATTATTCTACATAGAGAGAAAAGATTTGACATAGAGAGAAAAGATTAGACATAGAGAGAAAAGATTCGACATAGAGAGAAAAGATCGCTGCTGGAATTGGGTGGGGGAAGTATAATAAAAATAATTATGATGATGAATGTTATTGGCCAATTGTAACCAAAGAGGAGGGGCAGTAAAATAGCTAGAACTAAGTACACACGTTCAGCCAACTTACTTTCACTTACGATTGCTAGCAGAGAGAGACACACACACTGAATCATTTCAGAAGACAGTCAATCTTAGCTGGTCCGTTTTTTTAGAGAACCCGAATTATTTCGCAATTAAGCATAAGCACAGCAGCAAAACAATAGTGAAGCAAGCTACAGTTCAACTTAACTTTTTCATAATAATCTGCTGCTATTGTGTTAGTGTTGTGAACTTGATAGTGATACTAGTGTTGCTAGTGTTGTGATAGCCTCAGAGGCTGCCCGGATTTATTATTATAGATTCTATATTATAATGCCATATCAATATCTGACACAACATCGGATGCCACGCCCCCCATTGCACTTGGAGATTGAGAAATGAATGTGAAAGTTAGATAACTGTTGGGGTAGAGTAGACCATTCAACATGAACGACAAAGCAACGAAAAACATACAAACATCAAATCTTTGGTTTATGGTGTCTGTCAAAAGTTCTAAGAAGATTCGACGGAGCAGCTAAACTGTACGATGCTGCAATCGTACATTTCCGGTCAAATGCATCCTCCCATAGGCTATAGAAAAATTCTAATGTTGGTTGACTAGTAAAATAATTAATAAATATAATTATTACTAGTCATACAACATTAGAATTCTACTACAGCTAGCTTGTAGGTGGAAAATTTGACCGGAAATGTACACGTACAGTTTAGCTGCTCCGTCGAATCTTCTTTGAACATTCGACAGACACCATAAGCCTTCAATAACAGATTCCACCTTAATTAATTTGGATTTTCGGATGAATGCAATTTTTAATGAAAAACGAAATAAATAAAAACACATTTCGGGAGTAACTAAATAAATGTATTTTTTGGACGAGAACGAAATTCCGAAACAAAATATTTCAGTGTGCACATGTCTAGTACTCACCCTATGGTCCATGCCAAGGGACCTTATTTTGTACAGTAAACGTTTATGGGGACTGTGTCAAATGCTTTTGCAAAATCCAGATACACCACATATACGGGCCTTCCTTTATCTAGATGGCAACTCACCTCCTCATAGAAGGTTAATAGATTGGGTTGGCAAGATGCTGATTACTGCTAATGATACAGTTTTGATGTTAGGCTAACTGGTCTGTTATTCCCAGGGATGTATTTTGGGCCATTTTTAAATATTGGTGCTACATTGGCTTTTCTCCAATCAGCTGGTACCATTTCAGTCAGTAGACTGTCAGTAAAAATTAGAAACAATGGTCTGGCAATTACTTGACTGAGTTCCCTAAGTACCCTTGGGTGCAAGCCATCCGGTCCCGGAGATTTATTAATGTTACGCTTCCCAAGTCTAATTTTAATTCTGTCCTCTGTTAACCATGGAGGTGCTTCCTGTGATGTGTCATGAGGATAAACACTGCGGTTTTGGTTACTGAAGCCCCCCGATTCTCTCGTGAAGACTGAGGAGAAGAATAAATTCAATACCTTCGCCATCTCCTTATCCTTTGTAACCAGATGTCATTCCTCATTCTTTATGGGGCTAATATGGTCTGTCCTTCCTTTTTTATTGTTTACATACTTAAATAATAAGTCTTTCGGGTTCTATCTTAGCTGCCCTAATTACACCCTTACATTTCTTGTTGTATTCTTTATAAAGTCTGAATGCTGATGATGATCCCTCAAGCTTGTATTTTTTGAAGGCCTTCTCCTTTGCTTTTATATGCATTTTTACATTGGAGTTAAGCCATCCAGGACTTTTGTTCGCTCTTTTAAATTTATTTCCCAATGGGATGCATTGGCTAATGCCCTTATTTAATATGCTCTTAAAGCAAACCAATCTCTCCTCCGTGTTCTTTGTTCCTAAGATTTTATCCCAATTTATATCTTCTAGCAAGGTTCGTAGTTTAGGGAAGTTGGCTCTTTTGAAATTCAGTGTCTTTGTATTCCCCTTATGTTTCCTATTTGTGTGATTTATGCTGAAGCCAATTGACCTGTGATCGCTGTTTCCTAAATTGCCCCGTATTTCCACATCCGTGATCAGGTCTGTATTATTGGTAATCAGTAGATCCAGTAACGCTTTATTTCTAGTTGGTGCATCTACCATCTGACCCATAGAATTGTCTCGCAAGACATTTAGGAACTGGCGAGCCTTAGACAAATGTGTGGTGCCCTCCACCAAGTCTATGTCTGGATAATTAAAATCCCCCCATTATGATAACACTTCCCATCCTTGCTGCTAATCCAAATTGTGTTAGGAGATTTGTCTCCCCCTCCTCCCCCAGGTTAGGGGGCTATAGCATACTCCCAGTATTATTTTCCCCTTAGCTTCATCCCTTTGGAGCTCTACCCATAAGGATTCCACCTCCTCCCTAGCTCCCTTAGTGATGTCATCTCTCACGTTCCCTTGCACATTATTCTTGATATATAGGCATGCCCCTCCCCCTTTTTTACCCTCTCTATTCCTGCGATAAAGGGTATACCCTTGAATGGTTGCCAGCCAATCATGAGGGATGGACTCCGCTGGGAACACATATGTTAGGAGGGGCTCCATTGGGGACACAGATGTGAGGAGGGGCTCCACAGGGGACACTGATGTAAGGAGGGACTCTGCTGGGGACACAGATGTAAGGAGGGGCTCCTCTGGGGACACAGATGTAAGAGGGGCTCCTGTGGGGACACAGATGTAAGGAGGGGCTCCACTGGAGACACAGATTTAAGGAGGGACTCCGCTGACGGGGACACAGATGTAAGGAGAGACTCTGCTGGGGACACCTGATGTAATGAGGGAGTCTGCTGGGGGCACCTGATGAAAGGAGGGACTCTGCTGGGGGCACCTGATGTAAGGACGGACTCCGCTGGGGCACCTGATATAAGGACGGACTCCGCTGGGGGCACCTGATGTAAGTACGGACTCCGCTGGGGGCACCTGATGTAAGGACGGACTCCGCTGGGGACACCTGATGGCATCTGGTGGCAGGCAACGTGGCAAGTGACATGCTCAGGGCTCCACTGATTCTGCATTATGGTGAGTTAAATAATTTCATTTTATATTACAATGTAATAATAGAAATAATGAGCTTCAATCATCCTGAAACCATAACAACCATGGTGCCGGGATGATTGAAGTGCTAACACCAGGTGTTCAGAGTATCTTTATCTGCTGATTGTTAAACTTTCTAGAATACTTCCATTTCTATTGTTGTGTAGGGTCGGGGTCTGCTGTCCCTCCCTCCCCCTCCATCCCTCGTTCATCTCAGATGCTAACCACACCACCTGGAGCCACGCCCTTTATTTCAATGAAACCACGCCCATTTTCACCAAGTGGGAGGGGTCAAAAGGAAGGGCGGGGTCTCGCGCCCCCCAAACTTCACCAGCCACCACTGTTCATGAGGATATAATTCTGGAAAAAAAGGCAGTCATCAGGACTAGTGGGCGTCAGCAGATAGTCTAAACATTATTGTTAATCTCAATGCAAAGGTTTAAATAACAATTTTGGATAGATATTTTATCATAATAATCGTAATGAGTAGCTCACCACTATTGAGAAATGTGATAGCTTTGCTCTTGATCCCATCCGTCAGCTGATGAGTCTTCTCCAGATACTGCAGAATGAAGATGTTGGGGGCAAAGAGGATCATGTTCTGCTCTCCACACCCATATGGCATGGCCAGGAGCCGGTCCAGGTTTTCCAAGGCTGTGCCCATCAGATCTCCTAATAAAGAGACAAATCATAGAAATATAGAAAAGTGATGGCAGAAAAAGACAGAGTAGTCCATCAAGTCTGTCCATTATTTTTTTGTTTGTTTGTTGTTTGTTTTATATATTTATTTATCTTTGTTAGTTTTTTTGTTAACTTTTTTCTAAGCTTATTTCAAGGATCAACTACCCTTTCAGTAAAATAATACTTTCTAAGATTAGTTTTGAACTTTCCTCCAGTTAGTTTGAGGTCATGTCCCCGTGTTCTGTTTTGGTTTCATATTGAAAAAACTGCCCTTCTGAACCTTATTCACCTCCTTGATGTACTTAAAGGTTTCAATCGTGTATCCCCTTTTCCTTCTTTCCTCCAGACTGTACATATTAAGTTCCTGAGGTCATTTCCCCAAACCTTTCACCATTTTTGTTACCCGTCTCTAGACTCGTTCTATTTTATCAATCAATGAGGATCTTTCAAATATCAAGAAATGTCAGAGTCTTGTGTATTTAATTGTTTCCAAGAAGCATATTGTTATTGCTTTACACATAGCAGGACCCAGAGAGGATGAGTTAAGCTGCCTAAGTTACCACCAAATAAATTTCATATTTTACTGTTCTAGGAGATTATGGAGATAATCCTCTTGTAAGACTCTTCTGGATGTGACTGCTTACTTTATTGAAAAGCCGCAATACAATCTACTGAATCGTTTTATATGGGCTAATGATAGCAGTTAAAATGTCCTGTATGGAATACTAGTGTGCTAAGTAAGTAAGTAAGAACTGAAGGACAAATCTTATTTTCAACAATGTCTAAGTATAGGAAGACCTAAAAAACGCACTACTGTTGACAACATCACTAGTGTACTATTAATGTATAAAAAGATCTAAAGGCCACAACGTATTACTAGTGTACTATCTATTATTAGGATGAACTAAAGGCAACATCTTAATGCTAGTGTAATATCTATGTATAGAAAGATCTGATGGTCACTTCCAATTATTAGTGTACTATCAATGAATAGAACGATCTGAAGCCCACATCTTTTTACTTTGAAAAAATGCCAAAGTCTTCTTTTGTATTTAGTGGTGGAAGAACTATGTATCTATGAATAGGAAAAACTAAAGGCCACATCCTAATATTAGTGTGCTAACATTTTAGCACTGAAATCACAAGAGAGGTTTAGGGTTTGCATTTACTTTAAGTGATTATATACAACTTACCCATAACGGTTATATAGGCTCTTTCTGAATCTTTTAGAATATTCTCTGGAATTTGCAGAAAGACGTTCTCTGTCTTTGATTCTCCTGATGTAAACACACCGGTGTTAGATTTACATAAAGGCAAAACAAGCAAAATACAACAACAATATAGATCAGTGGTTCTCAACCTTATTGAGACCAGGTCTCGGTAAATTATTTTATAACCTTTCATGCTCCAACAGTAAAAAAAAAAAAAAAAGTTTATACTTACAACACAATAAAATTTTTGAAAAGCCAACTATTTCTTAATATACCAGGTGGCTCAGAATGGGGTAGGTTGTCAGTGTGGGGATGAGGGTTCTAGGGGGGATTAAAGTACGGTGCATCAGACTTGATGGCCTTGTAGAGGATGAGGTTCTGGAGGGGGCTGGGGTCTGTCAGAGTCACTGGGGGCTTTGCAGGATACTGTGGAAGGTTAGGAGGCCCTGTGGGATGCTAAGGGCTTTGTGAGGGCTGAGAGCTCTCAGGGGGCCAATGGCACTCTGGGGGAGGTTTAGGGGCACAACTGGCAAATATGAGAGTTTGGGAGCTATATGGGAATTTGGAGGTATTGTGGAAGGGTTTGGCGATCTGCAGATGGCTGAAAGTCCTGGAGGAGGGAGACTGTGGCCTGGAAGCTGGCCATTATCTAGTGGTTGAGAACCACTGATATAGGCCATAAATGTAATTCATGCTCTGACTAAAACTTAATTTGGGTGCGTGTGTGTATGTGTATATACCATAACACATGTAACATAAATCAAAGTTTACAAATCCAGACTTTGATTAAATTAGATAGATCTCAACGTCACTTTAACTACTACGCATCCGCGCTATGGCCGAATGACGGCCACAGCGCGCACCTGAATTCCTGGGAGGCCGTCATATGATGGCCTCCCCTGTGCACGCTCCCTGCGCGCGCCCTGCAGGGCGCACGCCGGGCTCGCTGTGATCACCGAGTCACTGAGACTCGGCTAATCACCGATCCGAGTAAGGGGTCGGTCCTGGCCCCTTACCATGTTATCAGCTGTCAGCCAATGACAGCTGATCACATGATGTAAACAAAAGATTGGTAATAGTTCTTTTTTTTTTACTCACGCCGAGAGCGTGAGTAGAAAAAAAAGCCGATCACCGGCGCGGATGTAAGGGACATCGGTCCCCAAGTGGAAGAGGCAAATCTGCCTCATCAGTGCCACCTAAAACTGCCACCTAACACTGCCCACAGTGCTACTTAACAGTGCCCAGAAGTGCCACCTATCAATGCCAACAAGTGCCACCTATCAATGCCCACAAGTGCCACCTATCAATGCCCACCTGTAGTGCCAATCAGTGCCACCTGGCAGTGCTGCCCATCACTGCCACACATCAGTGCCCATCACTGCCGCCTCATTAGCGTGCATCAATGAAGGAGTAAAATGACCCGTTTTAAATTTTTTATAACAAAATATAAAAAAAAAAGTTTTTTTTTAAAAATTCAGTTTTTTACATTTTTTTAACAAAAAAGTAAAAACTGCAGAGGTGATCAAATACCACCAAAAGAAAGCTCTATTTGTGGTGAAAAAATGATAAATATTTAATTTGGGTACAGTGTTATATGACCGCACAATTGTCATTCAAAATGCGTCAGCGCCGAAAGCTCAAAATTGGTCTGGATAGGAGGGGGGTTTAAGTGCCCTGTAAGCAAGTGGTTAAGGGGAGTTTGCAGAAATAGGAGTTACCCTAGTGTATGATTAGATGTTAGACATGCACACAGCTTCATCAAGGCAAATTATATCTGTAGGCAAAACATTTTTTTACTTTTGGGTAGAGGATAGGTTAGACAGGATTTTATTGCTGTCTGTGTCCCCACTGGGAAGAGTCACCCTCTCTGTTTGTAGTGGTGACCACTATCACCTAGAAAGAAAGTGAGGGAAAATCTAAATTTGTCTCCAGAAAAAGAGGTAAGGTTAAACGGGGACGCCTTTTCCAATCATTCAATTCTCCATGTACATGGCTGTACAGCATGCAGAGCCCGCATAATGACGTTCCTATTACCCTCGGCTGCCATTTATTTTTTGGGGGCGAGGGGGTGTCTATTTCAGGTAGTTTTAGTTCATTTAATTCAGAATTATGTATTTTTTAAATGTATTGTGTACTGTCACATTAACTTTTTCATTTTACTTCTTTCCATCAGTTTTTTTTATCCTGTACTGTGAAAATATCAAGGCTTTGGAGGAGCCATTTCTGACACAAGAGAAAATCTATGGTAAAAGAGTAAAAGCGCTTTTTTAATCTAAAGAGCCTTTTAAAGCTTATTACACTGAAAAAGCTACCAAAAGCCTTTGTAATTTCCTATTCTCCTATACACTTTGCCAAAATGGTGATAGTTCACTGAAATTTCACACTTTTTTTCAGGGAAATGACAATGCTCAATTTTCTGTATCCATTGAGAGGCCATGCCGTGCAAGTTTAAAATGTTCCCTTCAATAAGTTATGCATCTGGCTATCACCCTGAATTTTATGTCCCATTGCATGGTGTGGCTTATTGTGGCAGCAGAGATCTGTGTGATTGAAGGGTAGCCAGTTTTTGACTTTGATGGGTCACATAACCGGGCTGTTTTTTTTTTTTTTTTTGCTTACAGGATTATCACTTATTCTTATTGTGCTTCCTGAAGTTGGCAAAGCACATTTGTAAAATGTATGACTGTATTTATATGAAGGAAAATCACAAATGTGATTTTGAGAAATATGGAATCAGAAATTACAAAGTCAAGCAAAATATTGCAATTCCTCTTTAGCTTAAAGTTTTGGATAGAGTGAAAATGGGTTAGACCAATTAAGATTTTTGATGTCTATGACCATGCATAGAGAGTGGAGGATAGAATGAACCTATGAGGCCTCCATAGGTGTCATCAGGAGAACAGCTGCCCATTTGGGTACTGCTACCCCAGGTGACCTCTGCAGTCACCTTTGATGGGGCAATGCTTATAAAAAGTACTGACTCACTGCAGTTGGCATGCATTTTGCATGTGGTTATGTTAGGAACAGGAACCCACTGACTAAGGAGAGTGTAAATAGCGGAGGAGGGACAGGAGCAGTCACCTTTGATGGGGCAATGCCTCTGCAGTCACCTTTGATGGGGCAATGCTTATAAAAAGTACTGACTCACTGCAGTTGGCATGCATTTTGCATGTGGTTATGTTAGGGACAGGAGGTGACCCACTGACTAAGGAGAGGTTCCAGTGGAGGAGGGACAGAGTAGGGACTGTCCGCCTATTCAACAGATAGGAGCCTTCCCTCTTCAGTTGCACGTCTGCCTTCCAGCTGCCCCCTCTGCCAGGTGCTTTCAGCATTAGTGTATCACTCCAGGCTACTGTTACACAGTTCTCTGTAGATGTTGCTGACCAGACTGTTGCCATCACATAGGCTTTGTTACTGTTTTGTTGCGACTTCGACCTTAATACACTTCCTTGAAAATTCAGGTCTCTGTGTGTCTTTCCTCCCCTCTGGGTATCCAGTGCTTGAGCCCTGCTTACCCACTCAGTTTACCTAAATTTGCATTGGAAAGGCACATACATGGGAAATTTTCTATGGTGGGCTATGGTTATTGGGTCCAGAAACAAATGCCTTACATATTTGTTTTTCAATATCCCCCATTTATAGAATTCACAGTAATTCCTTACCATCTTGGTTACAAAGCAGTAAACTGTAAGACTTTTCTTGTAGGACTCCTCCAGGCTGCAAGTACAAATAAACAAAGTTTAGCTAAAAGAACAAATGGGACCAAGAGCAAAGATGCCATTGATGATTGGGGTTGATTTACTAAAGGCAAATAAGCTGTGCACTTTGCAAAATGCAGTTGCACTCTGCAAGAGCAGTTGCTCCAGAGCTTAGTAGATTAGATAAAGCTTCACTGTGCAAAGAATATCCAATCACATGCTAGGAAAATAAAAAAGCAGCATTTTTGCCCGCACATGATTGGATGATGGAAGTCGGCAGAGCTTCTGCTCATGCACTATGGTCTGGAGCAACTGCTTTTGCAGAGTGCAACTGTACTTTGCAAAGTGTACAGTTTATGTACCTTTAGTTTATCAACCCCATTATGTGCAATGACCGACAGGGGTTGATTTACTAAAGGCAAATCCACTGTGCACTTGGAAGTGCAATCGCTGTAAATCTGAGGGGAAGATCTGAAATGAGGGGAAGCTCTGATGATTTCTATCATCCAACCAAGTGCAAGCAAAAAATGCTGTCCACCTCAATTTTTTTTTTATTTTTTTTATTTTATTTTTCCTGCTTTGCATATATATATATATATATATATATATATATATATATATATATATATATATATATATATATATATATATATATATATATATATATATTTAATTTTTTTTTTTTCATTTATTATTATATATATTTTTTTTTCATAAATGTTTTCTGTATATTTTTTCTTTTCTTATATATTTTATATACATATTTATTTATATTATTTTTGTTTTCATTATATATATAGATACATCATTTCTTTTTACTTTTTCCATTCTGGTAATGTTCTTGTATAATGGATCTATGCATTTTTTTAATGTCCATTTCATTGTAATGCCGCATACACACGGCTGGACTTCCCAACAGAAAAATCCGATGGGAGCTTTTGGTCGGACATTCCGACCGTGTGTATGCCCCATGGGACTTTTTCTGTCGGCATTTCCGACGGACTCAGATATAGAATATGTCCTAAATCTTTCCGTCGGAAATACCGACAGAGTTTAGCCCGTTGGCAAGTCCGCTCGTGTGTACGTGGCATCAGTTTATCCCAGCCATGCATTAGATTATAATTCTGATTGTAACACGGCTGGGACACAGAAATGATTCCACTGACCTCACTCACACCTATGTTTCACACAGTGAGAGGTCCTATTTAAGGAAGGTCAGTGCTACATTTTAGGGCAATGATTAATCACATGATTCTGGTGTGAAACGCGTCTGCCTTGGTGTGTCACTTTGTTTTATAGATAAAGTATCAAGAATAAACGACTCAGTCATATCTTGGTGTGCAGCCATTCCTTCTTCTTTGACTGCACTTCCAAGTGCACTTGCCTTTAGTAAATAAACCCAACAGTAGCCATTAAGAGTTGATTTTTCTTAGACAAATCTTTGAAATGTTAAATCGAATTGGTTACTTTGATCTGCAGCAGTGGTCGCCAACCTTTTCGGACCTCCCGGACCACTGAACTCACGATTTTGAATCCCGTGGACTACTAACATGAATTTTGCATACCTTTATACACACAATGCTCCGACTCTCTGCCCCCTCCCCTGGATCACACTGCTTCCTGATACACAAAATGCCCCCCCTGCCCCCCTCTGCCCCCCCTCCGCACTCTGCATCACACTGCTACCTTACACAGACTCATCATTGGATCTCACCTCTTTATCCAGCCATGTGCCTGAGCTCGGTGCTCCCTCCCAGTCTGTGATCAGTGCTGCCATTGCAAGTCTCCTCCTTCTTCACCTCCTACTCTCTGCACTACTCTCGGCGCCTCCCTCCAAGTTCACAGGAGCCGGAACTATACATGTGCATTGCCGAAAAATTTGCTTGTTTTCGTTTCATTCATTTTTTTGTTTTGTTTTTCGGGTAATTCATTATGATCGCAAAATTTGTAAATGCGTAAATTCATAAGATTCAAAAATTCGGAAATAAGAAAGAAAATCCGAAAATTTGTAATAATAACTAACTAATAATAACTAACTATTATATTATAGATATTGGAATTTCCTTTCAGATTTGGCTGTTAAACGAATATGAATTTATCCAAAGTTACAAATTATCCAAAATAATGAATGCCGCATCTAAACAAATGGAACAGATCAAATTAATAATAAATAATATTAATAAAAAGTTTTATTATTATTATTATTATTATTGTTATTTATTATTATTAATTTGTTACTTTCCATTCGTTTAAATGCGCCATTCGTTATTTCGGATAATTTGTAACTTCGGATAAATTCGTATCACTAACAGCCAAATTTGAAAGGAAATTCCAATACCTAGAACTTTAGAGTTAGTTATTATTTCAGATTTTCGGAAATTAGAAAATTAGGACATTAGAAAATTCAGAAATTCAGAAATTTGGAAATTCTGAGTTTTCCAATTTCATAATTTTCCAATTTTCAAATTTTTGGTTTTCCAAATTTTAGAATTTTCAAAAAAATGTGGTAAACGGGTTTTCGTTAATTTGGATGTTTCCAAATTAACAAATTGGTTAAAAAACTAATTTGAAAATAAACAAATTGCACATTCCTAGCCAGAACTACAGAGGCGGCACCGGGTATTAATGCTCACTAACAGTATTGAGAACAACAAAGGAAACAACATTGGACGGTATACATCCAGCACAATGTTGTATTGCAACAGACCCACTAGAGACCACCAAAATCTTCTGATGGACCATCAGTGGTCCATGGGCCATTAGTTGGCGACCGCTGCTCTACAGCATTTTGTACAACTGCTTTTTACTATAGGACTGCTAGAGTGACTTCCTAATCCTGTATAAGCAAATAATATGAAATCAAGGGTCTTGTTTTCAGCCAGTTTCTTGCATATATTTTAAGTGAGATAAAGCTCTCCAGATTTTACTGCAACCAATAATGTGTGTACATAGCATAAGGTAACAACTGTAAGACCAGAATAACAAATGTATTCTCCCCCTTATATCACCTAAATAAAACTAAAAGAACTATGAGAATGAATTATCATAAAACTAACCTGTACAAGAAGTGGCTTAATAATTGTATCAGAGCTGCCTTGTCTGGGGACAATAGGTATTTCATTATGACACAGGTCCAATGAGTTAACAGCTTCTGTCCTCACTGTGATATTTACTTCTCCTAGAAAGAAATAAACATGCTAAAGTAATGAAATGGTGGCTATTAAGATCACCTAGCTAGGTGTACCTAAATCCTAAGTTTAGGTAAAAAAAAAAAAAGTGCACAAGGAATGGTAATTACATTTTTCTTGTGCTGGTGCCAGCTATCATAGTTGAAATCCAAAGTCCTATGCCCCCCCCCCCCATTCCTCACAGCCATAATATTCCAGTGTTGCAGGGGTTAATACAAGCTTGGGGGACCTGTCATAGGCACTCTCCTAGTGTCCTTACTATGTCTGTCCTTTCTTCCTATTATAAAAGCTGTACTGAAGCTTCTGTAAATGAAAAGCAATCTATGAAAGGAGAATAGGCAGATGAACAATTCATAGAGGGTTTTTCATTCATGGAAGAAAAAGTACAGCTTCTATGAATGGAAGAGAGGGGCAGAGAGATTGTGCATCATCAGCATTCTTGAAGAGTGCCTGTGACAGGATGAGCCGAACACCCCCCTGGGTCGGTCCGCAGCAGAACATGCGAACAGGCAAAAAATTTGTGCGAACACCGTTAAAGTCTATGGGACTTGAACGTGAAAAATCAAAAGTGCTAATTTTAAAGGCTAATATGCAAGTTATTGTCATAAAAAATGTTTGGGGATCTGGGTCCTGCCCCAGGGGACATGTATCAATGCAAAAAAAAGTTTTAAAAACGTCCGATTTTTCAGGAGCAGTGATTTTAATAATGCTTAAAGTGAAACAATAAAAGTGAAATATTCCTTTAAATATCGTGCCTGGGGGAGGCCTATAGTATGCCTGTAAAGTGGCACACTTTTCCCGTGTTTAGAACAGTCCCTGCACAAAATGACATTTCTAAAGGAAAAAAAGTCATTTAAAACTGCTTGCGGCTTTAATGTAATGTTGGGTCCTGGCAATATAGGTGAAAATCATTGAGAAAAACGGCATGGGTACCTCCCCAGCCCATTACCAGGCTCTTTGGGTCTGGTATGGATATTAAGGGGAACCCCACACCCAAATTAAAAAAAAAAGATGTGGGGGGCCCCCAGGCCCTATATACTCTGAACAGCAGTATACAGGCGGTCCCCGGGTTACAAACAAGATAGGGACAGTAGGTTTGTTCTTAAGTTGAATCTGTTTGTAATTTGGAACAGGTACCTTTTGTAAATGTAGTTCCAGACACAAAAATCTATTTTTAAGCTAACATAGGGAAGGGTTATCACCCCTGTAACATTTGTTTTGCTGTCTGTGCCCCTGTTCAGAAGATTTCACCTCACTTTCTGTCCCAATGACAATTGGATTTTGAAAATTTTGGGTTATTAGGGAAACAAGGATTGGTGATAAAGCATCAGTGGAGACACCTTTTTCCCATATTAACTCTTACAGGAGAGAATTTCCCTTCCTAGGGGTAGATTTCCTCTCACTTCCTGTTGTCTCCCTCCGTTTGTAAGTAGGAGTCATTTGTAAGTCGGATGTTTGAAAATAGGGGACCGCCTGTATATACTATATGGCCTGCCCTATACACTCTGCGGAAAATTAGGCCTTAGGTGTTGGTGATACCAGAACACTGTAAGCCCTCACAGTTACTCTTGGTGGGTGCTGGAACGGGCCCTGCTGTGAAATATTATATATTATATGTCTGAAGCGGATCAAGCGTGGCCTGAAAAGCAGCCGCTTGGGCACCACATGCTTGACCAGACATATGATGACCTCCCATGCAGTCTGTTTCCTGTATACTATATGTGAGATTTAATATATTTCAGATATGATTTGGGTTAAATGAGAGTTCTTTGCCCATGAGTGAAAGCTTTAACACAATAACAACATTTATTGGTGAGTAGTTGAAAGTCTATCTAATACACAACCATTTATCTATAGTCTACACCAAGGAAGAAAATATTAGGTTAAAATAAGAGAATTGCACTGTAAAAAAAAATGTTTTAACCAGACGTGATGTGACAATCTAAGTGCCGTGAAGTATAGTGGTGTATCCCCACTTAAAAGGGGATACCATCAAAAAAAAAAGTCCCATGAAGAAATAAATGTTCTTGTGAAGTGTATCTTTGTAAGAGATCCTTTATGTGCCAAAAAAATGATAAATGAAAACACCAGTGACAGTGAACCTCCACCTTAAAAAATGCACGCTTACCAAAAGGCAAGCAATAGCAAGCTTGTGAATTGGGATCAATATCCTGAAATCAGACCAGCACCAGCAGTAGATCTCTTGATGGTAATGAGGATATGCCAGAGGATTGGGACTCACAGAATGAACCAGCGATCCGCATTATAGGGACAAAAAGAAAATCTCTCCATAGTGTGAATCCGCATATGTCATTTATTATAAAAATGAAGTATTGCACTTACATAAATCAGAAGTAAAATAGGCTCATACGGGAATGCCGGCCAGCTCGCAGACACCCGTCCACCAGTACACAATACACCGCGATGCCGTCAGCATGCCTACCACCCTACATACGTTTCATCAAAGAATGACTAAATCATGGGGAACGGGCAATGCGCTGACTCATCGCTATAAATAGACAACCAAGCCTTGCTGTGAATCTTCAGCGGCTAAGCCAAATTGCCTGATTCCATAATAGGAAACCACATAGTTACATTAATGTCTAAAAGGTGACAAATAATAAAGAGATTAATTAGAGTACAATTAATAAAAATTGGAGAATAAGAGGACAAAAAAGGTATACCGTATATACTCGAGTATAAGTCAAATTTTTCAGCACCTTTTTTTGTGCTGAAAGTGCCCCCCTCGACTTATACTCGAGTCAAGCACTTTTCTGCAGCAAAAAATGTCATTTTCTGAACCGACTTTGGAACCCCGTATCTCAGGGCCACTTAGTGCTAGAAACCCCAAATTTGGTATGCAAACCCAGTGGACCTAGTACCACAACATATCCAAAGCAGAAGTTCCTAGCACTAAGTGGCCCCGAGATACATTCGGAAAATGTCATTCTCTGCTGCAGAAAAGTGCTTGACATTTTCTGAATCGACTTTGGGGCCCCATATCTCAGGGCCACTTGGTGCTAGGAACCCCAAATTTGGTGTGCAAACCCAGTGGAACTGGTACCATAACATATCCAAAGGGGTTCCTAGCACCAAGTGGCCCTGAGATACAGGGCCCCAAAACTGTTTTGGAAAATGTCATTCTCTGCTGCAGAAAAGTGCTTGACATTTTCTGAACTGATTTTTGGGGCCTTGTATCTTGGGGCCACTTGGTGCTAGAAACCCCAGCTTTGGAAATTTTATGGTGCTAGTTCCACTGGGTTTGCATACCAAATTTGGGGTTCTTAGCACTAAGTGGCCCCGAGATACAGGGCCCCAAATTCGGTAAACTGTGTCTATCTGCAGCAATGTCGTTTCGGGACCCTTTGGGTTCAGAGACCCCAGATTTTGGCTGCAGCTAGGGGGCATCTAGGAACCCTTAACTACTGAGTTTGAAGTTCAGGGGACCTATGGCTGCAAATGGGCACAGTGAGGCATGCAAATGGGCACAGTGATGCTGCAAATGGGCATTGTTGACCCTCTTTTCCACTTACAGTAGCTGTGCATTTCTCACCCTCGTCTTATACTCGGGTCAATAAGTTTTTCCCATTTTTATATATCACCACCTGTGTTCCTTATCAACTACCAATAAGGTACACAAGTGGTGATATATAAAAAGGGGGCAGCGCACTCACACATATCCACTAATATTTTTACCCATCTAAGTGAAGGGTCGTTTTTGAGTGCAGCATACCTAATACTTGGTACTTAGTAGAAGAAATTAAAGTTTGGTTTTGCGCCGGTGACACGCACATAGATATAATAAGTTTTTCCCGTTTTTTTTGTGGTAAATTAGGGCCTCGACTTATACTCGGAACGACTTATACTCGAGTATATACGGTATATAAAAACCATGAAACACTACATGTGAATCAGGAACACATGTAGTGTATGTAAACTAGAACAAAACAGTACCACACTGACCTCTAGTGGCGCAATTTAGTTCACATTAGCAACACACTAAAGAAAAGAACACACTATATTAGTGTGATCTGACAGCGGAGGTCACAAGGACCAACAAAATCAATGGTTGTTTTAAAACTAAATTTGAATCTTTCAAAATTTAGAGGATAAAAATGCATGAGCCAATCTAAAGTAAAAAACAATGAAATCATTATAGTATTCAAAATTAAGATTAAACAATCAATAATAGTGTTCATAGAGGTTTATGTGAGAAATGACCAAAAGGTAGTTGGAGTTAACCTCCCAACCAACATTGGTCAAAAACACACTAATCTCTAAGACAGTAATCGTTAAGAGATGTAAACCATAGGGACAGGTGGGCTATAAAGATAACCCCACCACAATTTCCCAAAGGTGTCAATAAACATAGGCAGTAAGCCAAATAGATAGATATTAAGCCACTGGGGGTTCACAGCAACTTTACAATTAAAAACAAAAAAATGAAAAGAAAATTAAAAGAATTATTAGAAATTGTCAATAAAAGCATTGAGGTCAACATCCACATTGAGTCCAAAGGGAGCATAACATTTAATTTTATGGATCCAGGCCATCTCCAGTCTCGAGATACCACATACTAAGGAACCACCTCTCCAGTAGGGAATATGCCTATCAATTCTGAAAAAAGATGGTTTTAGCAGGATTTTTATTGTGAGCCTCCAAGTAGTGTCGTGAGACTGAGTGCTTGGGAAAACCACAAATGATGTTGGTTTTGTGCTCATTGAGCCTGACCGAATGTGCCCGCTTGGTCCTGCCCACATATTTCAGCCCACATGGGCATTGAAGCAGGTACACAACACTCTTGGTGGAGCATGTAATAAAGGGCTTGATTTCAAATTCTCTAAGAGTGCTGGGTGAAACAAACCTCTGGGTTCTTCTGTGTGGACAGCCACTCATAGAGCAGACCCTACATCTCCTACATTGGTAAAACCCGGTAAGGTTTTCAAAGAAACCCCTTAGAGTGGGAGGGGGGGTCCAGAACATTGGGAGCTAATCTACTTCTAAGAGAAGAGGCTCCCTTGTAAATGACCTGTGGCTTATTAGGAAGAACAGTATTGAAAACAGCATCATTAGTTAAAATATGGCAGTGTTTTTTAATAAGTCTACCCACATTCCTGAATTGGATGGAATAGGTGGTGATAAAAGGGACAGAGGGTATTCTGCCCCCAATGGGTGGTCTCTCTTTAAGTAGGTCTACCCTATCTAGTGAAGACACCTCTTCTAGAGTTTTAATTAAAGAGGCCTCAGGATAACCCTTTTCTAGAAATCTTTTAGTTAGAACATTGGTCTGTAGGAAAAACTCGCCAAATTCTGAGCAGTTTCTCCTCAATTGCATGTATTGGTTTTTGGGCACTGATTTTAGCCATGTTTCATGGTGGCAATTATCCATAGGGATATACGAGTTACGGTCACAACTCTTTAAGTGGGTGGATGTTATAAATCGATTGTGGGATATCCCAATTTTGAGGTCCAAAAAATTGATCTCATCTGGCTGGCCTCATATTTGAGGGAGATACCTCTGGGGTTGATGTCTAAATCACCCATGAACAAATCAAGATCAGCTCGACTACCATCCCACAGGAGGAGGATGTCGTCTATGTACCTGGCCCACAACACCACCTGAGGTTTATTGTGGGCATAGACAACATCCTCCTCCCAAAGGGCCATACAGAGGTTCACCAAACTGGGGGCGTATTTGGCCCCCATAGCCACCCCACGATCTTGCCTATAAAACTGACCACCGAACCAGAAATAACTCCTAGATGCCACAAACCGCAGTAGTTCCATAATGAAAGAGATCTGTTCATCGAATAGATCTGAGTCATGCCTCAAAAAGTACTTGATGGCAAAAAAAACAACATCATGTGGTATCACCGTATAAAGGGATGCAACTTCTGCCATCACAAGCCATAATCCCGCTCTGGGGGTTTGTTCAGCCAACAAGTTAATCATATGACGTGAATCTTTGATGTATGAGGTCATCTTGGTCACTAGTGGTTGTAAAAAAAAGTCAACATACCTGCCCACCCGAGAAGTGATAGAGTCTATGCCACTCACAATAGAGCGTCCCGGGGGGCAGGTAGGATGCTTATGTATTTTGAGTAAATAATATATCACCGGGGTGCGCGGTGCCTTAGGCACCAAATACACCTTTTCTTTTTTATCTAGAATACCAAGTTCATGACCCCTATCCACCAAAACCTCCAATTCCCTTTGATATTTGGTTTTGGGATCAGAGGGAAGTGGAGTATAGGTTTCGGGGTCATCTAAGATCTTATGCATTTCTGTCAAATAATCTTCCCTGTTAAGAATGACTATTCCACCCCCTTTGTCAGCGGGCCTAATAACTAAACCCTTATTTTCACAAAGGGAGTCAAGGCCAGCAACCATTTCTTTATTGGATCTCACCCTTTTGAGGGGCATTTGATCTAGGTCCCTCAGGACCACATCCCTAAACACAAGGGCAGGGGGCAATGCCCCTGGGGGAATAAATAAGGAGGCGTTAGAGAACCCTGAATATAAATGACATATGCAGATTCACACTATGGAGAGATTTTCTTTTTGTCCCTATAATGCGGATCGCTGGTTCATTCTGTGGGTCCCAATCCTCTGGCATATCCTCATTACTATCAAGAGATCTACTGCTGGTGCTGGTCTGATGTCAGGATATTGATCCCAATTCACAGGCTTGCTATTGCGTGCATTTTTTAAAGTGGAGGTTCACTGTCACTGGTGTTTTCATTTATCATTTTTTTGGCACATAAAGGATCGCTTACCAAGATTCACTTCACAAGAACATTTATTTCTTTATGGCACTTAGATTGTCACATCACGTCTGGTTAAAACGTTTTTTTTTGCAGCGCAGCTATTCTTTCTCTTCTTATGTACTGTGTTTGCATATATCATGCAAATTATTTTTTTTATTTTTTATTTAATTTTATTTTGTTTAGGTATTAGAGCGGTATTTCTTCTTTGTTATAAAATAAGAGAATTACATGAAGGAATACAGAGTATATTCCTTAAAACATTAATCTACAAACATACAGGCATACCCCACTTTTAAGTACACAATGGGGTTTATTTACTAAAGCTGGAAAGTGCAAAATCAGGCTCACTTCTGCATAGAAACCAATGAGCTTCCAGGTTTTATTACAAGAGCTTAGTTGAACAAGCTGAGGTTAGAAGCTCATAGGTTTCTATGCAGAAGTAAGACCTGATTTTGCACTTACCAGCTTTAGTAAATAAACTCCATTGTGTACTTTAAAGTGGGGTATGCCTGTATTTAGTTACAAGTAAAATGCAGACCTTTCCCATAATTACCCTTTGCACCAAGGTTCCTTTCTGATGGTTGCTCTGCTCTCCCATAAAAGTGTGTGTTTCCCTCCCATCTAGTCTGTGTATATCATTACATGCTGATGTTTAATGGGTTGGCATAGCGTAGCTCTGATTGGTGAGCTTTCCTTTTCCTGGTTAAGGACTGGCTACATCTCCAATCCCTATACATTGCATAAGTCATCCCCCTTTAATGCAAATCCTTGTGACTATTCTGAGCAGGAGATTAACTTGAATTTTCCCAGGAAGTTAAGTATTGATTACGGGTTGGCCTTCCTTCATTGCATATCCCAGCATGGGATCCTTTGAAGTGAGTATGTGTAAAATAATGAGATTTGGATCCTATTGTTTGTATACACAAGCCTAGGCACCTACTTGTCTGGTCTACCAGAGATTTCTGTGAAGATAATATGTTCCACCCTACATAGATACAAGCTAAATTAAATATATTCATAATTACAATATTTTACAGCTATTAATGGAGATTTCACAAACTCATAAGGCAACAAGTCCATTGGCAACAGCACTTGAAAGATCCACATCAAAGAAAAAGGCAGACTTCTCCTTGCTCCTCATCTGGGATCTCCAACCCTACTATACCTCCAGTCCTCTCGAAAACCTGCACTGAAAGGAATGAAGGTATAGCAATAGGTGTCCCAAGTACTTGCAGCCAATCTGCTAGCAGTACACCACCATCTGATTTTAGCAGGCAAATTTCCCTACCCCAGTTGCTAAACCGTAAAAAGAAATTCGGTCCCAGCCATCCACATGCTCAACGTCTGAATGTTATCTTGGCCAAATTGCTAGCACTGCAACTACTGCCTTTTCATCTGGTAGACTCTGCCCCCTTTTGTGAATTTGTGGAATCTGCTATACCTCAGTTGCAGGTTCTAAAACACAATTTCTTTTAATAGAAGGCCATTCCAGCTCTTTACCGGCATGTGGAAGGCAATGTTTTTGTCTTGTTGGATAGAGCAGTCAGAAAGGTGTATATTACCACAGACTCATGGTCTAGCAGGCATGGGCAGGGATGTTACCTTTCCTTCACGGTGCACTGGGTAACTCTACTGGCAGCTGGGAAGGATGCAGGACAGGGTTCAGTGTTGTTGGAGCTTGTTCCGCCACCACACCTCCAAAATGCTAGCGGTGATTTTGCCACAGCTCTCTCCTCCACCCCCTCCTCTTCTTCTTTCTCTATGGCCTCCTCTGCAGATTTGTTCTCTGAACCAGCAGTGATCCGTAAGTGTTCAAGGGGCTACGCAGGCACTCAGGCAAAAAGATGCCATGCAGTGCATGAGTTTGTCTGCTTAGGGGACAGGAGCAACACTGGGGAAGAGATTCTGTCACCTCTGCAGGTGCAGGCTCAGAGGTGGTTGATGCCACCACAGCTTAAGCCAGGAATGTTACCAACCTTCTCTCCGCCCTCCGACAGGGACACTTGACCTATGTTCCATGTTTGGCACACATCCTGAATTTGGTGGTGCAGCGGTTCTTGAGCAGGTACCCAGGCTTACAAGATCTCCTGAGGTAGGCCAGAAAAGTCTATGGTCATTTCCACCGGTCATACAATGCCAGTGCTCGGCTGGCTGACATTCAAAGGGAATGCAACCTGCCACCAACCGCCTCATTTGTGACATGTCCACCAGGTGGAACTCAACGTTGGCAATGCTGCAGTGGCTGCACATGCAGCAGAGGGCCATCAATGAGTACCTGAGTGAGTATAGCACCAGGACAGGGTCAGGGGAGCTTGGCTTCTTTTCGCCATGCCAGTGGCTACTGATCAAGGATGCATGCACTGTTCTGTCACCATTTGAGGAGGCCACGAGGATGGTGAGCAGCGACAATACATGCATCGGTGATACTGTCCCTCTTGTCTTCCTGTTGGAGCACACGCTTCATGGAATAATGGACAGGGCACTTGAGGCAGAACAGCGGAAGGAAGAGGAGGACTTACTTACCTCTCAAGTCCCCCTTCATCCAGATATTATTTCTTCAGGCCCGCCAAACACACAGGAAGAAGAGGAGGATTATGTCAGCATGGACGTGGAGGATAGCACTCAGCAACAGTCTTCAAGGGATGGTTTTCAGTCCCCATAAACCCAAGGAGTTGTACGTGGCTGGGGGGAGGTTGTTATGGATCATGTGATCCTTAGTAACCCAGAGGACTTAATCGAATGCCTCTGCAAACTTTTGCAGGCTTTGAGGGATCGTTACTGGCTGGCAACCCTTCTTGATCCACGTTACAAGGGTAAGGTTGCAGAACTCATCCTGCCTTCGCTTAGGGAGCAGAGGATGAAACATCTTCAGGAGGCCTTGAAGAAAGGTTAGTGCAATGCATTTCCAGACCCTGTGAGGTTACAATTTCCTGGTGCTGGACAACGTGTTGCTGAAGCTTCGTTCAGTCGGAGGAAGAGCAGTGGAGAAGGTGGCCGGCTGACCGATGCCTTTAGACAATTTTTCAGTCCCCAGCGCCAAGGTCTGATTGGTTCAAGCAACCATCGCCAGCTTCTGCATTACACGGTGCAGGAATATCTAGGGGTAAGAGCAGACTTGGAGATCTTTCCAACAGAGCATCCACTGGGTTACTGGGTCTTGAGGATGGACCACTGGCCAGAACTAGCTCAATATGCAATTGAGCTACTGGCCTGTCCTGCATCCAGCTTTCTTTCTGAACGCACATTCAGTGCTGCTGGAGGGTTTTTTAACGGATCATAGAGTGCGCCTGTTCACACACTCCGTTGATAGGTTCACATTCATAAAAATTAATCAGTCTTGGATCAGCAGCAGCTATCAAGCATCTGATGCTGATGTAACTGATTAATTTTTCTAGGAATGTGGGATCCCTTGAAGACTGCCTATGCTGAGTGACTATCCTATTCCTCCTCAATCTTGATGATGCTAGCTTTTAACAATATTTTTGGTTTAGGGCACCACCACCACTGCCTAAGGCCCAATTTTTCTGTCCCTGTTAAACAGGGGCATGTAATTACATTTTTTGATCTAATATTTCACAGCAGGGCCCATTGCTGTGCCCAACAAGAGTATCTGTGAGGGGTTACAGCGTTGTGGCACCACCACCACCACAGGCCCAATTTTTCTGTCCCTGTCCCAGCAGTAGAAAAAAAGGACAAGCGTGCCCCACGGCCACCTATAGAAGATGCACCATGTCCATGACCAGCACTGTTGACTGTAGACACAGAGCCTGCTTGCCCTCTTTTAGTGGCCTGTGAACGTCTGCCTCTCCTTGGTGGCCTTCGGACATGATGGGGATTTTGTTTTGCAACACCACACTACACTGTATTGTGTACTGTTTACACCACCAGAAAAGTAGTAGCAACTGAACTATGGGTGCATAGTACTGTGTACACCAACAGAAGTGTAATAACAACTATGGGGGCACTGTATGTATTGTGTACACCACCAGAAAAGTAGTAGCACGGTATTGTGTACACCACCAGAAGTCTAATAGCAACTATGGGTGCACTGTATGTATTGTGTACTGTGTACACCAACACCACCAGAAAAGTAGTAGCAACTGCACTATGGGTGCACGGTACTGTGTACACCGCCTGAAGTTTATTAGAAAAAGTACACCAGGAATAGCCTGCAGTCAGATATAAGATTGGCTACACTGGATGCAGTGTGTATATATATATATATATATATATATATATATATATATATATATATATATATATATATGCGCGAGACTGGCTGTATATATATATATATATATATATATATATATATATATAACGAAAAAAGAACACTGGTGTGGGCAGCCAGCTGCCCTTTATAGACTAGAAAAGAGGTGGTCCTGAAGGGGTCAGGGGGGACGGAGCTGACCCATAGTAGGCTGACATGGGGGGGTCCAGGAAACATATATATACAAGACTGTCTGTATATATTTATATATATATTAAATATACTGCAGCTAACTGAATCACCTGCCTGCCTGAAGTATATTAGAAAAAGTACACTAGGAATGGCCTGCAGTCAGATATAGCTAAACTGGATGCAGTGGATATATTATATATATATATATACACATATATACACACACACACAAGACTGTCTGTATATATATATATTAAATACACTGCAGCTAACTGAATAACCTGCCTGTCTGCTCAATCTAAATGAAACTCTCTCTCCATCCACGCCAACAACACACTACACGGGGCCGACGTGCAGGCAGCCTTATGTAGTGTGGGGCGTGAACTTAGTCCCCCCGAGCCATGATTGGCCAAAGGCACCCTGCCTTTGGACAATTATGGCTCTCTTAGCTGAGGGCACTGGGATTTGCCAAAACATGCAGGTCATGGTGCATGCTTTGGCCAATCATCATACAGCAATGCACTGCACTCCCACAGTGCATTATGGGGCGTTACGTGGTGCTCGAATTTGGCGTGAACGCTCCATAATATTCGGTTTTCAATGAACGGGTGAACAGCTTGAACTCATGTTCGACCCTAGTGACAGGTCCAGCCCTCATTTTAACTCCCCGCAGCACCAGAAGAGTACAGCTGCAGGATATGGTGGGAGCAGAGGACTTCAGATTTCAACTATGACAGCCAGAACCAGCACAAGCGACATTTTGCATTAAATGTAAGCATGGTCTCTTGTGCTGATTTAAAGAAAAATGACCCAAACTTAGACTTTAACTGCGGCAGAATGGCATGGGCAGGCAAAATCACGTACCCGATCGGACCCCCCCGGTCCCCTAGGCGGTCGGCTTTGGTGTGGCAGCAATCAGTAATGAGGGGGAGGCCATCCATTCGTGGCCCCCCCCCTCGCGATAGCTCCCAGCCAATGAGAATCTTCCCCTGCCTCTGTGTAGTACACAGAGGCAGAGGAAATGATGTCATCTCTCATCGGCTCGGTATTTTCAGTTCCGATGCCGAGGAGAGAAGACTGCAATGTGAGTGCACCGACACTACACACACAGTAGAACATGTCAGGCACACATTACACCCCCCTTTACCCCCCGATCACCCCTCCCCCCCCTCCGTCACACTGACACCAAGCAGTTTTTTTTTTTTCTGATTACTGCATGGTGTCAGTTTGTGACAGTTAGTGTGGTAGGGCAGTTAGGGTTAGCCCCCTTTAGGTCTAGGATACCCCCCTAACCCCCCCAATAAAGTTTTAACCCCTTGATCACCCCCCGTCGCCAGTGTCGCTAAGCTATCATTTTTCTGATCGCTCTATTAGTGTCACTGGTGATGCTAGTTAGGGAAGTAAATATTTAGGTTAGCCGTCAGCATTTTATAGTGACAGGGACCCCCATATACTACCTAATAAAGGTTTTAACCCCTTGATTGCCCCCTAGTTAACCCTTTCACCACTGATCACCGTATAACTGTCACGGGTGATGCTGGTTAGTTAGTTTATTTTTTATAGTGTCCGGGCACCCGCCGTTTATTACCGAATAAAGGTTTAGCCCCCTATTGCCCGGCGGTGATATGCGTCGCCCCAGGCAGCGTCAGATTAGCGCCAGTACCGCTAACACCCACGCACGCAGCATACACCTCCCTTAGTGGTATAGTATCTGAACGGATCAATATCTGATCCGATCAGATCTATACTAGCGCCCCCAGCAGTTTAGGGTTCCCAAAAATGCAGTGTTAGCGGGATCAGCCCAGATACCTGCTAGCACCTGCGTTTTGCCCCTCCGCCCGGCCCAGTCCACCCAAGTGCAATATCGATTGATCACTGTAACTTACAAAACACTAAACGCATAACTGCAGCGTTCGCAGTGTCAGGCCTGATCCCAGCAATCGCTAACAGTTTTTTTGGTAGCGTTTTGGTGAACTGGCAAGCACCAGCCCCAGGCAGCGTCAGGTTAGCGCCAGTACCGCTAACACCCACGCACGCAGCATACGCCTCCCTTAGTGGTATAGTATCTGAACGGATCAATATCTGATCCGATCAGATCTATACTAGCGCCCCCAGCAGTCTAGGGTTCCCAAAAACGCAGTGTTAGCGGGATCAGCCCAGATACCTGCTAGCACCTGCGTTTTGCCCCTCTGCCCGGCCCAGCCCAGCTCACCCAAGTGCAGTATCGATCGATCACTGTCACTTACAAAACACTAAACGCATAACTGCAGCGTTCACAGAGTCAGGCCTGATCCCTGCGATCGCTAACAGTTTTTTTGGTAGTGTTTTTAGTGAACTGGCAAGCACCAGCGGCCTAGTACACCCCGGTCGTAGTCAAACCAGCACTGCAGTATCACGTGGTGACGTGGCGAGTCCCATAAGTGCAGTTCAAGCTGGTGTGGTGGCAAGCACAAGTAGTGTCCCGCTGCCACCAAGAAGAAGACAAACAGGCCTGTCGTGCCCATAATGCCCTTCCTGCTGCATTCGCCAATCCTAATTGGGAATCCACCACTTCTGCAGAGCCCGTACTCCCCCCATTCACATCCCCAACCAAATGCAGTCGGCTGCATGACAGGCATTTTCTTTATGGTACCTCCCGAGTACCCCTACCCAACGAACCCCCCCCCCAAGAAAGATGTTGTGTATGCAGCAAGCGCGGATATAGGCGTGACACCCGCTATTATTGTCCCTCCTGTCCTGACAATCCTGGTCTTTGCATTGGTGAATGTTTTGAACGCTACCATGCACTAGTTGAGTATTAGCATAGGGTACAGCATTGCACAGACTAGGCACACTTTCACTGGGTCTCCCAAGATGCCATCGCATTTTGAGAGACCCGAACCTGGAACCGGTTACAGTTATAAAAGTTAGTTACAAAAAAAGTGTAAAAAAAAAAAAAAAATATTAAATAAAAAAAATTGTTGTCGTTTTATTGTTCTCTCTCTCTCTATTCTCTCTCTATTGTTCTGCTCTTTTTTACTGTATTCTATTTTGCAATGTTTTATTGTTATTATGTTTTATCATGTTTGCTTTTCAGGTATGCAATTTTTTTTTACTTTACCGTTTACTGTGTTTTATTGTTAACAATTTTTTGTCTTCAGGTACGCCATTCACGACTTTGAGTGGTTATACCAGAATGATGCCTGCAGGTTTAGGTATCATCTTGGTATCATTCTTTTCAGCCAGCGGTCGGCTTTCATGTAAAAGCAATTCTAGTGGCTAATTAGCCTCTAGACTGCTTTTACAAGCAGTGGGAGGGAATGCCCCCCCCCACCATCTTCCGTGTTTTTCTCTAGCTCTCCTGTCTCAACAGGGAACCTGAGAATGCAGCCGGTGATTCAGCCAGCTGACCATAGAGCTGACCAGAGACCAGAGTGGCTCCAAACATCTCTATGGCCTAAGAAACCGGAAGCTACGAGCATTTAATGACTTAGATTTCGCCGGATGTAAACAGCGCCATTGGGAAATTGGGAAAGCATTTTATCACACCGATCTTGGTGTGGTCAGATGCTTTAATGGCAGAGGAGAGATCTGGGGTCTAATAGACCCCAAGTTTTTCAAAAAAGAGTACCTGTCACTACCTTTTGCTATCATAGGGGATATTTACATTCCCTGAGATAACAATAAAAATGATTAAAAAAAAAATGAAAGGAACAGTTTAAAAATAAGATAAAAAAGCAAAAAAATAATAAAGAAAAAAAAAAGCACCCCTACCCCCCCTGCTTTCGCGCAAAGGCGAACGCAA
Source organism: Lithobates clamitans (assembly GCA_037952925.1). Classification (NCBI taxonomy): domain Eukaryota; kingdom Metazoa; phylum Chordata; class Amphibia; order Anura; family Ranidae; genus Lithobates; species Lithobates clamitans. The sequence goes on from JBBGZY010002433.1 coordinate 1,371,376, forward strand.
GCGTTGGTCTGGCGTCAAATGTAAACAGCAATTGCACCATGCATGTGAGGTGTCACAGCGAACGTCAGATTAAGGGCAGTAATTTTAGCAGTAGACCTCCTCTGTAAATCTAAAGTGGTAACCTGTAAAGGCTTTTAAAGGCTTTTAAAAATGTATTTAGTTTGTCGCCACTGCCCGTTTGTGCGCAGTTTTAAAGCATGTCATGTTTGGTATCCATGTACTCGGCCTAAGATCATCTTTTTTATTTCATCAAACATTTGGGCAATATAGTGTGTTTTAGTGCATTAAAATTTAAAAAAGTGTGTTTTTTCCCCAAAAAATGCGTTTGAAAAATCGCTGCGCAAATACTGTGTGAAAAAAAAATGAAACACCCACCATTTTAATCTGTAGGGCATTTGCTTTAATAAAATATATAATGTTTGGGGGTTCAAAGTAATTTTCTTGCAAAAAAAAATATAGTTTTTTCATGTAAACAAAAAGTGTCAGAAAGGGCTTTGTCTTCAAGTGGTTAGAAGAGTGGGTGATGTGTGACATAAGCTTCTAAATGTTGTGCATAAAATGCCAGGACAGTTCAAAACCCTCCCAAATGAAACCCATTTTGGAAAGTAGACACCCCAAGTTATTTGTTGAGAGTCATGTCGAGTCCATGGAATTTTTTATATTGTGGCACAAGTTGCGGGAAAGAGACACATTTTTTTTTTGCACAAAGTTGTCACTAAATGATATATTGCTCAAACATGCCATGGGAATATGTGAAATTACACCCCAAAATACATTCTGTTGCTTCTCCTGAGTATGGGGATACCACATGTGTGAGACTTTTTGGGAGCCTAGCCGCGTATGGGACCCCGAAAACCAAGCACTGCCTTCAGGCTTTCGAAGGGCGTAAATTTTTTATTTCACTCTTCACTGCCTATCACAGTTTCGGAGGCCATGGAATGCCTAGGTGGCACAAACCCCCCCCCCCCAAATGACCCCATTTTGGAAAGTAGACACCCCAAGCTATTTGCTGAGAGGTATAGTGAGTATTTTGCAGACCTCACTTTTTGTCACAAAGTTTTGAAAATTGAAAAAAGAAAAAAAAAGTTTTTTCTTGTCCTTCTTCATTTTTAAAAACAAATGAGAGCTGCAAAATACTCACCATGCCTCTCAGCAAATAGCTTGGGGTGTCTACTTTCCAAAATGGGGTCATTTGGGGGGGTTTTGTGCCACCTGGGCATTCCATGGCCTCTGACACTGTGATAGGCAGTGAAGAGTGAAATCAAAAATTTACACCCTTAGAAATCCTGAAGGCGGTGATTGGTTTTCGGGGCCCCGTATGCAGCTAGGCTCCAAAAAAGTCCCACACATGTGGTATCCCCATACCCAGGAGAAGTAGCTAAATGTATTTTGGGGTGCAATTCCACATATGCCCATGGCCTGTGTGAATAATATATCATTTAGTGACAACTTTGTGCAAAAAAAAAAAAAAAAATATGTCACTTTCCCACAACTTGTGTCAAAATATAAAATATTCCATGGACTCAACATGCCTCTCAGCTAATAGCTTGGGGTGTCTACTTTCCAAAATGGGGTCATTTGGGGGGGGGGGGGGTTGTGTCATCTGGGCATTTTATGGCCTTCAAAACTGTGATAGGTAGTGAGGAGTGAAATTAAAAATTTACGCCTTTAGAAATCCTGAAGGCGGTGATTGGTTTTCGGGGCCCCGTACGCAGCTAGGCTCCCAAAAAGTCCCACATATGTGGTATCCCTGTACTCAGGAGAAGCAGAATGAATGTATTTTGGGGTGCAATTCCACATATGCCCATGGCCTGTGTGAGCAATATATCATTTAGTGACAACTTTTTGTAATTTTTTTTTTGTCATTATTCAATCACTTGGGACAAAAAAAATGAATATTCAATGGGCTCAACATGCCTCTCAGCAATTTCCTTGGGGTGTCTACTTTCCAAAATGGGGTCATTTGGGGGGTTTGTACTGCCATGCCATTTTAGCATCTCAAGAAATGACTTAGGCAGTCATAAACTAAAAGCTGTGTAAATTCCAGAAAATGTACCCTAGCTTGTAGACGCTATAACTTTTGCGCAAACCAAAATATACGCTTATTGACATTTTTTTTACCAAAGACATGTGGCCGAATACATTTTTGCCTAAATGTATGACTAAAATTGAGTTTATTGGATTTTTTTTATAACAAAAAGTAAAAAATATCATTTTTTTTCAAAATTTTCGGTCTTTTTCCGTTTATAGCGCAAAAAATAAAAACCGCAGAGGTGATCAAATACCATCAAAAGAAAGCTCTATTTGTGGGAAGAAAATGACGCAAATTTCATTTGGGTACAGCATTGCATGACTGCGCAATTAGCAGTTAAAGTGAAGCAGTGCCAAATTGGAAAAAGTCCTCTGGTCTTTAGGCAGCCAAATGGTCCGGGGCTGAAGTGGTTAAGACTATTGAGACTTCATTCCATACTTGTTTCAGGTCAGTAACTCACCAAGAAGTGAAACCAAGGTCAGCATGACAACCCCGGAGTCTGCTCCTATAAATTCTTCTTTCCCCTCTCTTGATATTGTGTAAATGGAAAATGGTATAGGCAGTTCCAGGACCATAGCAGTTTGTCCCATGGATGGTACACTACATAATCTCCAAACCAACCACAATCTGAGACTGATACCCTAAATTGATAAACCCTGTGTACCCTGAATTGACCTTCTGGTTTGTTTTGTTCCATGAAAATGTATTGGATATGTTATTGGTTACACATTGTTGATGTAATAACCTGCACATGCCTTTTGTGGTTTAAATAAAATAATAAAAAGAAAAAAAACAAAAACAAAAAAAAAAGTCAGCAGTGACAGCTCCACCCATAGGTAAAGGAGTATCATTTATTTTAAATCCTTCCCAAAACAGTTGGGTAATGTATTGAGTATTTCTCACTGGACACACGACTCACCCAGCTTAGATGCTTTCAGTTTCCAGGAGAACGTTTTGCTTTCATCAGCACTTATACAGCTGCTGTACGGGGAGTCAGCACGTGGTTCCCTATCCAATTCTAAGGAATGTAACAGGGTGGTTTGTACCTGTCAACAGGGAAAGAAATCTATATATTTAGTTGTGAAGTTAGGAGAGCATTAAAATTGCACTATACAAAAACAGAGCATATAGCAAAACAACAATTGGGTTTTGTGGTGCGGTAATTGAGATTTATAAATACATTTAAACAATTTAGTTCAGTGATTAATTGTAATTGGTTTAAATTATATATTACACTTTATTCATTGCCCTTTTTCTTACTGAATAATCTCACCAATGCAAACAAAGGGTTAGTAGCCCCAACAGTGCTCTGGACAGGACCTAAAACTAGCAAATCACTGAAACTGCAGTCATTGGCTTTATCACTTTTGTTTTTACATCCTCTGACCAAACACCATTACCGACCATCAATGTGTCCAGAAGAAAATGTTATAAATGTTCTTACCTTTATACTTTGCTTCAGGTAGTTAAACACTGTGGCTTTTAAAAATGAAAGATTCTCCTCTCACTACAGAGTATGGAAGGGTGAGATCCACAAAGAACGGCTGGAAGACCCGAAGAGAGACAGGAGGAGACAGGCCAAATCCACTCTGACCCAAACATATGGCCCCGGCATTCCAGTCTGTGATGGTGTCTGGAGCCTTGTGGTGGAAATCAGCTCTGCCAGAATCCCTGAATAGAAAGTTAATTTAAAAAATGAAATGATTCTGTTTAAATCGAAGAGTCAGCACTAAAAGCTATTTTTAAATGCTGGTGGGCATCCTTCTGTGTCTTACATTATTGCAGACATCAGTGGTAACTTTCCTTCCTATTCTACCAAAGATTGGGGGTTATTTACTAAAACTGAGCAGTGCAAAATCTGGTGCAGCTCTGCATAGAAACCAATCAGCTTCCAGGTTTTAGAAAGCAAAGGGGATTTGGGACTTAAAATGAGGTGCATGATCACATGCACCTTCATCCCTAAATCAGAAACACAAAATGGGCTTTTGGGACTTTGAGTGAGGCACAAGACACGTGGTAGGAGAAATTGTAAAATTGTTTAATTGGCATATAAACAAAGCAAACCTCATAAACATATGATACATGGTTAAACATGAGTATTTTTGTCTATATACAAGGCGATGTCATACAAAAAAAGAGAAAATCATATATATACATGCACGCATCTGAAATCGCATAGTATCCCATGGAAGTAACTAGTATAACAAGCCAAATGCTTATTGAGCAATGGATACAAGTGGGTTATAGGATAAAAATGAACCACAGTTGAGGTCAAGCTATGTGTTGGGAACATGAAGACATTGATAGGCTTGCCGCGTTTCGTGGCCAGTTGCTACTCATCAGGCGAAAACGTATAGCATATGTATAGATTGTTCTAAATAAGCAGTGTTGCAAGTCAGGATCTGCGAGACAAGTCTATCCCGGGAGCTGAGGCAATGAACCCAAGGAAGAAGCGAGCGCACCGACACACCCCAGGAGCACCCTCCAAACGTAATAGGCAAGGGTGAAAAAATGTAAATATGTCTGGTGATATTGCACAGAGCCATGCTCTGAGACATGATGTGCATGAATTGGCTTTTTATGCTAGTTACCTTCATAGGATACTATGCGATTTCAGATGTGTGCATGCATATATATGAATTCCTCTTTTTTGTATGCCATCGCCTTGTATATAGACAAAAATACTCACATTTAACCATGTATCACATATTCATAAGGTATGCTATGTTTATATGCCAATTAAAATGTTTTACAATTTCTCCTACCACGTGTTTTGTACCTCACTCAAAGTCTCAAAAACCCCTTTCTTATTTTAGCTTCCAGGTTTTATTGTCAAAACTTAATAGAACAAGCTGAAGTTAAAAGCTGATCGGCTACCATGTACAGCTGAACCAGATTCTGTGTGCACCAGTTTTAGTAAATATCCCTTATTCTTCCTCTTATTCTACCGAACATCCCACCAACATGCAATCCCTGAAACACACTATATCATTGGTGCTCAACCTATGGCCCTTCAGCTGTTGCGGAACTACAGGTCCCATGAGGCACTGCAAGCCACTGACAATTACTAGCATGACTCTCAAAGGCAGAGTCATGATGGCACTTATAGTTCCATAAAAGCTGGAGGGCCACAGGTTGAGCACCCATGCTCTATGTAATATTAAGAAGAATTATATCTGATTGTGAGAGAGGGTATTCATAATAACCATAGAAACTCTAATTTTGAGCTATAAGACAAATAGGCTGCTGTTGTACCTGCAGCTTCCTGCAGGTTTGCTGCACTTAGCCATAGACTTCTATTATATCCTGCTGTTTTAACACCCCCAACTTTACGTATGAACGAGTCCTAAGGTGCCACTGCTGAATGCAACTAAGGGCTCAGTCAAGTGCTGCTCCCCTGAAAAATGATCCGAGTGTGTTGATAGGTAGTGAGGAGGTAATATGTTGCCTTTTCACCACCAGATTTAAACCCATGATTGTCATGCAATGCACACATTTGTGACACGGTAGTATGGCAATTAGAGGTTTAAATCAGGTGTGAGGAGGCGACCCTGTGCCCAGTAATCTTTGACTTCTCCCGTGTTGTTCAGATAGATCTCCACCAATTTAAGGTTGCCTACCCCTGCTCTATAATATCTAAAAGATTTTCTCAAATAAAATGGATCAATCATTTTTTTGCAGAAATTATGTACAACCTCTTTTTCATTTTCTCTCTAGTAAGGTGAAAAACATTTTATAGCAATGGCAAACGATATCCGAGGCATTTTTATAGAGGCGTGTAGAGTGTATCTTACTGCTTTCTTGGCCCTTTTATTAGGCCTGTCACTAACAAATTTTGCCTATAAAGAATGCTGTCATTGCTCCTCATTAAATTTTTTGCCATAGTATATGAAATATGGGATATTTTAGCATTAGTACACACTAACTTAGGTGACAGTTAACACATATTTCATGCCAGGAAGGCCAAAATGAGGAGGGCCAAAATGGAGGAGAGCCAACTCTTGTAACCTCTGTTGGTACACCACCTCCAATACATACAGTACCATCAATGGTCCAGGTACAAAAGTAGCTTTTCTTGCAGCAAATTGGACATAGTCAGCTCTAGCATAAGAAAAGTAAATACAAAAGTGAATAGGACCTCAACCATTCACCAGTCCACTCAAGTCCATTCAGGTGGGGTGGAATAATCCATTAAATATGTAATAGACTCAGCAACATATTTATATTCTGAATTAACACTCTGTACAACATAATATTTGCAGAGGTTGACTCACCCAGCAGTTACCAACTGCCATATCCATGTCTCTGGAAAGTAGATCCGTGGCTTCTCCTTTTCTACTGGGCTACTGGGATGCTCAATTACATTGATAACCGTCCTTTCCAATTCTGGTACATAATCTAAAAGTTAAAACATACGGTAGGGATATAAGATTAGTAACGTGAAACTATCACAATTTGATTCACTGTTGAATTTGCACAAACTGCATTGAAGTCTATGAGGAATGGAGAGGGAGAGGTGCTGGGGGGCAAATCTGTCCTAATTGTAAGGTTAATAGGTAAGCTATTGTCAAAAAAAGATGTGGGAAGCCAGGCACTAACATGGTTGCTAAGGCTAAAAATGTTACACTATGAGGCTTCTCCCTTTTCATATATGATCTTTGAACACATGAAGCTCATCCCTGCAAGTGTATTAAGACACGCTGTTTGAAATCTCCACACCTGTGATCATCCAGGCATAAGCTTCCTTGATCTCTGTAATAGGGATCCATCAGATCTGGTAAGAGACCACTCTGTTTTTTTGTGGATGGAACACTTTGCCGTTTTTCTTGAACACTGGTAGCCATGGAGCTGAATACCATTTTCACTTGTCAGACCCTGTATTAAGTGTATGGGTTTTCTTATGGACTTAAACTTATTTAATTTAACCCAATTTTTTTACACACTGGAATTTCTTGCAATTTTTTGCACATTGAAATTTTGAATAATGCATTTGTTATGACATCTGTTATTTGCATCATTACGTTGCTATCATATTGTTCACACACACATATACCATTAGAACTTTACAAAGAATGCAACAAGAAATGTAAGGGTGCAATCAGGGTGGCTAAGATAGAACACGAAAGGCACATAGCGGAGGAGAGTAAAAAAAGTCCCAAGAAATTCTTTAAGTACATAAATAGTAAGAAAGGGAGGTCAGATCATACTGGTCCCATAAAGAATGATGAAGGACATCTAGTTACAAAGGATTGGGAGATGGCAAAGGTATTGAATTTATTCTTCTCCTCAGTCTTCACGAGGCAATCTGGGGGCTTCAGTAACCAAAACTGCAATGTTTATCCTCATGACATGTCACAGGAAGCACCCTCATGGCTAACAGAGGACAGAATTAGAATTAGACTTGAAATACTTAACATTAATAAGACCAGATGGCTTGTACCCGAGGGTCCTTAAGGAACTCAGCCAAGTAATTGCCAGACCATTGTTCCTAATTTTTACGAACAGTCTACAGACTGGAATGGCACCAGCTGATTGGAGAAAAGCCAATGCAGCACTAATATTTAAAAAAGGGCCAAGATACATCCCTGGGAATTACAAACCAGTTAGCCTAACATCAATATTATGCAAGCTCTTGCAGAGGATGATAAGGGACTATATACAAGATTTTAGTAACGAAAACAGTATCATTAGCAGTAATCAGCATGGATTCATGAAGAATCGTTCTTGCCAACCAATCTATTAACCTTCTATGAAGAGGTAAGCTGCCATCTGGATAAAGGAAGTCCAACAAAACAAACAAAACAAAAACAAAACATATTACAGAGCAAAGTAATATTTAAGCATACGCGAAAGCAGAGTAGACCCAGACATTATAAACAACATGAACGTAAGCACATAGCAGTAGTGCAACAGAAGGACCAGATAGATATAACTATTGATGTACTTTTTTAAATTTTTATTGATATAACTATTGATTGGATACTTTTTGTCATTGTGAATACTGTCCAATAGACTCTCATCCTGTATCGCTCTATATGTCCATAAGGACCAGGCGGGCTTTGTCCCGGGGAGACAAGGATCTGATCAGATAAAAAGAGCAGTTGACATCATATCCCTCTTCAACTCCCATTGTGATGGAGGCCCCCACCAGGAAGGATTTTTACTGTCGATTGACCTACAAAAGGAGTTCGACACGGTCACCTGGCCTTACTTATTCAATGCCCTAGGGAGATGGGGTTTCGGCCCACACTTTCTAGGGACATTACGAGCCCTGTATTCTAGCCCTAGTGCACAGGTTAGAATCCAGGGCTGTTATTCTGACCCCTTCCCCACTGAAAAAGGTACCAGACAAGGCTGCCCTCTATCCCCCCTCCTTTTTGCCATAGCTATCGAGACATTTGCCATAGCAATTAGGTCTCACCCTGACATCAGAGGAGTGTTCTGTGGAAAACAAGAACATAGGTGCGCATTGTTCGCAGACGATCTGCTATTATTTGTCATCTCTCCACTGATATCAACACCCAACATTTTCTCCCTGCTTGATAAATTTGGCAAAATCTCCAGCCTCCTCGTAAACGTCTCAAAATCTTTAGCGTTAAATATCACTATTCCCCCTAATTTACTCAGTAATCTACAGAAACAATTCCTGTTCTCTTGGTGCTCGAATTTCATCCCATACCTAGGGGTCAATCTTCCCCCAAGAATAGACTCCTTATACTCCTCTAATTACCCAGCCGCTTTCCACAAACTGACATCAGACCTCACTACTTGGGCTAAATACAACCTATCTTGGCTACGCCGTATAAACGCAATCAAAATGACTTTCCTCCCTCGCCTCCTGTACTTATTTAGATCTCTACCTATCCCAATTCGGAAATCACAACTGCATACGCTTCAATCAAAATTTCTATAATTTATTTGGGGACCAAAAGGCAGAAGATGTTCTAAATCTATTTTATTTAGACTCAAATCTCAAGGGGGGTTTGCCCTACCCAATACCTGGTGGTACTACCAAGCAGCACAGTTGGCCCAGATCTCTATTGTATATTCACGAGGTCCAAAACCTGATTGGGTCTTCATGGAGAGACAAGCAGTCCCCCTCCACACCATTGACTTCCTAATATGGTCACCCCATAAATTAAGACCCCCCATTTTAGTTCCCACTCTGTCCCACTAATCAGCTCTGTGCGACCAAATTCACAAAAACTCATCCCTGATCTAAGCCATTCGCCCCTAACACACATGTTCCATAATCCAGACTTTCCACCGGGAATGAACATATTAGCATTTAGCTGGTGGCTAAATAAAGGACTACTCAGAATAGGGAACTATTTCACCACCGCAGGCCCCATATCTTTTGCATTCTGCATTAGCAAACTAGAGATGCCATCCTCCGAAAAATACAGATACTCGCAAATACTAAATTTCCTTCACTCGTTATGGCCTAATAAACCAGAACCCCCCAAAGTCACGACCTATGAATCATGGTGCTCGGTCATCATGGATCAGAGGGACAGGATCTCCATCATCTATTCCTCCCTAGCCTTGGATATGTCCAAACCCTCCTATGCTCTCTCTTGGGAAAGCGACCTTGACATTTCCTGGGACCAGGATAAATGGTTTATCTGTTTCCAACGCTCCTTCAAAGGTATTTTAAATGTCTCCCTGATTGAAGCAAGCCTCAAAATTCTGACCCGCTGGTATAGGGTCCCCTCCCTCCTCGCTAGGATCTATCCAAATGCTTCCCCGCTGTGTTTTCGAAATTGCAACCATATAGGAATAATGTTTCATATCTGGTGGTCGTGTCCACGCATAAGGGGTCTCTGGAACAAAGTATTTTCCTTGATATGCAAAGTGACGACCATTCAGGTCCCCCAAACACCAGACATAGCACTCCTTAACCTCAAAGTGAATAAAGTAGACAAACACACTCTAGCACTGATTTTCTTCATCCTGCTGCGCACCAAAATTACCAAAGCAGCCCATTGGAAAAAAACTTTAGTTCTGATCACAGCGGTGAAGCATAAAATATCCTGGATCATGGAGCAGGAGAAAATAGTGAGCATTATGCAAGACAAAACCCGTAAATTTGAACTAACCTGGGAACCCTGGGCTAACTACTGTCATATTCCTCTATACCCATGCGTTGAATCTTCCTAATAGATAGGACTCAGAGTGACCCTTCTGAAACCCCCACCTCTCCATATCTCCTTCCCTTGAACTCTTCCCTCCCTTAATTCTTCTTTTCCAATCTTTTTTTCTCACCATTCCATGACAATGTACCTAAGACAAGATCGATCCTGAATTCTTTACCATGCTTCAGATGTGCATAGTATAGCAACACTTGAGCTCAGTTTCTCCGAAACTCTTACTCTTCAAGCTACCTCAGCTCACCCCCTCTCCCGCTCCTAACAACCGAGTTTCAGTTATGGTTATATTGGTAACTTTTTTTCCGTTTTGAAGCTCTAACAGCTCTACATAATACATACTCGGTCTTTACTCTCCTGAGTGAAGACTAGGGTCAAATATTGATGGAGTCGGAGGGAGGGGTGTCCCCTCACCCACAGCATGATCCCTTTAGGGGTGGCAGGGGGTGCTCCCTTTCCCCATGTACCAAACGTTCCCCTTTGTCTCCTGTTTTTCTTTTGTTTTTGTTTTTCTTCTTCTCTGGAACGTACTTTGTGAATATAAAAAGGAAGAAAAGCAGCGCCGACCTAAGTGTAGTACTGTAGCATAAACATTTATTACAGGTTAAAATGCACTCACTCAGAGTAAGGTAGATACAGGCACATCAAGTAAAAAATCCGTCCGGGAAGCTGTGTGGTGGGCAGCAGGGCTCCACAGGGGGCGATCCTGAATGCTGGAGTGTGTTACACTTGTCTCCTTGTCCCGTCTGACGGCGCAGGTGGTAACCAGTGTCACAGGCTGGGTTGAGACAGGCACAGCATGGATCGTCTGTTAAGTTGTATTTCCCGGGTATCAGTGACGCTGGGGGCGTGCATGCGTTCGGAGCATGCGTGCTCCTTCATCAGGCATAGCGTCCATTAATTTCGGAAGAGGTATAAGAAGGGCGGGTGGGCCAATTGCATCATTGGCTCCACCTACCTCGTATTAGGCTTAAAGGAACCGTGGGAGAGGTGGACAGTGTTGAGCAACATGATGACAGAATAGGGGGTGGAGAGTGGAGGAGACAAGGAGGAAATAGCAAGGGAGGTGAACAGGTGTGTGGAGAGAGGGGGGAGGGAGAGAACAGCAGAGGGACATGATAGCATGGATATGTGCTTATTAGAAGGCAGTTGCTGAGAGGTGGATGAGGACGGGATGAAGAGTGGGAGGGTGGGATGGGGTGATCTCATGGCAATGGGATGACGAGGATAATATGTGGATAATATGTGGAAAAAAGGGAAAATTAGAAAATTGTAAAAATTAAAAAATAATCTAAGAAAAATCTATATATGTAGTAAAATAAAAATAAATGGGAGTGATGATGGGATGAAAATGGGAGAAATAGGAGAGTTTTTTTTAAAGGAGTTGTGGACTTATAAATGGGTAGGGAATTGTATATAATAAAATATGAAAAATGTGGAAAAGAAGGAATGTATATATAAAAATATACATATAAAAATACATATAAAGATATATATAAAGAAGATGTACATAAAAAAATATATATAAAAAAAAATGCATAAAAAACGCATAAAAAACATATACACATATATATACACATACACATGCCATAAATTACAAAGTCTGAGGAACAATTGAAAAATTCTCTGAGTTGGTAGGTGTTTCCTTTTGTGGTGAAAGATTTTTGGCGATGGGGGACAAATTTGCAGGTGAGACATTTGATCTTTTTGCATTGATACATGCCGTTTAATGAGAGGAAGGTTCGGGATTGGGGTGGGTCTGTTACGTGTAGTTTTAAGCTTGCTTGGGGCAATAAGGCTTTTTATGTTTCTGGCTTTGCTGTATGTGATCTTGGGTACAGTGTGGATGGATGATTTTAGCATGGGATCCTCCAGTAGAATGTCCCAGTGCTTTTTGAAGATTCTTTCCATTTTTTTGTATTTTGAGTGAAATTGGGTGATGAATCTGGTGGTGTGGGGCTGGGGGGGGGGTGGTGGGTTGGGTTGGTGGTTCTGTATGGGAGGGAGAGTCATTTTCTAGAAAATTGGCGAAAGCTTCTTCTATTAGATCTGGGGGGTATCCTTTTTCTAGGAATTTGGTTTTGAAAAGGTTGCCTTGTCTGATGTACTCGGAGTTGTGGGTGCAGTTGCATTTTAGGCGGTTGAATTGGCTTTTTGGGATATTAGAGATCCATCTCGGGTTATGGCAGCTTTGGTAGTGTAAATATGAATTGCCTGCTGTGGGCTTTATGTCGTTTTTTGCATAGATCGTATTTTCGATGTGACAGAGCTTGAGGTCCAGAAAAGCCAAACTCTCTGGGCTGCATGCGGATGTGAAGGAGAGGCCTAAGTTGTTGGAGTTGCAATAAGTTACAAAATTGTCAATGGGTGGTCCGGTTGTGTCAGGCGACTATAATAATAAAAAAGTCTTCCAATGGAAAATTAAAAATTCCACACTGATACCCCTAATGCAAATCTCCTTCCCTCCCTCCTTCCAGCCCTCCCAATCCCATCATCCTAACCCACGTCCACATCCCACAACCATATACCCCCCACCCACTAGACCCCCCCACACTCATCCCCGGCCATCGCCATATGAACATCACCCCCCTCCACTACAGCCCAAACCCAAAAGATATAGGAAACCCAATAAAACTCCTCCAGCTAACCAGTCTGACAACAAAAAACAAACTTCCACCATTCCCACTAATACCAGACCCACAACCACAACAGTGGCCACCACCAATCCAAACATCCCCTCCATAGAGATCTCCCATTCACCACCCTCTGCCAAACCCCCTCCCAACCACAATACTGCCCCCCATGGCACATCCAGCACCCAATCCCCAACAGATCCCCCTAACCCATCTATGTACCCTTTCAAACTCAACACTCAAGATGCCATTGCCTCCCAACCACAGACAGGCCACTGTATGGACCCACTCCCACAAACCACTGACCAGTCTTTTTTAGCCAAAACCCCCCTCTCTGTCCTAAAAAGAAAACTAGAAGAGGCAGACGAGGGGGTAGAAGAATCAAACACAAAGCCCAAAGAAAAGATTGCCAAACTATAAAAATCTTCAATCTCTCCTCCCATGTCCCTACTCCTGAAGAAATCTCCTTACTTAACAAAGGCCTAAACTTTGCACCTACCACACAACCTAACCCATTCACTCTATTTGTGGATTTAAACAAATTTATTCGCGACCTCACAGTCAAACGCTTCTTCAATATAAAAGCCCACAAAGAGAAATTAAATGACAATCAAGACGGTATAAATCCAAACACCACCACATCCACACCCCCCTCTGAACATGATCTGGAGGATCCGTGTCTAGCGATCCTAGAGGAACTCTATAACTTCGATGAGGATTCCACTGTTCCAGACACTCACCATCTCCTACAATATTTGTATGACTCACCCCCCATAAAACACACTCCCTTCCGACCCAAGTCCATTTTCAATCCCAGCCACGCCAAAGGCCCCTACATACAGAGTTTTTACCAAGTCGTATTCTCGGACATACAGCGAATGTGCAAATCCACCTCCTCCCAACGTCCAAATAATAATCTCACTCCCCAAGAAACTACCTCCCTCAAAAAACTAACCAATAATACATCCATCATCATCAAATCTGCAGACAAAGGGGGTGGCATTGTCATCCAAAATCGTGAGGCCTACCTTGGTGAAGCCCACAGATTACTCTCGGATACCAAAACATACACCCGCCTCACCAGTGACCCACTTCCCCGTTTTTCCATGGAGGCTGATACCCTCGTAAAGCAAGCCCTCAACGACCACATAATTACAAAAGCCGAAGCCTCTTTCCTATCCAGATCATACTATAACACTCCCTATTTTTACCATCTCCCAAAAATATACAAAGATCCAACCAATCCCCCAGGTCGACCAATTGTAACTGCCATGGACAGCGTCACCAGCTTTTTTTCCATATACATTGACCACTTCCTACAACCATTAGCACAAAACCTACCCACATACATCCGTGATGGTACCCATCTCCTAGACATCCTTAAAAACTACACCTGGGAACCCACATATCAATGGGTCTCCCTAGATGTCAACTCCCTATACACTTCCATTCCCCATGACGTTGGTCTTCAAGCTGTTAAACACTTCCTATCCTTAGACCCATCCATCAAAACTTCACAGGCAGACTTCATCATAGACTCCACCCAATTCTGCCTGACCCACAACTATTTCTCGTTTGACAATAACTTCTACCTCCAAACCCAAGGGACAGCAATGGGCGCCAATTTTGCGCCCAGCTACGCCAACCTCACCATGGGCCTTTGGGAACATCTGTTCATCTGGAACAACAATCCTTTTTCCGAATTCATCATATACATGGGTCGATATATAGATGATATTATCATCATATGGGACACAACCGGACCACCCATTGACAATTTTGTAACTTATTGCAACTCCAACAACTTAGGCCTCTCCTTCACATCCGCATGCAGCCCAGAGAGTTTGGCTTTTCTGGACCTCGAGTTCTTCACACCGAAAATACGATCTATGCAAAAAACTACATAAAGCCCACAGCAGGCAATTCATATTTACACTACTAAAGCTGCCATCACCCGAGATGGATCTCTAATATCCCAAAAAGCCAATTCAACCGCCTAAAACGCAACTGCACCCACAACTCCGAGTACATCAGACAAGGCAACCTTTTCAAAACCAAATTCCTAGAAAAAGGATACCCCCCAGATCTAATAGAAGAAGCTTTCGCCAATTTTTCTAGAAAATGACTCTCCCTCCCATACAGAACCACCAACCCAATCCACCACCCCCCCCCCAGCCCCACACCACCAGGTTCATCACCCAATTTCACTCAAAAAGCACTGGGACATTCTACTAGAGGATCCCATGCTAAAATCATCCATCCACACTGTACCCAAGATCACATACCGCAAAGCCAGAAACATAAAAAGCCTTATTGCCCCAAGCAAGCTAAAAACTACACGTAACAGACCCACCCCATCTCGAACCTTCCTCTCATTAAACGGCATGTATCAATGCAAAAAGATCAAATGTCTCATCTGCAAATTTGTCCCCCATCGCCAAAAATCTTTCACCACAAAAGGAAACACCTACCAACTCAGAGAATTTTTCAGTTGTTCCTCAGACTTTGTAATTTATGGCATTCGTTGCCCCTGCAACCTACTCTATATTGGTCGAACCATCCGAACACTAAGAAAAAGATTTGGCGAACACCGCAGATCTATAGAGGAAAACCTTAATCTAACCATCCCCAGACATTTCAAAGAGTACCACCAAGGCTCCACCAATGGTATACTAGTATGGGTCATCGAACAAATACCCAGGACCCTCCCCCCCACAGAGCGTTTCAAACGTCTCTGTGAAAGAGAAACTTTTTGGATATATACCCTTGACGCCCTTGCGCCTGGAGGCCTGAATGAAGAAATAGAAGTCAACCCAAGTCATCCTCAATCATGCCCAGATCCCCTCTTTCACAGCCCCAACACACACCCCACACCTCCCCCACCACCCTTCCCCCCCAACAATAACACCCCTCTATACCCTGATGTGTCTCCTCCCCTTTGCCCCCCCTTTTTTTCTCTTTCTATTCCCCCTTTATAATTCTTCCACTCTAAGGTTCTACCCCTATATCCCACTAGAAACCCACACCCACCATGGCATGTGCCCATACATGTCCTGGTACCACCCAACGCATGCGCATGTGCATGTGCATGTATGTGTGTGTATGTGTATATATATATATATATATATATATATATATATATATATATACATGTGTATGTGTAAATATATGTGTATATGTTTTTTATGCGTTTTTTATGCGTTTTTTATGCATTTTCTATATACATTTTTTTTTTTTTATATATATTTTTTTTTTATGTACATCTTCTTTATGTATATCTTTATATGTATTTTTATATGTATATTTTTATATATACATTCCTTCTTTTCCACATTTTTCATATTTTATTATATACAATTCCCTACCCATTTATAAGTCCACAACTCCTTTTAAAAAAAACCCTCCTATTTCTCCCATTTTCATCCCATCATCACTCCCATTTATTTTTATTTTACTACATATATAGATTTTTCTTAGATTATTTTTTAATTTTTACAATTTTCTAATTTTCCCTTTTTTCCACATATTATCCACATATTATCCTCGTCATCCCATTGCCATGAGATCACCCCATCCCACCCTCCCACTCTTCATCCCGTTCTCATCCACCTCTCAGCAGCTGCCTTCTAATAAGCACATATCCATGCTATCATGTCCCTCTGCTGTTCTCTCCCTCCCCCCTCTCTCCACACACCTGTTCACCCCTCCCTTGCTATTTCCTCCTTGTCTCCTCCACTTTCCACCCCCTATTCTGTCATCATGTTGCTCAACACTGTCCACCCCTCCCACGGTTCCCTTAAGCCTAATACGAGGTAGGCAGAGCCAATGATGCAATTGGCCCACCCGCCCTTCTTATACCTCTTCCGAAATTAATGGACGCTATGCCTGATGAAGGAGCACGCATGCTCCGAACGCGTGCACGCCCCCAGCGTCACTGATACCCGGGAAATACAACTTAACAGACGATCCACGCTGTGCCTGTCTCAACCCAGCCTGTGACACTGGTTACCACCTGCGCCGTCAGACGGGATAAGGAGACAAGTGTAACACACTCCAGCATTCAGGATCGCCCCCTGTGGAGCCCTGCTGCCCACCACACAGCTTCCTGGACGGATTTTTTACTTGATGTGCCTGTATCTACCTTACTCTGAGTGAGTGCATTTTAACCTGTAATAAATGTTTATGCTACAGTACTACACTTAGGTCGGCGCTGCTTTTCTTCCTTTTTATCTCCCTCCAAAGGTGAATTCTGCCCTTCAAGCAAGCTGCCTCCTGTGTTTGTATATGCATCTCTCCCCCTGAGGTCATAGACCTATACTCTGCATTCCACCCTCCCCCCCCCCTCTCCACTCATTTCATCCCAGTTTTTATGCCTGGACTTTTGTTCATCAACCCAGCACCATTCCTGGACTTTTTTTACCATTTTTCATATTTTATTTTTCATTTTTTATTTTCTATTATTATTTTTATCATATGAATGTATTGTAACTCACACATGACTGTTATTTAAATTGATATCTTTTAATTCTATATTTTTTTATATAACTTACGATCCCTTTGTATATTGCTCACCCCTATCCATAGCTGTCGTCCCCTAGCGCAACAAAATATTGTAAATTTACTTTGTGAATATAAAACCAATAAAAGTATTGAAAGAAATAAATTGTCATTGTGTCTACACAATTTTATTTTTTTATGTTGAGTGTTTTCATAGCTCTTGACTATTTTATTTACAGTTCTCTATTCAGATAGATGTAACTAAACAATTTATGTTCATCATTTTATATTTTTTTTAGAAGGAATGATGATCATAAAGGCACTTGGTATGCACATACATGCAAAAGAGCAAAAAAAAAAACATATTACAGAGAAAAGTAATATTCAAGCATATGGCGAAAGCAGAGTAGACCCAGAGACATTATAAAGAACGTGAATATAAGCACATAGCAGTAGTGCAACAGAAGGTCCAGATAGAAATATAAGAAAAAAACGGGAAAGATTCCCAAAGGATGTTCTTCAAAAAGGATAAACCGGGTGAAACTAAATTTCTTTATTGAATATCCACATTATAAATTTAGAAAGATTATTATATACACCCCCACCTCCAACACATATAATTAAAATTAAGACAAGGGTCTTAATGGAACACAGGTGGCCAACTACCTCCACCCATCCCGAGTCTCCGCTAGCCTATGCCCCGAGTGTCTGCTGGGAAGTTGGGGCGGACAATACTGCATAGCCTGCATGATCTGTAGACGCTTTGAAACATTGCTACAAGGCAATTGACCTAGATGAACACATCGGGTGCTTGGTGAAGTGATGGTCATGTTTTTTTTTTCGTACAAAAGACCCGTGTCTATGTTTCATCACTGAGGCAATTGGGCCATATATACATGGACTTGAAATAAAAGGAATAATGACACAAAACAAAACATCAAATGGTGAGCTGTATCTGCCCCCATGTAAATGAAGGGGATGGTCATTCAGATTTAAAACCGTTTGTTTCCTTAAATAATGTCATTTTTTTATTTATCAGTCCGTGATCACAGATCCATCTTCCTAATAACCATTTAATGTATCCATGCAGATCCTTCATGCAGTGAATTTCATCTTGCTGTCTCTACTTTTAAGTTGAGACTGACAACACTACATAATGCATATGCACTTTATTCAACTGGAGCAATGAAATGAACTCTCAATACAAACAAATCTCGTTCATTTTTTCATCTTGAATGTTTTTTTTTATTTTTTACTATGTTTTCTGAATTAGATTTTTTTTTTGATAATTATACATCAAAATAATGAAACAGTTTTGAGTAGAATCTATAGTGTGGGGTGGATGAGAGTTGTGTATGATTGGCTGTGGTGGCCACCTGTGTCCCATTAAGACCTTTGTCTTAATTTTAATTATATATGTTGGAGGTGGGTGTATATAATCATCTTTTTAAATTTATTATGTGGATATTCAATAAGGAAGTTTCACCCGGTTTATCCTTTTTTTGAAGAATATCCTTTGGGAATCGTTCCCGGTTTTTTATTATATCATTGTGTATTCCGAGGATTACCACCCCGGGGGATTTAACTGATTGTGTTGGATACCTTCGGCTGACGGTGCAAACAGATTGTTACATTGGGAAGGCGTTCTTTCAAGCCATTATTTTTATTCCCATTCAATCTGGACTAAATTGGATGAGCCTTAGTGTTCCCCCCTACCATTTTTTGTTATCCAGATAGACATAATTAGTGATAAACTTTTTTATTTTTTATTTTATTTTTTATTTTTTTTATTGATATAATTATTGATATACTTTTTCTAATTGTGTCTATTTAAATTGTCATTATGTCTACTTAATTTTTTTTTATGTTGGGGCGGACTCGGTTCTTAAAAAGGTTAAGACCCGCTGTCCTAAGGGATGTTATATACTGTACTGCCTCACTGCACCTACTTTGGATATTAAGGCCTCATGCGCAAAGATGATTAAGCCTTTACAGCATAAAATTGGGTGCTCGGGAGGTGAAGGTGCCCCAGAATTCCCATGTTTGGGGCATACATTCCTGAACACCTATGGCATTAAATGTGAGCAACACTCAGAACGGCGTACAGCCTAAGGACTAAGGTTTAGTAGAAAAACATCTTCCTACCTTCTAGCTCAAAGGAATTGTAAAAAACCTCCGGAAAACACTCCTCGGGGTTCCTAATTTTTGCACTTGTAAATATTTTTAACTTCATTTCCTGAAAGAAAAGAGGAAACATTTTTTTTTTTATGTTTAAAAACTGAACATTTCTTGTTGCCTGTAGCAACCAGTAACCAGTATGAATCAGAATGAAACTTTGGACACTTTTCAAAATTAAGCCCAAACACTTTTTATTGTTATATTAAAAGGCAGGTTGACTTATTATTGGTGATGATTGTGAATTGAATGGCACACCTCCTGCCCTGTATGATGGCATAAGGGCCTAGTGATTTGCGGCTCGGGCACCATGCACTGTACTGTGGAGAGGCAGGTGACATGCCATGTGTTATTTCATGCCTGGAGGGTGGGAGACTTGGACAAAGCTGGTGGTTGGAATTTTTTTGTGACAAGTTTGTTGTAAAGCTGAGTGCCACCCAAAAATGGAACTGCTTTAAGTGAAGGTGACCCTCTGACATGCCACATTTGGCATGTCATTTTTTTGGGAGGGGAGCAGATACCCTCTTTTTAGAGTGATCCATCTCCCACTTCCACCTGGTGCACTGCGGTGCCGGAAGCATGTTCACCTCCCCCACCTCCCTCTCATCAATCATCTGGGATACCTCATAGGTCCCAGATGATTGCCTGGCGAGTCACAGCGCAAAACGCGGCTCACGCATGCGCAGTGCGTACCCGGCGGTGAAGCTACAGCCGGGCACCCACAGTGACAATGCCGGCGCCACAGAGGGGAGAGGAGCGGGGCTTCGTACGCCCGCATCGCTGGATCGTGGGACAGGTGAATGTCCGATTAATAAAAGTCAGCAGCTACACTTTTTGTAGCTGAGCTGTCGACTTTTATATGGGTGGAACTCCGCTTTAAGTACAGTAGTTATTATGATGTACTGCGAGGATAATATTAGACAGGAGCTTTAAGTGGACCATCTGATTATTGTGAAAAAAAATTATTGAGAATTTCATTTCTCAGCTAGCAGAAATTAGACAAATGCAGTGTCTTAGTTTTTTGGGTCATTCGATATGATCAAAATGAGTTATTTTGAATAAATTTGTTCCCTTTGTTTAGATACGTTATTCGAATGTGCAGTGCCGAAAGTTCAAAAATAAGAGCGAAAATCAGAAAATTCGAAAGAATGAAAATCAGGAAGTAAGAACAAAAATCAGAAAATAAGAACGAATATCTGAAAATTCGAAATAATAACTAACTAATAATAACTAATAATAACTAATAATAACTAACTATTAAATTATGGGTATTGGAATTTCCTTTCAAATTTATCTGTTAGTGAATGTAATAAATACAAAATTATCCGGAGTTACGAATTATCCAAAATAATGAATGCCGCATCTAAACGAATGGAGGATAATGAATTAATAATAATAAATAATAATATTAATAAAAAAGTTTTTATTATTATTATTGGTATATATTATTATTAATTTATTACGTTTCATTCGTTTAGATACAGCATTTGTTACTTTGGATAATTCAAAACTTTGGGTAAATTCGTATTCATTACGTTCACTAACAGCCAAATTTGAAAGGCAATTCCAATACCTATAATTTAATAGTTAGTAATAGTTAAGTTAATATTAGTTATTTCAGATTTTCGAATTTTCAGGTTTTTGGATTTTCGAATTTACAAATTTTCGAATATTCAGATTTATGGATATTTGGAAAAGTTCACTAAACAGGTTTTCTTTAATTCGCATATTTCCGAATTAATGAATATGTCGAAATTTGTTAAAAAACGAATTCGGAACTAAACGAATTGCACATGTCTACTTCTGTATGGGACTTTAAAAAGGTTGTAAATCTCCCTGTGTAAGGTGTACTTATAGGTAAGCCTAGAATAAGGCTTACCTATAGGTACTATAAAAATCTCCTAAATGTGCGCCGTGTAGGAGATATATACTGTATACTGCGCCGACGATGTCATTGGCGTATGCACTCTGAAGGAATGGCTGCCCGTGCCAATTCTTCAGGAGCATGTGCCAAGATTGGCGGCTCTTGTGCGCATGCACGGGAGTGACATCATGCGGCTCCAGCCAGTCACAGAGTCGGAGTCCATGGCCCCGGAAGGAAGAGGGGTGAACATGGATGCGGTCTCCAGTGGGGACAACGAGGGCTTCGTTTGCAGGTAAGTGTCACATATTGTGCTAGTTTGCGATGCATACTAGCACATTATGCCTTTACTTTGCAGGGAAGAAGAAAGGAAGAAAAATCCACCAGGGTTTACTTCCTCTAACAATTTACTACCCAAACAAGAGCAAATATTGGACTATATGTAAGGCCAGATTTCGAGAAGCTTATCCTGCCCCTTTCTAGCACAATTGACATGTTCGCTTTATTGTCACACTAACAAGATCAGTCTTCATAGCCAGACAAGACACACAGAGGCCAGGGGACAATGAGACAAAAGATCAAATATTTATATATTTTTATATTTGTTCCACTTGTGTAGTTATTTGTCAGCCTGGAGTACAGCATTATTAATAAAGTATTTGTATTATTTTAAATAGTATACTTATGACTACATTAACCCCTCTTGTCAGTTTCCCCATTTATAGGTCTGTGAATAAGGCCAGGTTAACACATGTCCGGCTGCAGTTTGGTTTTGTTCACCGGGTCAGGTACGATTCAGATTCAAGTCAAAATTCGAACCCAAAATTGCGCAGGACCCTTTTCATAAACGGACCACGGCCGCCTCGGACCCCTGTGATCCCTGTCATGTTCCAGTAAGCCCACCCCCACTACAGTTAGAACACACCCAGGGAACACATTTAACCCCTTGATCGCCCCCTAGTGTTAACCCCTTCCCTGCCAGTGTAATTTTTACATTGATCAGTGCATTTTTTAACCTCCCTGACGGTAATCCCGAGTGTGGCTCGGGGTGGATTTTCAGCACCAAAAGCGGTAACGCCGAGCCACTCGGGATTGCATCGAAGGATCCAGGTACAGCAAACTTACCTTGTCCACAGGATCCTGTGATGTCCTCCCTGCTCTGTGTGCGAGGCTGTGTTCTCCACTCATCACAGAGCCAAGTTCCGTTCCCTGCAAGCGTTGCGACGCACAGGGATGGAGAACGGCGCCAAATTCAAAAAGTAAAAAACACAGTACATATACAGTACACTGTGATCTTACAGATTACATCACTGTATCAATTTATTTCACCTCCCTTTTGTCCCTAGTGCTTTGTCCAGTGCCTGCATGCAGTTTTATATTATAAATACTGTTCTTTTTGCCTGGAAACTAGAGATTGTTCATAGCAACCAAAACCGTCCCTTTCAATCAAAAGTGGTTTTGGACCAGCTAGAAAACAGCGATAATAAATTAGAATCACTTGCAGAGTTGAGCAATAATAATTTGGGGGAAATCCGTCATCAAACACTGAAAGTAATGACAGCGACAATTCTGCAACTGAGCAAATTTCAGTGTTTTTGATTTGATTACATTATTGAATCATTTTTATTATTATATTATTATTATTTGTTATAATTATTTATAGTTTTTTATTATATTATAATTTATGATTTTGTGTTTCAAACTTTATCATACCCAGGATGTCTACTAGACTCTTGTTTGGACAGATTTAAGTGAGTTATTCCTAAGAATTACAGGCCTACTATATAAAACACCAAATTTTCATGCAAAATAATTGTACCGCTTTCAGCATAAAAAATTTGAAATAATCATACCGCCAGGGAGGTTAAATGTAATACTGTCACTGGTCCCCAAAAAGTGTCATTTGGGGTCAGATTTGTCCGCCGCAATGTCGCAGTCCCGCTAAAGAACGCAGATCGCCACCATCACCAGTAAAAACAATAACAAATAAATAAAAGTCCCTATCCTGTAGTTTGTAGACACGATAACTTTTGCGCAAACCAATCAATATACGCCTATTGCGATTTTTTTACCAAAAATATGTAGAAGAATATATATCGGCCTAAACTGATGAATAAATTAGTTTTTATTATATATTTTTTTGTATATTTATTATAGCAGAAAGTAAAAAAAAAGTTTTTCTTTTTTTAAATTGTTGGTCTTTTTTTGTTTATAGCGCAAAAAATAAAAACCACAGAGGTGATCAAATACTACCAAAAGAAAGCTCTATTTGTGGGTAAAAAAGGACATCAACTTTGGTTACAGCATCTCACAGATTCATTCTGAAGTCGGGAAACAGACATAGTCCTCCGCTGCTACGCCTCTGACACTATGTGCGAACAGAGCAATGGCAGCCTGCTGATGCTGAGACTTAGTTGCTTGCTGCAGAGTAGGGATGAGCTTCGAGTTCGAGTCGAACTCATGTTCGACTCGAACATCGGCTGTTCGCCAGTTCACCGAACAGCGAACAATTTGGGGTGTTCGCGGCAAAATCGAAAGCCGCAGAACACCCTTTAAAAGTCTATGGGAGAAATCAAAAGTGCTAATTTTAAAGGCTTATATGCATGGTATTGTCATTAAAACAAAGTGTTTGGGGACCTGGGTCCTGCCCCAGGGCACATGGATCAATGCAAAAAAAAGTTTTAAAAACGGCCGTTTTTTCGGTAGCAGTGATTTTAATAATGCTTAAAGTGAAACAATAAAAGTGTAATATTCCTTTAAATTTCATACTTGGGGGGTGTCTATAGTATGCCTGTAAAGGGGCGCATGTTTCCCGTGTTTAGAACAGTCTGACAGCAAAATGACATTTCAAAGGAAAAAAAGTCATTTAAAACTACTCGCGGCTATTAATGAATTGCCGGTCCGACAATACACATAAAAGTTCATTGATAAAAACGGCATGGGAATTCCCCGCCCCAAAATTTAAAAAAAAATTGGCGTGGGGTCCCCCCAAAAATCCATACCAGACCCTTATCTGAGCACGCAACCTGGCAGGCCACAGGAAAAAAGGGGGGGCGAGAGAGCGCCCCCCCTCCTGAATCATACCAGGCCACATGCCCTCAACATTGGGAGGGTGCTTTGGGGTAGCCCCCAAAACACCTTGTCCCCATGTTGATGGGGACAAGGGTCTCATCCCCACAACCCTTGCCTGGTGGTTGTGGGGGTCTGCGGGTGGGGGGCTTATCGGAATCTGGAAGCCCCCTTTAACAAGGGGACCCCCAGATCCCGGCCCTCCTCCCTGTGTGAAATGGTAAGGGGGTACAAAAGTACCCCTACCATTTCACAAAAAAACTGTCAAAAATGTTAAAAATGACAAGAGACAGTTTTTGACAATTCCTTTATTTAAATGCTTCTTCTTTCTTCTATCGTCTTTCTTCTTTCTTCTATCTTATATCTTCCTTCCGTTTCTTCCTCCATCTTCTTCTGGTTCTTCCTCTGGTGTTCTTGTCCTGCATCTCCTCCACGGCGTCTTCTTCTCTTCATCTTCTTCTCCGGGCGCTCCGCATCCATGATGGCATGGAGGGAGGCTCCCGCTGTGTGAGGCTTCTCCTCTTCTGACGGTTCTTAAATAACAGAGGGCAGGGCCACTGGTGACCCCGCCCCCCTCTGACATCACAGGGAATGCCACAGGGAAGTCCCCATCAAGTCCCCGTGCGTCAGAGGGGGCGGGGTCACCGGTGGCCCTGCCCTCTGTTATTTAAGAACCGTCAGAAGAGGAGAAGCCTCACACAGCGGGAGCCTCCCTTCATGCCATCATGGATGTGGAGCGGTCTGGAGTAGAAGATGAAGAGAAGAAGACACGGCGGAGGAGATGCTGGACGAGAACACTGGAGGAAGAACCAGAAGAACCAGAAGATGGAGGAAGAAACCGGGAGGTAGAAGATAGAAGATAGAAGAAAGAAGATAGAAGATAGAAGAAAGAAGAAGCATTTAAATAAAGGAATTGTCAAAAACTGTCTCGTCATTTTTAACAGTTTTTTTGTTAAATGGTAGGGGTACTCTTGTACCCCCTTACCATTTCACACAGGGGGGAGGGCCGGGATCTGGGGGTCCCCTTGTTAAAGGGGGCTTTCAGATTCCAATAAGCCCCCCACCCGCAGACCCCTTACAACCACTGGGCAAGGGTTGTGGGGAGTAGGCCCTTGTCCCCATCAACATTTGGCTACCCCAAAGCACCCTCCCAATGTTGAGGGCATGTGGCCTGGTATGGTTCAGGAGGGGGGGGCGCTCTCTCATCCCCCCCTCTTTTCTTGCGGCCTGCCAGGTTGCGTGCTCGGATAAGGGTCTGGTATGGATTTTTGGGGGGACCCCACGCCAATTTTTTTTTTAATTTTGGCGTGGGGTTCCACTTAAATTCCATACCAGACTTGAAGGGTCTGGTATAGATTTTGAGGGGGACCCCACACCATTTTTTTTTATTTTGGCCGGGGTTTCCCTTAATATCCATACCAGACCTGAAGGGCCTGGTATGGAATTTAGGGGGACCCCCCAAATCTTTTTTTTTTTTTTTTTTTGGTTCAAGGTTCCACTGTGGGGAATTCCCATGCCGTTTTTATCAATGAACTTTTATGTGTATTGTCGGACCGGCAATTCATTAATAGCGGCGAGTAGTTTTAAATGACTTTTTTTCCTTTGAAATGTCATTTTGCTGTCAGACTGTTATAAACAAGGGAATCATGCGCCCCTTTACAGGCATACTATAGACACCCCCCCAGGTATAAAATTTAAAGGAATATTACACTTTTATAGTTTCACTTTAAGCATTATTAAAATCACTGCTCCCGAAAAAACTGCAGTTTTTAAAACTTTTTTTTGCATTGATCCATGTCCCTTGGGGCAGGACCCAGGTCCCCAAACACTTTTTATGACAATAACTTGCATATAAGCCTTTAAGATGAGCACTTTTGATTATTCATGTTCGTGTCCCATAGACTTTAACGGTGTTCGCGTGTTCGAGCGAATTTTTTGCCTGTTTGCAAGTTCTGGTGCGAACCGAACAGGGGGGTGTTCGGCTCATCCCTACTGCAGAGAGAGTAGGAACACCAGTTTTCCTGTTTGCTAGTTTGGCTGCCTAGTTTGCCTAGTGGTAGCACCAGCCCTGGATGTCCCCATACTCTCTGTCCCAGTAACAACTGCCAGAGAAAATTTCCCCACACAGACCGCATTAAAAACCTGACAACATTTGGAATCATTACCCACTCTATCCAAAAATTTAAAAAAAATGAATTTTTAGCTTGAGTTTCAGTTTAAATATTGGACATACTGTATATCCAGTAATCTGCAAAAAGGCTGAACCTTTAAAGTGGTAGTAAAGTCATGTTGACTTGTACCTACAGGTAAGCCTATAATAAGGCTAACCTGTAGGTACAGTGAATATCTCCTAAACTTGCACTGTTTAGAAGATACTAATGCGTACACAGGATCAGACTTCTCGTCAGAAAAAGATATGATGGCTTTTCCGATGGGATTCCACTCAAGCTTGGCTTGTATACACACGGTCACACAAAAGTTCGCTGAACTTTCGACCGTTAAGAACGCGGTGACGTACAACACTACGACGAGCTGAGAAAATGAAGTTCAATGCTTCTGAGCATGCGTCAAATTGTTTCCAAGCATGCGTAGGAATTTTGCACGTCAGAATTGCTACAGACAAATACATTTTCGGATAGATACTTTTTCCGACCGAAAAATTGAGAACATGCTCCCAATCTTTTGCTGGCTGGCAGGGGCATAGGGAGGGGGTGGCTGAAGCCCTGAATGTGACCTCGAAAAGCCCCGAGTCAATGGAATGCTGCATTCCATTGTTAGCCCCAAGCGCCAGCTGCTGGGACCGATCTGATTGCGAGTGTGGCCGAGTGCAGCCGAAAGTGGCCGAGTGCGGCCAAAAGTAGCCGAGTGCTGCAGGTCCTGCCTTCTGGAGCCTGCAGCGCCAATGCCAGGACCGCGGGACGTGTGACGTGACGTCCATCTTAGCCTGCAGGCTCCAGAAGGTGGGAACGCTACATCCCCACTCGGGTGGGCGGCTCTCTGACGGTGACTGACTGACTCAGGCTGATGACACACCATGGCTGAGCTGAGGTAGGTCAGACACACAGTGTGTGTAATATATGTCATTGTCAGTGTATGTAGGTCAGGCAGGTCAGTGTACGTAGGTCAGGCAGGTCAGTGGTCAGTGCATGTAGGTCAGGCAGGTCAGTGGTCAGTGTATGTAGGTCAGGCAGGTCAGTGGCCAGTGTATGTAGGTCAGGCAGGTCAGTGGTCAGTGTATGTAGGTGAGGTAAGTCAGTGGTCAGTGCATGTAGGCCAGCAGGTCAGTGGTCAGTGTATGTAGGTCAGGCAGGTCAGTGGTCATTCTATGTAGGTCAGTGGTCAGTGAATGTAGGTCAGGCAGGTCAGTGGTCAGTGTATGTAGGTCAGGCAGGTCAGTGATCAGTGTACGTAGGTCAGGCAGGTCAGTGGTCAGTGCATGTAGGTCAGACAGGTCAGTGGTCAGTGCATGTAGGTCAGGCAGGTCAGTGTATGTAGGTCAGGCAGATCAGTGGTCAGTGTATGTAGGTCAGGCAGGTCAGTGGTCAGTGCATGTAGGTCAGGCAGGTCAGTAGTCAGTATATGTGGGTCAGGCAGGTCAGTGTATGTAGGTCAGGCAGGTCAGTGTACGTAGGTCAGGCAGGTCAGTGGTCAGTGCATGTAGGTCAGGCAGGTCAGTGGTCAGTGCCTGTAGGTCAGACAGGTCAGTGGTCAGTGCATGTAGGTCAGGCAGGTCAGTGTATGTAGGTCAGGCAGGTCAGTGTATGTAGGTCAGGCAGGTCAGTGTATATAGGTCAGGCAGGTCAGTGGTCAGTTAATGTAGGTCAGGCAGGTCAGTGGTCAGTGCATGTAGGTCAGGCAGGTCAATGGTCATTGTATGTAGGTCAGGCAGGTCAGTGCATGTAGGTCAGGCAGGTCAGTGCATGTAGGTCAGGCAGGTCAGTGGTCAGTGTACGTAGGTCAGGCAGGTCAGTGGTCAGTGTATGTAGGTCAGGCAGGTCAGCGGTCAGTAGAAATCTCTCCTGCGCTCAGGTGTCCAGTGACTACATATGTGGTGTGACCAACTTTATGAAGTAATGCGTGCCATCTTGCAGCCCTCCTCAAAACAATGGGTATTCAGGTTTCCCTTCAGGTCAGTGGTCAGTGCATGTAGGTCAGGCAGGTCAGTGGTCAGTGTATGTAGGTCAGGCAGGTCAATGGTCAGTGTATATAGGTCAGGCAGGTCAGTGTACGTAGGTCAGACAGGTCAGTGGTCAGTGTATGTAGGTCAGGCAGGTCAGTGGTCAGTGCATGTGGGTCAGGTAGGTCAGTGGTCAGTGCACATAGGTCAGGCAGGTCAGTGGTCAGTGTACGTAGGTCAGGCAGGTCAGTGGTCAGTGCATGTAGGTCAGGCAGGTCAGTGTATGTAAGTTAGGCAGGTAGGTCAGGCAGGTCAGTGTATGTAGGTCAGGCAGGTCAGTGGTCAGTGTACGTAGGTCAGACAGGTAAGTGGTCAGTGTATGTAGGTCAGGCAAGTCAGTGGTCAGTGTATGTAGGTCAGGCAGGTCAGTGGTCAGTGTATGTAGGTCAGACAGGTCAGTGTATGTAGGTCAGACAGGTCAGTGTATAGATCAGTCAGGTCAGTGTAATGGTCAGTGTCAGGCAGGTGTGTTTACTGGTCAGCATTTATGGACACTTGTAAGTCACACAACCCCCCCACCATCCAGCCCAAAAAAAAAGCCGTGCCACCCCCCCTGGTTTTTGGACTTCGGGCTGAAGCCCCTGGTCTTTTTGCCACCTAGCAACGCCCTTGCTGGCTGGAATTCGGCCAGCAAAAGTTCGATGGAGCATACACATGGTCACATTTTCTGACCAAAAGCTCTCATCGGTCTTTTGCTGGCCGAATTTCCGATCGTGTGTACGCGGCATTACACTGCATGCATGCCGTCCCTTCAGAGCTCCATGTTGTAGTGATATAGTAGTGAGTATATGATTATTATGTAATTATTAGTACGATGCAAATCATTTCCAGCAGCAACCCAATTCTTCCAGAGAGATGCATTTTTCTGAAACTTCAGACAGAACAAAGTCCATAAGATACTTGCAACAGATGGCAAAATCCAACAGAGTAAATATGACAATGAACAATAGCCTTCAGAGTCCCATTTGTCCTAGACTATATCTAGACCTGTGGCCCTCTACTTCATAGAGAATGAAAAGACTGACTGCCAGCTTGAATCATCCCCCTGAAATATTAGTACACCAAGGGGGGGTTTCTGCTAGGTCAACCCAAAATACTCTTTGATCCTATTGTTAATCAAAGTGAAAAGACTTTACTTGTAATTACTATCAATACATAATTCTATGGTTCTTTATTCACCTTAAGTATGTAAACAATGTACCCTTTGATTAACAGGCCATTCCTCACATACCTAGGTAGACTTGCATAAGATTAACATATCAAAGGTTCATCAGCTGTCCCTTTGATATGTTAAAATTGTGTTGGCAACTCAACCATTATCAACTGAATTCTGGCCTGGTCAATATTTCAGTATTGTACTGTATGTGTACACATATATAATAATATAATATCCTACATAAATCGGCCAACATATTACAACATATACCCCCACTTGGGTCGTTTCTAACTACTAGGACTGACCCATAAATCAAATAACAAACATATCATTATGATTTAAGGTATTGAATGCTTTACAATGGCTCATATAAAATATGAAGTTAACACTGGCTACTAGGGATGAGCCGAAAACCCCCCGGTTCAGTTCACACCAGAACATACAGTACCGAACAGGCAAAAAATTTGGCAGAACACACGAACACCGTTAAAGTCTATGGGACGCGAACATAAATAATCAAAAGGTGTTCATTTTAAAGGCTTATATGCAAGTTAATGTCATAGAAAGTGTTTGGGGACCCGGGTCCTGCCCCAGAGGACATGTATCAATGCAAAAAAAAAATCTTTAAAAAACACCCGTTTTTTCGGGAGCAGTGAAGTGAAGCATGTAAAGTGGCGCATTTTTCCAGTGTTTAGAACAGTACCACAGCAAAATTACGTTTCTAAAGGAAAAATTGTCATCTTAAACTTATCGCTGCTGTAATAAATTGTCGGATATTGACAATATAGATAAAACTCATTAAAAAAAACAGCATGGGATCCCCCCCAGTCCGTTACAAGTCCCTTTGGGTCTGGTATGAATATTAAGGGGAATCTCGAACTAAAAGTTTTAAAAAAATCCGTGGGGATTCCCCTGAAATCCATACAAGGCCCTTCGGGTCTGATATGGAAATTAGGGGGAACCCTGTGCCAATTTTTTTTTAAAAATGGCGTAGGGGTCCCCCCAAAATCCATACCAGACCCTTATTCAAGCACACAACCTGGCAGGCTGCAGGAAAAGGGGGGAAAGAGAGTGCACCCCCCTGAACCGCACCAGGCCACATGCCCTCAACATGGGGAGGGTGCTTTGGGGTAGCCCCCAAAAGCACCTTGTCCCCATGTTGATGGGGACAAGGGCCTCATCCTCACAACCCTTGCCTGGTGGTTGTGGGGGTCTGCTGGAGGGGAGCTTATCAAAATTTGGAAGCGACCTTTAACAAGGGGACCCCCGGCCTCCCCCCTGTGTGAAATGGTAATGGAGTACAAATGTACCCCTACCATTTCACAAAAAAAGTGTCAAAATGTTAAAAATGACAAGACAGCTTTGGGGACAAGTCCTTTTAAAAAAATAAATAAATAAAAATGTCCCACAATGTCCATTCATCTTCTTCTATCACACCGCAACAGACTGAAAAAGAAAGAAACAAAATCCGCCACTGATCCGCCTCCATGAGAGGCTCCCGCCATCTGACGCTTCTTGGCTTGTGACAGTGACATAACCGGGTGATCCTGCCCCCTCTGACGTCCCCCTTCTTTTCCTGTGGCCTGCCAGGTTGAATGCTCGGATAAGGGTCTGGTGTGGATTTGGGGGGGACCCCTATGCCATTTCTTTTAAAATTTTGGTGCAGGGTTCCCCTTAATTTTCATATCAGACCCAAAGGGCCTGGTATGGATTTTAGGAGGACCTCCACGCAATTTTTTAAAAAATTTTGGTTCAGGGTTCCCCTGAGTATTAATACCAGACCCAAAGGGCCTGGTAAATGGACTGGGGGGGATCCCATGCTCTTTTTTCAATGAGTTTTATCTATATTGCCGAGACCCGACAATTATTACAGCCGCGATCAGTTTTAAATTACAATTTTTCCTTTAGAAATGTCATTTTGCTGTGGTACTGTTCTAAACACAGGAAAATGCGCCACTTTACAGGCATACTATAGACACCCCCAAGCACAATACTTAAAGGAATATTTGATTTTTATTGTTTCACTTTAAGCATTAAAAAATCACTGCTCCCGAAAAAACTGGCGTTTTAAAAAAAAAAATTTTCATTGATTCATGTCCCCTGGGGCAGTGTCAGGAGGCACAAGCCGCCTCCGTCCGCCGGGCTCCAGGGCGCATGCGCGGAGGACTCACGCTACGCCGTACACCCGTTCGCGGCCCAATGGTGCAGCGTGCGCGGGTGCACGGCGGTCCCCGTGTGCGCGCCGTGGCCGTGCGGGTGCCCGGCAGCGCGTCACGCTGACGCGCTCGCCGGAGGGCTACATCTGACGGCTCCAGCACCCAGTCGGGTTGCTGGTTTGTCGTCAGCTGTGCCCTGTCCCCTGTACCTGCTATTCTCCTTGTCTACAGTGTTTCCTGTGCTGAACTCTGCCTGTCAAACGGATTACCCTTGCTTGCCTGATACCCTGACCCCTGCCTTTTATACGGATTACTCTTGCTTGCCTGATACCCTGACCTCTGCCTGTTAAACGGATTACCCTTGCTTGCCTGATACCCTGACCTCTGCCTGATTAACGGATTCCGCTTGCTGGCCTGATACCTCTGAACCCTGCTTGATTATACGGACTTGCTCTGCTTGATACCCCGGTTCTGACCTCTGCCTGAATAACGGACTTTTCCTGCCTGACACCCCAGTTCCAGTTAACTACTTGCCTTGCAGTTTCTCCAGTGCTCAACGGTTTCACGGACCTCCTTCGGGCCCATCAGGAATCCAGCCACCACCGGAAGCCCGTGCCTCCGCGTGCCCCCAATTCCCTGTATCACTTCCAGGGGTTCGGGTGCGCGTGGTCGTAAGGGCGAGCCGCTCTCGGCATCTTGGCCTCGGTGAGTATAGTCCCGACAGGCAGGACCCGGGTCCCCGAACACTTTTTATGACAATAACTTGCATATAAGCCTATAAAATGAACATTTCATTTTTGATTTTTCATGTTGGTGTCCCATAGACTTTAACGGTGTTCTGGCGGCTCTCGAATTTGCCCCGAGCACTGCATATTGTTCGGTGTTCGCAGAACATCCGAACAACCAAAGTTCGGCCTGAACTTATGCTCGGGCTGAACCGTTCACCCATCCCTACTGGCTACATCTCTCTTCACCAGCCTCTAAAATAACCCAATTAAACAGTTGTTAGATAATATAACTTTAGACCATGACTGGAAAAGGATTTGGTAAACATCAGTGGCCCGTATAGCTGTTAGACCTTATTTCAAAGCTTGCAGTTTCTTCAGTATATCACATCAAGATCTTGAATATTGCGCAAAGACAAGCTGATGTCACAGTCCAGTCCTCGGTCTGACTTTATCACATCTCTCACCATCTCACTGAAAGTAAAGCTTGGTATGCTCTGGGAGCTCCAATCCACATAAGTCCAGGATTCTGTCATCTCCAGGCTCAAGGGTTTCATTTTTAAAGATGAATTTTTCAGTTTTAGTAATTTTCCTCACAGTCCAAAATTAAACTTCTGCCAGCCTCAATTTTATTTTGTAATTTGCTGTAGGCCGACCCCTCATTGCCTTTAATAGAGCAGTTACTTGGATTATTCAGTCCAAAATTCAACTTGAATGGGTCCACAAGAATGGGACCACAGATCTTCTGTCCAGACAAAGCATCAGTGGAAATTCTTGCCAGTATCTTTGCCATGAAAGGTAGAAAGTTTTTTACATCCATATATGTCATAGCCTTCAGCATATTATAATACAACTCATTTAACAAAGACCAAATCATAACTAGAGTGATACTGACGGTACAATATTGACTTATTGACCAGGCCAGAATTGAGCTGTCAACTCAACCATTATCAACTGAATTCTGGCTGGTCAATGTGTCAGTTTTGTACTGTATGTGTACACATATATATAATAATATAATATCCTACATAAATCGGCAAACATATTACAACACATGTAGCAACCATGCTCATGAGTGGGAGTGGCATCATTGCAACTTGGTCAATCAGACAGCCAGAGCACTCAAAACCGGAAGGAAGACCAGGTGAAAATGGAAGCCTTGTCAGCGGAGATAGCGTGCTGCTGGAGGGCTTCATTCTAAGGTATGTATTTCGTAATGTACTAGTATACAGTGCATACTAAAACATGCCATTGTCTTGCAGGGTTTTTTTTTTAAAAGTGTGGTTTACTACCACTTTAACACAGCTTCAATCATGTAATTTGCACATTATTGTTATATTGTATCAAGAGTGATTTGAGTATCACAATAATAAAGAAAAAAATACATTTACAGCCCTGCTGCACATTTAAGTTCTTTCTTTTTTACAACAGATTAAATACTATGATAGAAGTAGAAGGATAGAACTAGAAGGAGAAGAAATGGTCACAGTGACAGATTTTCTCTTCCTAGGCTCCAAGATCACGGCAGACAGTGACTGTAGCCATGAAATTAAGAGATACTTGATTCTTCAGAAGAAATCAATGGCAAACCTAGACATTATAAAAAGCAGAGACATCACCCTACCGACAAAGTGCCATATAGTCAAAGCTTTGGTATTCCCAGTAGTAACCTTTGGCTATGAAAGTTGGACCATAAGGAAGGCCCAACACCAAAGAATTGATGCTTTTGAATTATGGTGTTGGAGAAGACTCTTCAAAGTCTCTTGGATAACAAGAAGATCAAACCAGTCAGAAGATTGAACCAGTCAATCCTGAAGGAAATGAACCCTGAATTTTCACTGGAGTGAAAGATCCTGAAGCTGAAACTCAAATACTTTGGCCACCTAATGTGAAGAGAGGACTCATTGGAAGAGACCCTGATGCTGGGAATCATGGAAGGAAAAGGGAGAAGAGGATGACAGAAAACAAGATGGATAGATAGCATCATCGAAACAAGGAACATAAAGTTAAGCAAGCTCTGGGAGGTAGTGGAGGAGAGAAAAGCCTGGCGCTTTGATCCATGAGGTCACGAAGAGTTGGACACGACTAAACGACTGAACAAATACTATGATATCATACCTTTAATTGGTCGTATACATCAAGAGAATGTTTGGGGCTCGCAGTAAAATGTTCAAAATAATAACAGTCTTCCGACTCCTGGATTCGATGGTCATAGTCACCAGAATCCGAATAAGGAAATAGACTGTAAATCTGGAAAAAATGGGAATTAGCAAAGGTTATGAGAAATATTGTACATACAAGTATAAATACTAAGATCCTTCGCGCTAAAGTGAGAAATAAGTGAATCTGGTGACAATCACAAAGTGAACAAATAAAAACTTGAAGTGAAAATTTCATATGATGATATCTAAAAAGATTGCAGCGAAATAAGCAAGTGTACACATGGCACTCGAAAAAATGGATAGGGATAGAAGGATTTTGCGCATAAAATCTATCATATAAGTAAATAAAATTCACATATAGCACTATTGATAAGTGAATGTGAAAAAAAGGGCAAATCTTAGATAAAGTGCATCAAGTGAAGTGACCTCTGACGCGCGGGGACATGACGGGACTTCCCTGTGGCATTCCCTGTGACGCCACAGGAAAGTCCTGTCAAGTCACCGTGCATCAGAGGGGGGCGTGGTCACCGGTGGCCCCACCCCCCATTATTTATGAACCGTCAGAAGAGGAGAAGCGTCACACAGTGTGAGCCTCCCTCCATGCCAGCATGGATGCGGAGCGGCCCAAAAAGAAGATGAAGACAAGAAGATGAAGACAAGAAGATGAAGACAAGAAGATGAAGAGAAGAGCGGGAGCCTCCCTCCATGCCATGGATGCGGAGCGGCCCGAGGAGAAGAAGGGAAGAAGATGCCGCGGAGGAGATGGTGGACGAGAACACCGGAGGAAGAACCAGAAGAACCAGAAAAACCAGAAGAAGAACAAGATGAAGGAAGATAGAAGAAAGAAGAAAGAAGAAGCATTTAAATAAAGGAATTGTCAAAAACTGTCTCTTGTCATTTTTAACATTTTTGACAGTTTTTTAGTGAAATGGTAGGGGTACAAAACCATTTCACACAGGGGGGAGGGCCGGGATCTGGGGGTCCCCTTGTTAAAGGGGGCTTCCAGATTCCAATAAGCCCCCCCGCCCGCAGACCCCCACAACCACCAGCCAGGGTTGTGGGGATGAGGCCCTTGTCCTCATCAACATGGGGACAAGGTGTTTTGGGGGGCTACCCCAAAGCACCCTCCCAATGTTGAGGGCATGTGGCCTGGTACGGTTCAGTAGGGGGGGCGCTCTCTCGTCCCCCCCTCTTTTCCTGCGGCCTGCCAGTTTGCGTGCTCGGATAAGGGTCTGGTATGGATTATTGGGGGGACCCCACGCCGTTTTTTTTAAATTTTGGCACGGGGTTCCCCTTAATATCCTTACCAGACCTGAACGGCCTGGTATGGAATTTAGGGGACCCCCACGTCATTTTTTTTTTAAATTTTGGTTCGGGGTTCCCCTGTGGGGAATTCTCATGCCGTTTTTATCAATGAACTTCTATGTGTATTGTCGGACCGGCAATTCATTAATAGCCGCGAGTAGTTTTAAATGACTTTTTTTACTTTGAAATGTCATTTTGCTGTCAGACTGTTCTAAACACGGGAAACATGCGCCCCTTTACAGGCATACCATAGACACCCCCCAGGTACGAAATTTAAAGGGATATTACACTTTTATTGTTTCACTTTAAGCATTATTAAAACCACTGCTCCCGAAAAAACGGCAGTTTTTAAAACTTTTTTTGCATTGATCCATGTCCCCTGGGGCAGGACCCAGGTCCCCAAACACTTTTTATGACAATAACTTGCATATAAGCCTTTAAAATTAGCACTTTTGATTATTCATGTCCGTGTCCCATAGACTTTAACGGTGTTCGTGTGTTCGAACAAATTTTTTGCCTGTTCGCATGTTCTGGTGCGAACCGAACAGGGGGGTGTTCGGCTCATCCCTACTCATGACACATGCATTTCAGGGCACCTTTCCTCATTGTGCCCCAGGTCTTTGACAATTCTAGCCACACCACTGCTATCTCCAATCCCACCATCTGCTACATAAATAATAATTCTGTGAGATGCAAGACAACAGGTAAGGGGTTCTTAACGCCTCTTTACCCTTTCTCCAAGGTAATGGGCTCCTTTACTTTGTACCTTGCACATTAACCCCTCCCCACATTATGGCATTTACTCCAGTGCATTTGGAATTGATTCCACATTTTGAGGAACCTTCTTAAAGACCCCTCTCAAATGCTGGAAGTCAAGCAGAAATGAGTATGGCAGCATGCTGCTCTTTGCAATGGAGATAACAGCCTAAATGTCTGATGTGCAGGGTTAAAAAACATCTCTAGCTGTGCTGCTGTACATGGCAGAAATAGTGCAATACCAATGTTTATATTTGCTTGAGCAAGTGAATAGCTAACGTTAAAGTGCATGTACAGCCAAAATGTTACTTTTAGTTTTAGGTTGCATGAGAAGTGTTAGAACCCATGTCCCATTTTCATTGCTGTCCATGTCCCCACTGGGAAGATTCAACCATTTAATTTGTCATGTTCTAAAACATTTTACAGGTATTACCAAAACAGGAATAGAGGGAAAGCCTTCCAATAGGGACACTTGTTTTGGGACAACTGTCTAAGAAGGAAATTCCATTAAATTTGTAGACATTTACTCTCACTTCCTGTTCTGTCTCCCTGAGAGGAAGTGAAGAAAAATATCTACAACAGATCACAGGCAGCAAAAAATAACACCCCAGCCCACGGCACCACCCCCAGCTCGCACTATGTGGCCGTGTACTGTGTGGGGCACTGGACCAATAGGTTTCTACCAGTTCCGTTACCCCATCATAGGCATGTGACCACACCTAATTGGTCAATTTTAAATTTTTACACTTTTTACATTTTTTACATTTTTTACATTTTACATTTTTACAGTTTTACATTTTACATAGTCCTCTGCACTTCGAGCCCTTCCACCCTGCAATGCCAGCAAATCAGCAGCCACCATTTTAGAGAGACACCACTCTCTACATAACTGACAGGTCAGCTGAGCCAGTGAGGCGGCGGGGAGCACTGACAGAGTATCGGGGGGAGAGGAGCGCCTCCGCTCTCAGCGAGACATACAGGTGGAAAAGGAGGGCAGGGGGGCCATGTGACCAGTGCCGGGCATGAGGAGAGTGTGCAACATATGACTCTCTTTGGCGCCAGGGACAGGTAGACTAATGGCAGAACTATGTACACAGAGGATGGATTAGAGATGACAGCAGCCTGGAGAGTGAGGGAGGAGATACTGGAGAAGCAGCCTGCTTCAGACAGTCCAGGGGAGCTCCGCTGTAGGGTGATTGCGGACCTGGAGGGGGCCCCCCAAAATCCTCCAGCACCAGCCGCCACTGCTTATTACAGTCCTAGCCAGAAAATTTCAAAAAACCGATGCTTGAACACAGCTTATAGGATTAGTGATCAATGGGAGTCAATACCCACATTTATTTCCTTATAATCTAAGCATTTTCTCTGGCACCTAACATGAGTCCACTTCTCTTCTTGTCAATCCTTGTAGGACAACAAAGACTAATGGTGAGGACACCTGGTCAGGACCTCAACTGTCTATGTACAAGGAGGTTATTCAGAGGAACACTTTCCTCTCTTCAGCTGAATATTTAACCAGGGTATACTGGATTTCAGAACTGGATATGCAGAACTACAGCCCTATTTCACTATGGAGCATGCATGTCATGGAGTTCCTTAGACCTGCTATAACACCAGTGGCAACAGTCAACAGTAGGTAGAAATGCTGCTAGAGCGGTGTAAAGCTGGCCTTACACTGAGCAAATTATGGTCGATGATCAGATTAGGCACAGACAAACAGATCTTAACCCTCTTTCTATCAGGGTACATCTTTAAACTCAGAATCAGTGGTCCTGTATTTACCTGGTGCATTTATAAATGGCACTGGATAAATAGTCTTTGGGCAACTATCTGCCCGGTAATCCTTGTGTACTGATACTGAGCCATCATTAGACTAAGGGGCTTGGTATCATGTGGTGGCTGTGATTGGTGACCACAGTGATGACATGTTATTGTTTACTCTGTTGATCCCTCTCCTTCCCATTAAAAAAGGGGAAGGAGAGACATTGAGTTCTTGTGAATAGGGAAGGAATTAATAGATCAACAGCTGCAGTTTCTTTTCTTCTGTTTTAGTGACACAGGGATGGTTTTGGAGGTTTTTTTAGTCGTTTCATCCCCCCCCCACCATCTCTGACTCTAGTGTTCTGTATATTAACCATCTCGCATACTGTGTCCTGCACATCTGAACATTAAAGTGGTTGTAAACCTCAGACATGAAATATGACGAAATCATATCCCTCTAAAGTGTGTACTTGTCTCAATTAGGAGTGTCATTTCTGTCTGCTGCTTTGTTCCTCTGCTATCAGCATGAATCACTTATGATAAGTTTCAGGTGGAGAGGAGGTTCAGGTGGGGTGGGATCGGCTGCCTCTCCCCAGTATAGGCTGCCATGTGGCCTCAGGTGCCTGACCCGAGGGCCTAAAGTCTAAAAGCTTCAACCCAGGGTTCCTGTGCAAGCTGACCCGAGGGAGGAAGTCTTTGGATCTGGTCTGGTATCACTGGTATAGAGTGTTGCTTGGAAGTTGGAAGGAGGCTACCAGCTGTCCCTGGACATTTTGTGAGTACAGAACCCTGAAGGGCTCCCGGAGACTGTGTGTTCCTGAAATCCCCCTCTGGTTCTAGAAGTCAGCATATTGGGTGTGTGAGCTAAAGGGAACACTGGCTAGAAGAGTCCTGAAGACTTAAGTCCACTAACAAAGTCCACTGAGTCTCTTCTGTTACATAGAGACTTGTTCTTTCATAAAGATGCTGTATGGTTCAGCAGATAATCTGCTCCACAGTTCTACAGAAAGAGAGTTGGTCTCACTTGTGCATAGTTAATTTGGAGTATCACACTAATTCCCCTCTCCTATCCAAGTTCTCCAAATAAAACATAACAACAAATCCCCCTACACTGGTCATTGGAGACATTGGAGACAACGAGTGGAAGAGTGAGTGCACCTGGCTGCGTGAAAATACCATGTAACTGGCTGCAGGATAATCAGTTGGAGGCCCGGGGGAGTCTAAATTCAGCAACCCCCATGGGGGACAGTGCTACAAATGTATTTGGGTAAAGTGCTGCATTAGTACCTGTCAGTCAAATTATCAGAGCACTAACAAATGGTCTGGAAATGACAGGTTATTTTAGACTGGTACTCAAGTGGTAAAACAGAGTCCAGGTTCTAGTCTGGTAAATGGAG
Source organism: Lithobates clamitans (assembly GCA_037952925.1). Lineage (NCBI taxonomy): Eukaryota > Metazoa > Chordata > Amphibia > Anura > Ranidae > Lithobates > Lithobates clamitans. Next base: position 1,411,385 of record JBBGZY010002433.1, read on the forward strand.
CAATGATCGTTACAGTGGTCACTTCACCTCAGATCTGCAGTCACACACCATGCACTATGAAGCTGCTCTGTCAACACTCATTTCCAGGTTTCCCTTACACAGCAATATACTGTACCTGTGCCTATCCACACTGATGAAACAATGTCCATCAAATTAAGCCTTTCATGCTGTTACCCTGCTAACATGCTTCATTAACTGCTCATGTCAGAGTCTGGCAATTCTTCCAGCAGTGGCGATTGGTGCTAAATATTTTGGGGGAAGGGCAGCAAACTAAAGTCACCCTACCTGGGGGGAGAGGCAGCAACTGCCGCTAGCACCTCAGCCCCCACATGGGAGATGGGTGGCGGGCGGACCACCGCAAGCACCAGCATTAGATGTAAGAGAATGTGGTAGCGATCAACCGCACCCCCTGCGGGAGACTGACCTTAACTTAGGACACAGGGGGAAGGAAGAGCCTGCCCGTTGCTTCTCCTCCTGGCTGAACAGGGAATGTGTCCTTAGAAACCATTGTGTCTCAGGACCCGCTTCCTTATTGGCTGGGAGGAGAATCAGGAAGATAATGTTAATTTGCTATTGTCACACAACTGGATGGGCTTAGGATGCAGTACTCTGTGCCCCGAGCCCACCCTTTTTTGAAGCCAATTAGAGCTTCAGATTTTATTCATGTGCTTAAAAAAAAAACCCTGTTGGAATCCAAGCACCTGGCGCCCTGCATGAAAATTAGGGACCGGGCAAATGGATCAGGGGGCGGCACCCCTATGCCCCGTATGGATGTGCTGCCACTGGCTTACAGTATGACCAGGCATAAATGGAGGACATGTTGAATCCACTACTATAGCTCCTCTTGTTTTTTCTAGTGCCTTTAAACAATCTACTGTAAGTCCTCATCATCCAGCAGGACAAGAGGCCCCAAGGACCTCCTCGTTTCTGTATATAAATAACATCTCCATCAGTGACAAGGAAGGATCCTGTTATCATTTTAGGGCCCTGAATACTCTTGTCAAATGTTTCTGGAGTAATACACAAAGAACACAATGGCGACCAACTGGCTTACTTTTTCATTAGTCAGCTCAGCTTCGGGTTTCATTAGCACCACACTCTTGTCCACCACCCTAAGACCACAGAGAGAGCCAGGAGCAGCCTGAACCTGAAGAGACACATCTGATCCTGGGAGGACCTCATCAGGGGAGAACCCAACAGATACCTGGGGATTAAAAAGTAGGACAAAGATAAAGCTTAGATTATCTGCAGATTTTCTATGGTCAGATGGAAAAAGTGGAACAGATTCCACCATCTACACTGAACTGTGGGGATGGAAGAATCTCCCACTGGCTCAAGCTTCCATATCTTGCTAGTCGGCCCCTCTGGCTCTCACAATAGCTGAACATTCTGATTGGGTGCAGGTATTGTTTAGGTTGAGAGTCAGTGGGGCCAACTAGCAAGATACTGAAGCTTGGCCCAGTGGGAGATTCCTCCATCCACACAGTTTAGCATACATGGAGAAATCTGTTGCACTTTTTCCAGCTAACCATAGAAAATCTGCAGATAATCTATAGGTGTATGGCCAGCTTAAATGTCAAAGCTGGAGACAATAATAAAAAGAACACCACATACATTGACCTTCATAGAGGAATTTTGAAAAATTTGAGCAGCTCCTATATTAGTTCTTAAATCAAGTGGTATCACTCTAAATGCAGCGCTGCTGTAATAAATCATACAATAAATTTAAAAAATATCTTACAATAAAATTATGAGGCAGAAAATACTGCACTTACACAATAGTGTTAAATTGGAGCAATAATAATAAAAAAAAAGAAAACTTTATAAGAGAGATCAACTGGATTGAACAATCCCCCCAAAGGCTATATTATGTAGGATAGGGGACGGGGGATGGAAAGTGATGGGGTTATGGCACCCTTATCCTATTCTGGTCCCACCTAACCCCCAGAGGGAGAGGAGAAAAATAGAGGAGGGTGGGGAGGGGAAGTGGAAGAAAATTAGAAGTTCAAAAGGATTTGCCCATTACATTGTTCATCTTTAGCATTCTCTCACTTGCCTTGTCACGATGATACTTCAAGCGGTGGTAAAGTCACTAATCACAAATCCTGGCATCCTCTGTGTTACAGCAAGCTATACTCTAAAGTGTATGTGTTTTTTTAAATTATACAGCAAAATACCTTCATTTACAGCGCCGCTGTGCGGTCACGTGAGATCCCAGTTCTCTCGCTCTGAAATAGGGTATTTTGCTGCATAATTTAAAAAAAACAGACACTGCACAGTTTATCTTGCTGTAACAGAAGGGGATTCCAGGATTTGCAATTAGTATTTTTACAGTCACAGTGGATTAGCAGTGGGAGAACAAAGGAGGGGAGGGGCGGAGAGGAGATGGCTCACACACAGACTCCCCGAGCTAACAGGCAGGGAGGGAGGGGAAGAGGGAGAAACTGCGGGATGATGGAGGCACATAAACTGACCACGGTATCATGGATCAGCAGCCATGGTAACCGTGGCCAGCACACTAAGGGGGACATAGGAACAGGCAGGATCAACTAGGTATTTTACAGAATAAAGGGGGACAAATGACACTGCACAAGCACTATGCTGTATATCTTGCTTTAAAGGAACAGGATAACTTTTTTTTTCTTTAGGGTTACAACCACTTTCATAGGAGCAGAGAGTCAGGAATAAAGATGGGTGGCATCTTTAAAGGGGATAGTTTGGGTTCCCCATGTTCTTGCTATAACCCTCTTTGCTGCCGTATGAACATGCATGACTAGTTTAAATTGAGCGTTGATACAACCTTTAGGTTGTCTAGTCGAGAGCTTTGCATGGGGTTTTATATAAAGGACATCCTGTAACCGTATAGAGCATTTGATAGACCATAATCCAAAATCTTTTCACATTTGCGCAGTCCCACCAAATATGCCCTTAAATAACCATCTGTTTGACATCCTCAAAAGCATTGGGTTGGGATTGCACAGGAAATTCTCAGAGGGACAAGGTACTATCAAAGAAGTTCCTTATAGTTCCTTAAGCTTAAACCAGACTTGGCAATGGTAAATCAAATCTCAAGCCCACTATATCATGGTCAGACTATGGGATAGGGATGATAGATGCACTGTCTGTCAGGGGGTGAAAAATATGATGAATCAATTTGTGAGAGAATGAGTTGTGGGGGATTAGAGTGAAATTTATAAGATACAGTAGAAGGATGCTTTTCCTTCCAAATATCTACAAGACTGTACTAAGGCAAAAGAGAATGAAACTTCCTGGCCATGGAAATATCCACTTTGGATACAGTATGGTTACTTGAATCATGAGGATCCTTATGAAGATACATGACTGCGTTTGAGTTCCCACAAAATACTAACCTAACGTGAGTAAGAGAGTCAAATACTCTTAGAAAATGTGCAAAGTATTCGGTTTGACCCAAATTAGGAGCACAGTAGGTGGCAAATATTATAGAAGAATCATAGATTGAACCCACCAGAACCAGATACCTGCCATCAGGGTCAGCAATTAGTGGTATTAAACAAAAAAAAAAGGGGGAGTGGGAGGGGAGGGGATAGAAGGGGAAAAACAAAAACAAAGAAGGGAAGATGGGTAAGAGAAAGGAAATAGTCTTTGTAGACTCACCTGGGGGATCGAAATGCTCGAGAGGGTAGAGAATAAGGTATGTAGTGAAAAGCTATTTAATAGGTCACCAATTAGTTACCTCAGATAGTGAATGTGGGGGTACATGCTAAACCAGACCATGTTAGGGGCACACACATACCAGTTACATAATTCATTAGATAAAGAGTTTCAAACATATATAAGCACCTAAGTGGATTATTTTGAGCTGTATTTGCCTTGGTTGGCCATAAAGTCCACTTATAACAAGAAGAATTTTAACTGGGCCTAGCATTAGTTAGGAGTGCCACACAGAGTAGCACACCAGATATTACTAACAGAAGGCATTGGCTCTTGTTCCAAAGGGGAACTCCCCTCTCTGTATCATCTGATCCATTTAAACCATGATCAGGAGCAATGCTCCCATAGATATGGTAACAGAGCTAAAATGCAGTCAGGAATGTTGTAGGGAGCAGTAGGCCCAAAAACAGATGCCCTGTTTGTGAGAATGGAGGTGTCACCCAGCGAGGGTTCCAAGTAGGGTCACTACAATTTTTTAAAATTCCTGTGACATGTAGACAGTGGACAGCATGTTCTGCTAAGGGAAATGCAATGTAAGCATGGCAGTGGTACCATAAGAACCTAATGTAAGAGCACCTACATATCCAGTTGTAAGAGGATCAGTGTTGTCACTTTGCAAAAGTAATGTCACATCATCCCTTACCAGGTCACAGATGTAAACATAACATCAAATAGTGAGCAAGCTCTGCCCTACCAGGTAAAGAATCCAGGATATAATGTTAATGTTTATGAAAGAACGCATCCTCATTGTTCATAGAAAACTGTTTAACATCATAGCAAGGGACCTCTACCCACTCTCTTCTGAGGTCAGGGTAGATATGTGCAATTCGTTTAGTTCTGAATTCGTTTTGTAATGGATTTCGAAAAATTTGTTAATTTGGAAATATCCGAATTAACGAAAACCTGTTTAACAAATTTTTCTGAATATTCGTAAATTCAAATATTTGAAAATTTGTAAATTCGTAAATTCGAAAATCCAAAAATTCGTAAATTTGAATATTTGAAAATTTGTAAATTTGAATATTTGTAAATTCGTAAATTTGAATATTCATAAATTCGAAATGAGAGAATTCGAAAATGAGAAAATCCGAAAATTAGAAAATCCAAAAATAAGAACAAAAAATCAAAAGAACGAAAATCCAAAAATAAGAATGAAAATCAGAAAATCCCAAAACCCGAAAATTGGAAAATCTGAAATAATAACTAATAATAACTTAACTATTTCTATTAAATTATAGGTATTTCAAATTTGGCTGACAGTGAACGTAACGAATACGAATTTATCCAAAGTTAAGAATGATCCGAAATAATGAATGCCGCATCTAAACGAATGGAACATACTGAATTATTAATAATAAATACCAATAATAAAAACTTTCTAATATTCTTATTATTTATTATTAATTTGTTTTGTTCCATTTATTTTGATGCTGCGTTCGTTATTTTGGATAATTCGTAACTTCGGATAAATTCGTATTCATCAAGTCCACTAACAGCCAAATTTGAAAGGAAATTCCAATACCTATAATTTCATAGTTAGTTATTATTAGTTAGTTAGTTATTATTAGGGATGAGCCGAACACCCCCCTGTTCGGTTCGCACCAGAACATGCGAACAGGAAAAAAATTCGTTCGAACACGCGAACGCCGTTAAAGTCTATGGGACACGAACATGAATAATCAAAAGTGCTAATTTTAAAGGCTAATATGCAAGTTATTGTCATAAAAAGTGTTTGGGGACCCGGGTCCTCCCCCAGGGGACATGAATCAATGCAAAAAAAAGTTTTAAAAACGGCCGTTTTTTCAGGAGCAGTGATTTTAATAATGCTTAAAGTCAAACAATAAAAGTGTAATATCCCTTTAAATTTCATACCTGGGGGGTGTCTATAGTATGCCTGTAAAGGGGCGCATGTTTCCCGTGTTTAGAACAGTCTGACAGCAAAGTGACATTTGGAAGGAAAAAACACATTTAAAACTACCGCGGCTATTGCATTGCCGACAATACACATAGAAGTTCATTGATAAAAACGGCATGGGAATTCCCCACAGGGGAACCCCGAACCAAAAAAAAAAAAAAAAAAATGATGTGGGGGTCCCCCTAAATTCCATACAAGGCCCTTCAGGTCTGGTATGGATATTAAGGGGAACCCCAGCCAAAATTTAAAAAAAAAATTGACGTGGGGTTCCCCCTAAATTCCATACCAGACCCTTCAGGTCTGGTATGGATTTTAAGGGGAACCCCGCGCCAAAAAAAAAAAAAAAAAAAGGCGTGGGGTCCCCCTAAAAATCCATACCAGACCCTTATCCGAGCACGCAACCTGGCAGGCCGCAGGAAAAGAGGGGGGGACGAGAGTGCGGCCCCCCCCCCCTCCTGAACCGTACCAGGCCACATGCCCTCAACATTGGGAGGGTGCTTTGGGGTAGCCCCCCAAAACACCTTGTCCCCATGTTGATGAGGACAAGGGCCTCATCCTCACAACCGTGGCCGGTGGTTGTGAGGGTCTGCGGGCGGGGGGCTTATCGGAATCTGGAAGCCCCCTTTAACAAGGGGACCCCCAGATCCCGGCCCCCCCCCTGTGTGAAATGGTAAGGGGGTACTTACCCCTACCATTTCACTAAAAAACTGTCAAAAATGTTAAAAATGACAAGAGACAGTTTTTGACAATTCCTTTATTTAAATGCTTCTTCTTTCTTCTTTCTTCCTTCATCTTCTTCTTCTTCTGGTTCTTCTGGCTCTTCTGGTTCTTCCTCCGGCGTTCTCGTCCAGCATCTTCTCCGCGGCGTCTTCTATCTTCTTCTCCTCGGGCCGCTCCGCACCCATGGCATTTGGGGGGAGGCTCCCGCTCTTCTCTTCATCTTCTTCTCTTCTTCATCTTCTTCTTCATCTTCTTCTTCTTCTTTTTCTTCTTCTTCCTTCTTCTCTTCTTCTCTTCTTCCTGTCTTCTCCGGGCCGCTCCGCAATCCATGCTGTGGCATGGAGGGAGGCTCCCGCTGTGTGACGGCGTCTCTTCGTCTGACGGTTCTTAAATAACGGGGGGCGGGGCCACCCGGTGACCCCGCCCCCCTCTGACGCACGGTGACATGACGGGACTTTCCTGTGGCATTCCCCGTGACGTCACAGGGAAGTCCCTCAAGTCACCGTGCGTCAGAGGGGGGCGGGGTCACCGGATGGCCCCGCCCCCCGTTATTTAAGAACCGTCAGACGAAGAGACGCCGTCACACAGCGGGAGCCTCCCTCCATGCCACAGCATGGATTGCGGAGCGGCCCGGAGAAGACAGGAAGAAGAGAAGAAGGAAGAAGAAGAAGAAGAAGAAGATGAAGAAGAAGATGAAGAAGAGAAGAAGATGAAGAGAAGAGCGGGAGCCTCCCCTCATGCCATGGGTGCGGAGCGGCCCGAGGAGAAGAAGATAGAAGACGCCGCGGAGAAGATGCTGGACGAGAACGCCGGAGGAAGAACCAGAAGAGCCAGAAGAACCAGAAGAAGAAGAAGATGAAGGAAGAAAGAAGAAAGAAGAAGCATTTAAATAAAGGAATTGTCAAAAACTGTCTCTTGTCATTTTTAACATTTTTGACAGTTTTTTAGTGAAATGGTAGGGGTAAGTACCCCCTTACCATTTCACACAGGGGGGGGGCCGGGATCTGGGGGTCCCCTTGTTAAAGGGGGCTTCCAGATTCCGATAAGCCCCCCGCCCGCAGACCCTCACAACCACCGGCCACGGTTGTGAGGATGAGGCCCTTGTCCTCATCAACATGGGGACAAGGTGTTTTGGGGGGCTACCCCAAAGCACCCTCCCAATGTTGAGGGCATGTGGCCTGGTACGGTTCAGGAGGGGGGGGGGGGCCGCACTCTCGTCCCCCCCTCTTTTCCTGCGGCCTGCCAGGTTGCGTGCTCGGATAAGGGTCTGGTATGGATTTTTAGGGGGACCCCACGCCTTTTTTTTTTTTTTTTTTTGGCGCGGGGTTCCCCTTAAAATCCATACCAGACCTGAAGGGTCTGGTATGGAATTTAGGGGGAACCCCACGTCAATTTTTTTTTTAAATTTTGGCTGGGGTTCCCCTTAATATCCATACCAGACCTGAAGGGCCTTGTATGGAATTTAGGGGGACCCCCACATCATTTTTTTTTTTTTTTTTTTGGTTCGGGGTTCCCCTGTGGGGAATTACCATGCCGTTTTTATCAATGAACTTCTATGTGTATTGTCGGCAATGCAATAGCCGCGGGTAGTTTTAAATGAGTTTTTTCCTTCCAAATGTCATTTTGCTGTCAGACTGTTCTAAACACAGGAAACATGCGCCCCTTTACAGGCATACTATAGACACCCCCCAGGTACGAAATTTAAAGGGATATTACACTTTTATTGTTTGACTTTAAGCATTAATAAAATCACTGCTCCTGAAAAAACGGCCGTTTTTAAAACTTTTTTTTGCATTGATCCATGTCCCCTGGGGCAGGACCCGGGTCCCCAAACACTTTTTATGACAATAACTTGCATATAAGCCTTTAAAATTAGCACTTTTGATTTCTCCCATAGACTTTTAAAGGGTGTTCCGCGGCATTCGAATTTGCCGCGAACACCCCAAATTGTTCGCTGTTCGGCGAACTTGCGAACAGCCAATGTTCGAGTAGAACATGAGTTCGACTCGAACTCGAAGCTCATCCCTAGTTATTATTTAGAATTTCAGTTCTTTGTAATTTTCTTTCTTATTTTCGGGTTTTTTGGATTTTTGGATTTCCGAATTTCCAGGTAAGTAAGACAAAAAAAGTGATCCTTTATTATCACTTTAACAGAGAGAGAGAGAAACACCCGTTGACTCACTTTATTTTTGAAACACCTCTGTATTTTGAATACTGTTGAATCCCAAACAAGTTCTCCATTTGGTAGTAAGATGTAAACAAATACACGTAGTGATGATGATGTTCCGGGTGTAAGAGAAAGCTTGACAGCAGTTTCACCATGTAAGTCTATGAGAGAAATAGTTATAAAGTTAATGTTTGGTAAAAAACTGTGGGCTCCATTCACAAAGTAGTATCTTACAGAATCCGAGTATGTGGTAAGATGCCACACAGAGTTTTCCAAAAAGTGTTTTGGCATTCACTAAAAAAAGCTACTAAAATACGTGAGTTATTTTATGAAGTCATGTGGTATTTTAGTAGTGAAAGCCTGTGGTAATTTACCACCAACAGTAGCCAGCATCCTTAACACAGGCTGTAAATACAGTGGGGACGGAAAGTATTCAGACCCCCTTAAATTTTTCACTCTTTGTTATATTGCAGCCATTTGCTAAAATCATTTAAGTTCATTTTTTTCCTCATTAATGTACACACAGCATCCCATATTGACAGAAAAATACATAATTGTTTACATTTTTGCAGATTTATTAAAAAATAAAAACTGAAATATCACATGGTCCTAAGTATTCAGACCCTTTGCTGTGACACTCATATATTTTACTCAGGTGCTGTCCATTTCTTCGGATCATCCTTGAGATGGTTCTACACCTTCCTTTGAGTCCAGCTGTGTTTGATTATACTGATTGGACTTGATTGGGAAAGCCACACACCTGTCTATATAAGACCTTACAGCTCACAGTGCATGTCAGAGCAAATGAGAATCATGAGGTCAAAGGAACTGCCTGTAGAGCTCAGAGACATAATTGTGGCAAGGCACAGATCTGGCCAAGGTTACAAAAAATTTTCTGCTGCACTTAGCCTCTCCTCAGTGCAAGACACATGAAAGCCCGCATGGAGTTTGCTAAAAAAAACACCTGAAGGACTCCAAAATGGTGAGAAATAAGATTCTCTGCTCTGATGAGACCAAGATAGAACTTTTTGGCCTTAATTCTAAGAGGTATGTGTGGAGGAAACCAGGCACTGCTCATCACCTGTCCAATACAGTCCCAACAGTGAAGCATTGTGATGGCAGCATCATGCTGTGAGCGTGTTTTTCAGCTGCAGGCACAGAACGTCTGGTTGCAATTAAGGTTTAAAATGTTTACCTTCCAACAAGACAATGACCCTAAGTACACAGCTAAAATAATTAAGGAATGGCTTCACAACAACTCCGTGACTGTTCTTGAATGGCCCAGCCAGAGCCCTGACTTAAACCCAATTGAGCATCTCTGGAGAGACCTAAAAATGGCTGTCCACCAACATTTACCATCCAACCTGACAGAACTGGAGAGGATCTGCAAGGAGGAATGGCGGAGGATCCTCAAATCCAGGTGTGAAAAACTTGTTGCATCTTTCCCAAAAAGACTCATGGCTGTATTAGATCAAAAGGGTGCTTCTACTAAATAATGAGCAAAGGGTCTGAATACTTAGGACCATATGATATTTCAGTTTTTCTTTTTTAATATGTAGCAATAACTCTCAGTGAAGCTGCTGGTTTAAGCGGGCTTGTTACCTTCACTCTCGATACCTCTGTTTCGCCAGCACCGGGTCTAGGGTTCCGTTGAGTTTACCTCTGGACGATATAAGTACCAAACACTTGAGTAGGTTTTCCAATGCTTTAATAAAACGAACAAGGGAAGTAGCAGGAAAGAGGTAGTAGGAAAGCTCCAGGGAAGCTCAAATACCTTTCTGTAGTATTTCTTCAGAACATTCTTTGTAATTGAACACTTGTAATTGAATAGTCTCCCCTTTCGTAGGATTTAATCTTTGATAGACATCTCTCACTTGCCTAGCAGCCAGCACGCAGCACAAACAAAAGTCTCTGCCACAGACTTATCTGGAATAAAATCCGTATGATCCTCTGCCACAGGATGTATTGGTTTGTGATGAATGTCAGATACAGTACTTGAACCTTTAAGCCAACCCGGCAGTACTATACTGTAAGATTACTTCGGAATGCGTCCTCCAACCGAGTCACCAGGCCCCTCTCCAGACCAGCACTCTGCATGATTCTTCCTTCCATGACGGGTCCTCCCCTGGGATCTCCTCGGTTGTCCAGCTTCTTCACTCAGGATAGACAGCTCAGGACCATTCCTCCGCTGCTGTGGTAGGCCCTAGACAGGCTTCTGGGCCCACCCACACACCGCAGCGACGCGGGCCTCTGGAACGGAGGACCACGAGGTGGTATTCTTAGTGCATACCTGTCGGCCAGGAAGGCCAGCAGGTGGCTGAAAACGAACCCTAAAACATGGCGTCTGTCCCATAAATACTGTCTCCCAGAATGCAATTCGGAGGACCACCTCCACCGAGTTATCTCCAGGACAGAGGAGCACTCATTTGCTTCAACACGTTGCTTTTCCAACACCTGCCGATGGTGACAACGACACCCACCGGCACAATGTGGAACTAAATCCAACGTCAGCCAAGCTGGAACAGAGGCAAAATCAAACTTCCTATAATAAGCGACACACTAAATTTACCTATCAGCGGTAGATACAAATCTACCAGCGCTACATACTCCCCCCAGTACAATAGACGTTGTCCTCAATGTCTGTCACAAAACAATAACTCCCAAGCCTAAGAGTAGGTATTTGAGCTTAAAACTTGGATTTAGTTAAAGAAGAAAGACAGTAGAAAGACATTATAAGATCAACATTTGTAAAACATTATGTTCACATCCGCAAACAAAACCATTTTATGACTGTACACAACCTCACTATCTATTTTAGCTGAAAAGCCTAACAGCTTGATAGAAGTTCAAATAGTTCCTGAAAAGGAAAACATATTAAACATACATGCGACCTATACTGTTTCAGGAGTAAAGTCTCATTTGAAAAAAATGAAACTCTTCCCATTATCTATATCAGATTAATCTTTAGGAGTCCATCCCTATATATACACAATTTTTCTTAAATGAAGAAAATCCGGCTAGCAAAAAAGAAGTCCTTGGATTTAAAATACTGAGATGAGTATTCAGATCTTGACCATGAAGATCTCTATGCACTGACACTAACTAACTACCCCAAAGTTCTTTTGTCCATAATTACCAATAAAACCGGGGATCTGGCAATTTCAGTGTCTTTCCCAGTTTATCCACTGTAGTGATGAAATATACAATGTCATCTTTTTCGGGTCTGCAAATGACCACTTTGTCAGCATGAATGTGCCGACCATAATTCCAGTGCATAAAACATCCACTGAATCGTTCATCCATAGCAACAGAACAACCAGTTTTCCGGAAAGGCTTAGGCACAGGCAAATAGTCCAAAACAGCTTCACTGTACCAAAGCTCCCGGTTAGCTTCAATCACTTGCATTATGTCCTGAGGGACATATGGGAACTCCAAACCATACTCCATGGCGACACGCTTGTTCAACATTCTCTGCAAATGTGCAAGTTTTGGTAAGGAATCCAATGACTTGCTCACCATAGACCCGGTGTCAGCCGGTGTCTGAAGTTAACTAGTAACTTTTGACAATGTCTCATTTACAGTGCTGTGTGGCTCCACACAGGGTGACGTCTTCCCAGAATTCAGGGCTGTCCATTCAGGGAAAGTCATGGCCGAGGCGACATCCTCACCTTGGGCCCATAACAACTCTTGTGACATAGTCTCAAATAAGTCATCATCACCGGAGAGATCTGGCATGGATTCTATCTCCGAGTCTCCCAGTTCTTCTGCTGGCAGATATCTATTTACAGTCTATTTACAGTCCCAGATACATTCCCCAACAATTGCTCACCCGTTCCTGTCGTGGACTTTGTTGTATCCGGTTTGGGTAGTCTCTTGGGTAGGCCTCGACCACGGCCGCGGGAAGCCTTCACATATCTCACCTTCTTCTGGACAGGTACAACAGGGATAGGTGTAGTGGACGTGGAAATCAAAGTAATGTCCGCTGATAAATCGGTAATGGCAGTGTCTCTCTCCGGAACATTCTCAGTAGCAACAGGCAAAGTCACGGCCTGCCGTTCTCTTTCAGCAGAAGTAGCAGCTTCTACTGTGGCGACACCTGTAGCCCAGTCCATACGATAAGCATGGGGCGACATGGTAGGTTGTTCCACCACAAACAAATACTCTCCACTTGCGGGCAGCGACCAAATGGACGGAGATATACGGCCAGTCCCTCACATTTGTGGCAAATCATGCCCAGCCCTTCGATATCTCCAACGGTATAGAGAACAAACCTCCCCTGCGGCTTCAGACGAATACCGGTATCTGTAAGCAGGGTTCTGGTCAACACAGTACTCGACACGGTGCTCGCTGGGAACATTCTTGGTCCCATAATTGACTGCACCGCCGAAAAAGACATGGCCACACTCTGATCTTCTCAGCACGATCACGAGGCCTCTCTTCTTCTCTGGCGCCAAACACATAAAAGCGTCCCACGCGATATAAAGTAGGGTAGACTCCTCCCACTTGTTCTTTTGATCACGTAGCTCCCTGGCTTTTACTGGCGCCCGCCGCCTACGCACTCAGAAATAAAGTCCTGCAACTTTTAACCTCTTCTTCTCTCGTGAAACACCTCTCCACGCCCCCACATGTAGCAATAACTCTCGGTGAAGCTGCTGGTTTAAGTGGGCTTGTTACCTTCACTTTCGATACCTCTGTTTCACCGGCACCGGGTCTAGGGTTCTGTTGAGTTTACCTCTGGACGATATAAGCACCAAACACTTTTTTTTCCAATGCTTTAATAAAATGAACAAGGGAAGTAGCAGGAAAGAGGTAGTAGGAAAGCTGCAGGGAAGCTCAAATACCTTTCTGTAGTATTTCTTCAGAACATTCTTTGTAATTGAACACTTGTAATTGAATATTCTCCCCTTTCGTAGGATTTAATCTTTGCCCGCCTGGATAGACATCTCTCACTTGCCTAGCAGCCAGCACGCAGTACGAACAAAAGTCTCTGCACAGACTTATCTGGAATAAAACCCGTACGATCCTCTGGCACAGGATGTATTGGTTTGTGATGAATGTCCGATACAGTACTTGAACCTTTAAGCCAACCCGGCAGTACTATACTGTAAGATTACTTCGGAATGCGTCCTCCAACCGAGTCACCAGGCCCCTCTCCAGACCAGCACTCTGCATGATCCTTCCATGATGGGTCCTCCCCTGGGATCTTCTCCGTTGTCCAGCTTCTTCACTCAGGATAGACAGCTCAGGACCAATCCTCCGCTGCTGTGGTAGGCCCCAGACAGGCTTCTGGGCCCACACACACGCTGCAGCGACGCGGGCCTCCGGAACGAAGGACCACAAGGTGCTATTCCTAGTGCATACCTGTCGGCCAGGAGGGCCAGCAGGTGGCTGAAAACGAACCCTAAAACATGGCGTCTGTCCCATAAATACCCTCACCCAGAATGCAACTCGGAGGACCACCTCCACCGAGTTATCTCCGAGACAGAGGAGCACTCATTCGCTTCAACGCGTTGCTTTTCCAACACCTGCCGATGGTAACAACAACACCCACCGGCACAATGTGGAACTACACGCAACGTCAGCCAAGCTGAGGCAAAATCTAACTTCCTATAAAAGCGACCCACTAAATTTACCTATCAGCGGTAGATAAAAATCTACCAGCGCTACAAATAAAAATGTCAACCATTCTGTGGTTTTTTTTGTCAATATGGGGTGCTGTGTGTACATTAATGAGGAAACAAAAATTGAACTTAAATGATTTTAGCAAATGGCTGAAATATAACAAAGAGTGAAAAATTTAAGAGGGTCTGAATACTTTCCGTACCCACTGTAACTGGTTGTTAGGACGCAGGCAGCTTAACAACCAGTAATTGTCATGCTTGTTAAGGAGCAGGTGGCCATCGCGTTCTTAACAACCAATAAGTCATTAGCTGACAGCTGAATGTAAAAAAAAATGCTGGCAATGAAAAATAAGAAAAAAAAAAAAAACGGTGTGAGGTCTCCCCCAATGGTATGGATTTTAGGGGTATCCCCACACCAAGATTAAAAAAAATGGCATGGGGTCCCCGCAAAAAATCCATACCAGACCCATATCCGAGCATGCAGCCCAGCAGGTCAGGAAAGAGGGGAATGAGCGAGCCCCTGCTCCTCCTGAACCATATCAGGACACATAACCTCAACATTGGGGTTTGCTTTGGGACAAGGCCCCCTTCCCCACAACCCTGGCCAGTGGTTGCGGGGGTCTGCACGGAATCGGGAAGCCCCCTTTAACAAGGAGGCCCCCAGATCCTGGCTTCCCCCCCTATGTGAATGAGTATGGGGTACATTGTACCCCTACTCATAGTATCCTACTAATTCACCACCAAAAAAATAAGTGTAGTGTAAAATTAGACAGTAGACAGTTTTTGACAAGTCCTTTATTTAAAAAAACAGGAATGAAAAAAAAGTCCCCTGGTGTAGGTCCATCATCAATCATGATGTCCACCGCCTTGTGACCTCACCGACCGAGGGCATGCTGGGTCGGTGATTGTGATAGACTCACCCAGGACAGAAGCTCTTGGAGGGGACTGAATGCTAGCCTCTTGCCTACAAACTATGGGCCCTGGCATTTGAGGGAGCTACAAGCATTTAGAAAGATGTTCTGTTATGTAATGCAAAAGGACATTATTAAAGAGGCCATGATGGTCTCTGCCAGTTTGAGACTCAGTAGACAGTTGTATGTGAAAGGAATGCTGGTTAATGAGATCTGAAAAGCTCTGGGTCTCCTGTTGTCTACTAGTCTGGAGGGTCTTTCACCCATTGTTAATTGTGCTAATTAACACACGTATTTTCTGCTAGCAAACTACTGTGGGTTTGTGCTGCAGTTGCCCCCCAGAGCCCCCTTTTTCTTAGCTGAATAACTTAACTATTATTAGCTATTAAATTATAGGTATTGGAATTTCCTTTCAAATTTGGCTGTTAGTGAACATAACAAATATGCATTTATCCGAAGTTACAAATTTTTCGGAAATAACGAATGCCGTATCTAAACGAATGGAACGTAACAAATAAATAAATAATAATAAATAACAATCATAATTGTAAAAACTTTTTATTATAATGTTATTATTATTATTATTATTTATTATTAATTTATTCTGTTCCATTTTTTAAATGCAGCATTCGTTATTTCGGATAATTTGTAATTTCGAATAAATTCATATTCATTACGTTCACTAACAGATGAATTTGGAAGAAAATTCCAATACCTATAATTTAATAGTTAGTTATTATTAGTTAATTAGTTACTCTGAGAATTTTTGGATTTTCTTTTTAATTTTTGGATTTTCGAATTTTCAAATTTACAAATTTATGAATTGCGATTATAACGAATGACCCGAAAAAAGAAAAAGAAAAAAAAAACGAATGAAATGAAAATGAACACATTTTTCAGAAGTGCGCGTCTGACAATACTACTGTCCAAAGGTGTTGGGGGCACTCTACTACTGGAAGAGTGTTACTGAACTGATCACCAGAGGAAAACAGCCTAAAAAAAACAACACTAATGCATCTAAAGAAAACAAATACATCACTAATACAGCTAATAATTGGTAAGCTGAAATCTATCACTTTTTTTGCTGTGGGTTTAATGCTGCTTTACGACTTGGGAGGAGTCACCCCTGGGTGCTTTTGAGGGGTCGGCAGTGTAAGGAGGTGAAATGTTTTTCCTCACTGCAGGATTGTACCTTGGGGAAAGCCATGTGGGATCAGTGGAGTAGCACCACAGCACACCACCTGTGAAACATGCCAAGTGTGAATCGATCACTCAGTGTTCCAAGACATGGAAGAGATATCTTTTTTTTTGTTATACCAATTGTTTTGGACCTTTACATGTGATATTGCACTGATGTAATTTCAAGTTGTGGATAGTCGTAACCAGGGCTATCTTTTGGCATGGGCACCCCTAGGCACTGCCCAGAGGCCCCGGGTACATGGGAGACCCCGCCCCCCCTTCCCCCCTGCATGTGGACAAGAGGTGGTGATCATAGGCGGGGGTGTGACATTTCAGGCTGCTGTGGGGATCTTCAGGATGGAATAGGCCAGTAAATATGTTGTTTTCTGGCCCCTTCCTTTTCTAATTGATTACAATCAGTGATCGGTTCCACTCACTAACTGCGTTCAATTATAACTGAAGCATAGCAAACTGTGTTTACTAAGCTTCAATCTAGGAATGAACAGGAGCATCTATCTCCTGTTCATTCATTTTCAGTGCAGCCGAGGCTGCAGAGAAAGGGACTGGGGGACTGTGTTTCCACAGCCCTTTTTTTCTGCTTCAAAAAGGAGACTTCAGTAGTCTGTTTAGACCTCTGATATCTCACCAAAGACCCCCCCTCCCAACAGCATTGTGCCACACCCAATATGTAGCATAATTTGTCAAGGCTCTCTGAGGGAATGGGGAACCTGGGGACTTGGTGGACTTTTGGGTACCTATGATGAACTAATCGCTTTTTATGGATTATTGCTAACTATGGACCCCTTGGACTCTTTGCCCCCTTCTGTGGGTTATATGTCATTATGGACTCTGTCTTTAAAGGACTGCTTTAAGGACTCCGCGATCCCCCAAACAACACTGTGCCACACCCAAAATGTAGCATCATTTAGATCCTCCAACAGCACGGTGCCACACCCAATATGTAGCATAATTTAGATCCCCCAACAGCACTGTGCCATGCCCAATATGGAGCATAATTTAGATCCCCAACAGCACTGTGCCACGCCCAATATGTAGCATAATTTAGATCCCCCAACAGCACTCTGCCATGCCCAATATGTAGCATAATTTAGATCCCCCAATAGCATTGTGCCACACTCAATACAGTATGTAGCATAATTTAGCCTCATCCGCTGTTTTCCACGGTGTGCTGTACATGCTGCAGGTCACAATCTCCCTTGTAGGGGCCCCAGTGCATTACTTTGTCCCGGGGCCCTGCATGATATTAAATTGTCACTGGTTGTAACCTGTTTATTACTGAACAAGTTAAAGAAAGTTTAAGCAAAGAAATTCTTGGCCTCATTACAGTGGCGAAAGAGACTGCATTACAGAAAGTGGACATTTGAATTCAATTAAGAGTGGAGGAGAGTTAAACTCTGAAGTTTCTGTGTAAACCTGGTTGTCTCAGGGGCTGGTGGTGGTTAAGGGGCCAGAATCACCCTCCTGGCAGTGGTAGATACCTCAGGTATCATGGACCTCATGTGTTCAGTTGGAATCTCAGAGCCTGGAACATGAAAGACATAGTTCTATGTGATAAGGTGGGCATTAGGGTGTAGGTGGGTGCTTCCAATGTGTTAAAGATTTTTTTGATGCAGACTTAAGTTTCTCTGGGTTAAGTCTGCTTTCTTTCTGTTACAACTGTTACAATGTTGTTGTGTGCACTCTGGGTTGCACACAACAACAATAGCAGTGGTGGCCCATTCATAAGCGGGGCAGGGGAACTGCTCCCCAATCCATGCGCCCGGCCCCTAATCTACATGCAGGGTGCCGGACGCATGGCTTCCAAGGTTTTTTTTTTTATTTTGGAAACACATGATTAGAGGCTGAGGCTCCAATTGGCTTCAAAAAAGGGTGCCCACCCAGTTTGACAATAACGAATTAATATTTGCGATTGTCTTCCTGATGCTCATCCCAGCCAATCAGGAAGTGGGTCTTAAGACCCCATTGGTCGAGAGGAGAAGGGACCATATTGGCCACTGAGGAGGAAGCCGCAGAGGAGAAGGAGATGCAGGGCAAGCCTTTGTGAAGCTGCCGAGGAGGAGGAGATGCAGAAAGGAGCCAAAGCTGCCTGCCACCTTGATGGGGTAAAGTGCGGGGCTGATGGGCGGACTAGCGAGCGAGGGGGTGGGGGGATTGACCAACAGACTGGTTGGGGGGGTGCCGGGTGATTTGTTAGCCCCCCCCAAAAAATGGAGCACCAGCCGCCACTTTCCAATACAAAGGTATTAACCATGCTGACCAAGTTTTCCCAGCAAAACCCTGGGACCCAACGTTCCTGGAACATTGCCAAAATGTAAGCTACTAGACTAAGTCCAGACTGGACTGCTTTAAGGACTTTGCTGCTACTCAGGTATAATTACCCAATGCGCACTAGAGCACCATTGTACAAGATTATGTGAGAAGTTGCTTTACAAGAACTGTTCTTGTATGTTTGCATTTCTTTAGTAAAAACTGTTCCTATTCCTCTAAATGCCTGGTCTAAAGTCTCTTGAAGTGGTGAATTGCATGCCGTATCCAAAGAACAAGGCTTGCATCAAGAAGACTCTTAGTGAATAGAGATACAGTAGATTTAGAGGAGAGAGATGCTGTTTATTATAGGTTATATGGCCTTTCCTAGGGACAACCATACTTGTATCATTGCTTAAAAGCAGCCAACCACCTAGGAAATGGGTGATGTAGCATACGGTGATGGTTACTCTGGTAGTGAAGGGTTGTTGTGCTTATCCCCTTTACTAGTAGCTGGTTCCCCACATACTGGGACCAGACCCATGGCACAGCATACTTAGGGACCTAGTCTGGGAACCACGGAAGAGATGTGAAGTTCTTAGTATCTCCTAGTAGGATGTCTAAGCCCTGTCCACAAATGGGTTAAAGGACTGGTGGCCACTAAGATGAGAGAGAGTGTGAGAGCTTGCATCTGTGCACATAGGAAAGATACAGGCCATGGCCAATCAGTTGCCTGAAGTTCTGTTTCTTAGGAAAGTTGCTAAGCTGCATGTGCTGGTCACATGTATAGTATTGAGTAACCTTCTTGCATACTTCAGTGCTCCAACACACCAGGTACAGGTCTCTTACACAGCAGTCAGAGTATTGTTTGCTTAGCACCCTCCTAGAAGAGAGTGTAGTTTTTGGTCTTTCTGCTTACCAGGAAGACTGTCAGGTAAACATAGAGCGCTCTCTGTCTACCAGGGAGCAAGAGCTATTGGTTAGGTCTGCTCATTGTGCTCCGGTGCAGCTCAGCTTGTTTGAATGTCCCACAATGGTCCAATAAGGAGGCATATTGGACAGTGGGAGGGGACCTGACAAGTGAGGGCCCAGGCATTGTTACAGCCCTGGCTATTGGCATAGGAGAGTGCTGCATTGCATGCTGGGATACTGTATAAATGCCAAGGGCACATGTGCTCGGGGTCTTTCAGCTGGAGAGCGGGGTCCCAGAGGGAGGGGATGGCTGACCCTTCTCTGTAGAGGTTTCCATGCGGCCTTGGGTAGTCGACCTAAGGGCCTGAAGTCAGAGAGGAGCTGAACCCAGAGGTCCTGCAGAGCTGACTGAAAGGGGGACATCAGAAAGGATCTGATTCTGCTGACTGAGTACAGATCTGTGTCTTTGGGCCTATCCTGTGAGGGCCACCCCTTCAGCTAGAAGACCCAGTGGATGGGTGTCAGTCAAGGGGATGCTAGATAGTGTCCTGAAGATAAAGTAGCTGCATCAAGTCTAGTAGTGAGAGCAACAAGACTTAACCTTTTCATACATGTGGCTGTATGGTAAAAGCAGTGTGTCTACTCTTCCACAAGTAATCCAGTGAGGCAAAGTGAGAGTTGTCCTTATCTACTGTGAGTAGTTCAAGTTGGAGTATCCCACTAATCCCTTCTCTAACCCAAGTTCTACAATAAATATCAAAACCACAAATACCCTGGACTGTTTATTGAGTAACAAGCAAACCAGAGTAAGGGGGGAATAAGTGAAAAATCTCTAGCAACCGGCCGCAGGTAATCAGAGGGAGGCCTAAGAAGTCAACACACAGCAAGCCCTACGGGGACAGTGCTACATTTGCAACAGCACTGTCCATCCCTCCTCTTTCCTTGACCAATCACAGGGTGCTTAGAATTATGTGAAGCCATCCATTCAATAAATGCAAAGCTTTCAGTAAATAGGCAGGGAAGAGAAGAGCAGGCAAAGTGGCTGTTGTGCAAAAGAACGGTATCTCTCTTCTTGGAGTGCTGAAGTATATAGCGAAAGCACTATCTGTGCTTAGTGAACCAGTAATTTGTAAACAAAAGAGAGAGATCCAGAATTTGACACACACCACCTTGCACGCAACTCCCTGTCTACCCACAGATTTTAAATGTATCTTTTTTTCTGGAGTTCTTTTTCTAACAAAATGCTTTACCTTCATTTTCCTTGGAAATTGGTATTGACAATAATCCAGACTGCTGAATTGATCCTTTAGAAGAAACCTGAAAATGAATGAAAGGAGCTGAAGTTAAATTCTGCAGATATCACTTCTGACATTGAATTCTGTCGTCAAAAAATTTTCTGATGCTGAGTACCCTCTTCACTTTCGATTTGAGACTAGCATCCAACAAAAAACTGACAAAAATTTGTCTAATAATCTGACCGTGTGTACGAGGCTTTAGTGTCAAGAAAACTTGTCAGAAGTGACTTATACAAATAGCAGAGGAACGAGGCAGTGGGGGAAAATAACACTTAGTGCTCTGGAGTGGACTGAGACAAGTACACACTATAGAGGGGTGTGCTTTGTTCATATTTCATGTCTGAGATTTACAACCACTTTGATGGTATTTGTTCAAGTTTATTAACTACAAAAAAAAAAAATCATACTTGACAATAAGCAATTTGGATGGGAAAAATCAAGGCTTACCAGATACTGCAAATCCAAGTGCTCAGCTTTATGCTCTAGCTCTGTGCGCTTAATGATATAGTCCACCTTGGCCTCATGCTGCCCCTCACATGGAAGAACCGCATTAAAGGAGTGGATTCTCAACAAACTCTTGCTATGAGAGTAGACGGAATTAAGGTTGAGTTCAGCATAACCGTAATATGGTGTAATAAAATTGGGCACATATCGTTGCTCTGATAGGTTTGTTCTAGCCTATAAAAGAAACAACAGTAAAAACATATAGATAAAATATTATAACACCATCACCTACTGCCTTACAATGGAATACCCACTAAGTGCAGTACAGCACCTCACATGCTTGTCATAAATCAAGCAAAGGAGAGCTTTGTGGTAGACTCTTCTACCAATGAAAAGGGCAAAATTATTTTCCAAACCCAGAAGTATTTATTCAAATAGTTACCTCCACTTTTACTTGTCCTGTCCAGCTGCTCGTGTTATCGATTGTGAAGGACACTTGCCCCTTCTCATTGGTCACAAAAGTCTGCTTGATTTGGCTTGGAAAACTGAGATGCACTGTATGGCCAGCAAGAGGATCACCCAAGTAATCTGTTACAGCAAGCTATAGAGGGACATAAATAAAGTAAGACTAATACCATTTTTTATTTAATATTACAGGTATTTATATAGCACCAACAAATTTACGCAACACTTTAGATTATATTGTACATTCAATATAATCCGCTCCGCTTTGCTCAGCGGGGGATCGATCCGCTGATCCCCGCTGAGCAGGTGGATGATAGGTCCATCTCTGCTCACTGTGTAGAGACGGACCTGTCAGAGCCCCGCTCTCCTCTCTTGGCGTATCCTCTTGGGGTTGGGCCCTGTGCCCTTTGTGGGGGGCTTGGGTTGGGCCCACTGCTCCCCATCCTGTTGGACTTCTGGTGTCTCATGGTGGCAACTTTCCTTTTTTTTAAATGTTGCGGCTATTTAGGATATGAATATACGGTATATCCTTATGGTTAGTAAATACCTACATAATGAAATTATGTTAAATCAAAAACGTTTGTGAAGCTTCTAATTGTATTACCCTTACCCCTAATTTTTGCACTGTAGATACTATTGTGTAATTATAACCACCTGCCCTGAAAAAGAGGAACTACGTAATCTCTCGAAACACTTTGGGGACTACTTTGATCTTGGTTGTACCATTGTCAGAGAACTGTGGTTATTCATTTTGTATTGATTATGTTTTTACTGTAACCTCATCAATTGTATTGGTTTAATTCTGCACTACAATTTTTTGGCTTTTAACATTTATAAATAAAACATTTTTAGACCCTTTTAATTATAAATTCTACTTCTTTGGAGTTTATGCCCTTAAAAGTCCCACTAGAGGGTTCTTCTCTAGATTAGTTAACTGGGGATGTGGGCATCCTCCACTAGTCCCTTTCACAGCATTTAGCACATCAAATTCTTGCTCTCCTCTATGGGGAGATCGGATGAAAACGGACCGCCTGTCCGTTTTCATCCGATCCCATCTGATCAGATCCTCCAGAAGGATGGAAAATAGGGTCACCATCCGTCTAGATTTCACGGATAGGGGTGAATTGAGGGTCCGATCGGGTCCGCCTGAAAAACTGACAGGTGGACCTGATCGGAAAGCCCGTGTAAAAGGGGCCTTACTGAACAAGCTGAAGCTAGAGCCCTATTGGTTGCCTTGCACAGCTGTTCCAGATTCTGTCTGTTCTAGTCTTAGTAAATAGCCCCCAGCATACATCATAAAGTTATGAGGAGGTTGGATTGGTGAAAGTAGTTCTACCGGCTTTGGAAAATTGGCTATCTTTGAATGTAACTCCATTACATGGGTGGCTAGGTGGGGGGGGGGGGGGTAGAAACTGGTAGCCGAGATACAGTTTTACTGTCCCAACTATTTAACTACTTGCTGACCTCCCGACGCAGTTACACTGCGGCAAGGTGGCACGGCTGCGTGAATCGACATACCTGTACGTCGTTTCGTACACTAGCCCGTGTGGGCGCAGCCACCGGAGGTCAGGGGGGGAGCCAATCAGCGGGTCATTCCCCACAGGGGCAGAACTGGGATCTGCCTATGTAAAGAATGAAGATTGCTGTTCTGACAGGGAACAACACTGAGATCTTGTCTTCCTGCTAAGTAGGAGCACGGATCTCTGTTGTCCTAGTCAGTCCATCCCCCACACAGTTAGAAAACACTCCCAGAGAACACATTTAACTCCTTGGTCACCCCTGGTGTTAACCCCTTCCCTGCCAGTATCATTAGTACAGTAATGCCCTGTAACACAGTCGGACTTTCCGACAGAAAATCTGCAATCAGAGCTTGTTGTCGGAAATTACGACCGTGTGTGGGTTCCATCGGACTTTTTCCATCGGAATTTCCGACACACAAAGTTTGAGAGCTGACAACAAAATCCGTTCCCGTAAATTCCGATTGTATGTAGACAATTCCGACGCACAAAGTGCCACGCATGCTTAGAATCAAGCAGAAGAGCAGCACTGGCTATAGAACTTAATTTTTCTCGGCTCGTCGTACGTGTTGTACGTCACCGCATTCTTGAAGTTCGGAATTTCCGACCAACTTTGTGTGACTGTGTGTATGCAAGACAAGTTTGAGTCAACATCTGTCGGAAAAAATCTGATGGATTTTGTTGTCGGAATGTGCGATTGTGGGTACAGGTCATCAGTGCATATTTTTAGCACTGATCACTGTAATAATGTAACTGGTTCCCAAAAAAGTGTCAGTTAGGTGTCTGATTTGTCGCAGTCCCGCTAAAAAAACGCTGATTACCGCTATTACTAGTAAAATAATAAAAACAAATACAAAATCCCATAAAAATATCCCATAGTTTGTAGACGCTATAACTTTTGTGCAAACCAGTCAATATACACTTATTGGGATTTTTTTTTTTACAACAAATATAGTATCTCACAAAAGTGAGTACACCCCTCACATTTTTGTAAATATTTTATTATATCTTTTCATGTGACAACACTGAAGAAATGACACTTTGCTGCAATGTAAAGTAGTGAGTGTACAGCTTGTATAACAGTGTTAATATGCTGTTCCCTCAAAATAACTCAACACACAGCCATTATTGTCTAAACCGCTGGCTATAAAAGTGAGTACACCCCTAAGTGAAAATGTCCAAATTGGGCCCAAAGTGTCAATATTTTGTGTGGCCATCATTATTTTTCAGCACTGCCTTAACCTTCTTGGGCATGGAGTTCACCAAAGCTTCACAGGTTGCCACTGGAGTCCTCTTCCACTCCTCCATGACGACATTACGGAGCTGGTGGATGTTAGAGACCTTGCGCTCCTCCACCTTTGGTTTGAGGATGCCCCACAGATGCTCAATAGAGTTTAGGTCTGGAGACATGCATGGCCAGTCCATCACCTTTACCCTCAGCTTCTTTAGCAAGGCATTGGTTGTCTTGGAGGTGTGTTTGGGGTGGTTATCATGTTAAATACTGCCCTGCGGCCCAGCAGCACATGGGAGGGGATCATGCTCTGCTTCTGTATGTCACAGTACATGTTGGCATTCATGGTTCCCTCAATGAACTGTAGCTCCCCAGTGCCGGCAGCACTCATGCAGCCCCAGACCATGACACTCCCACCACCATGCTTGACTGTAGGCAAGACACACTTCTCTTTGTACTCCTCACCTGGTTGCTGCCACACATGCTTGACACCATCTGAACCAATAAGTTTATCTTGGTCTCATCAGACCACAGGACATGGTTCCAGTAATCCATGTCCTCAGTCTACTTGTCTTCACACTGTTTGTGGGTTTTCTTGTGCATCATTTTTAGAAGAGGCTTCCTTCTGGGGGGACAGCCATGCAGACCAATTTGATGCAGAACTCAGGACTTTAAGCACCCAGGATATGGGGTCTCCTAGAGTGCCCTGCACTGGGTGGTGCCTAATATTGGCTGACAAAGTTAGCTTGAGGCTCGGTTCACATTGGTGTGATACGGGAAGCCCTGTGAATCCACTGTGTGTTTCCGCATCGCACCCGACTAGCAGGCAGCTCACACTGCCATATGCGAACCGCAGGGAGTGTCAATACAAAGTTAATGACACCCCCAGATCGGTTTGCATATTGCAGTGCGAACTGTTAATTCGGACATGAATCCGATTGCATGGGTGTACACACCTATGCAATCCAATTCTGGTGCGGACCAAAAAAAAAAGGATCCTGCACGACTTTGGTCCGAATGCAATGCAAATTCAACCATACAATCTGAATTTGCATCGCACAGACATTGAATGTGATTTGCTCAGCAGTGCGGTGTGAATTACATGCGATGCCGCTTAGTGCACCAAGGTGAACCCAGCCTTGTTTGTCAGTGCTAGCAAATGTTTTGGTCTAATGTCTAACTCCAGCCAAAATAGTTTTTTACTTTTTATTCTCTTTTTTGTTTTTTTTGTTTTGGATAGTGTGGAGAAAGGTTAGAATGTCTGTCAAGTTTGCCATCTGTGTCATATTAAGGAGTTTTAACTTATTCCCACTCTATAAAAATGGTTTCAGATGTAGCTGGCCTTAAAGTGATTATCTCAATTAACCACTTCAGCCCCAGAAGGTTTCAACCCCTTAATGACCAGGCCATTCTTTGCGATACAGCGCTGCGTTAGTTTAACTGACAATTGTGTGTTCTTGCGGCGTTGTACTCAAATAAGATTGATGTCCTTTTTTCCTACAATCACTTCTGCGGTTTTGATTTTTTGCACTATCAACAAAAAAAAGACCAACAATTTTTTTAAAAAACAATATTTTTTACTTTCTGCTGTAATACACATCAAATAAAAAAATTAAAAAAATTAAATTTCTTAATCAATTTAGGCCAATATGTATTCTGCTACATATTTTTGGTAATACAAATCCCAATAAATCCCAATATTGATTGGTTTGCGCAAAAGTTATTGTGTCTATAAGCTAGGGGTTTTTTTATGGCATATTTATTTATTTATTTTTCCCATAAAGATTTTATTTATTGTAAAAGGTAACAGGTAACAATTCACATCAAATGACATGATAAGGCACTTAACAAGCAGGGTATAAAGGCAAACACCAGAAGAGCACAGGATATAACTTATGTGGGTTATAATAATAGAGTAACCTGCAACACAACCAGATAAACATTGTGGTAGAGGTGGGGTGGAGGCTCATTGTCCATTTTCCCCTCCCCCACTAAGTGGTATGGCCCATCTGAGGAAGGGAGGTGGCTAGTACGGTTGGGTACAGTAAAAACATCTTGAGTGAGGTACCCATGAGGGCATGTGGGTAGGGCCTTGGTGAGATGCGATCGTGATGGTCAGCCATCAAGTAGCTGGCCAACGAAGAAAATGTAAAGACACGGGCTATGGGGGGAAAGAGAGAGGAAGGGGCAAAAGGGTTAAGATAGAAAAGAAAAATGAGGGGAATAACTGTGCTACGGTGAAATACATAAACAATAACAATTAAAGCTGTGATTCCTCTATGCAACACAAACACAGTGAAATTAAATGAGAAAAAAGGGGGGTTGAATCGCGCTAAAACAAATTGGTGATCATACACATCATCACCAAACCAAATATTTAGAACTAAGTGAAGAGTTCCCCTTTAGTGTATACATAATATACAAAACACATGTCAAATGAATAATCAATCCAAAAAAATGTTCAGAGTGGTAATAAAAAGTCCATATATAAAAAATAAATCACCCAAGTGATATGAAAATATCTTAAAAAAGTCCCAAAAAACATAAAAAACATAAATTCTTGCTGTGAGAAGAAAAAAGCGTGCTTGCTCCACCACCGTGAAATCAGACTAGCCGCTTACCAGAAACTCATGATCCCCCGTTACAGAGGATCAGAGAAAGCTGTTTATTAATACTGCTTCGAACCACGACCAATGGATCAGAGACCTTATACTGAGATGGGACATCAAAGACTGCAGGGTCAGGCTAAGGATGTTCACACTGACAGGTACTCAGACATCAGCCCACAGCATTGCAGATATAGTCATAGAAGGAAAAAAGGCTCCATATAGTGTAAAATCATTGACTTTATTGGATAAGTAAAAAGTTAAACTCACATGTTAGTGAACAATAGTAGGCATGTAGTGTAGTCTGGAGCGCCGGCCGGAAGCTCACAGACAGCCTGTCCTACTGGAAACAACAGCAGCAATGGGAGGTGACGAGAACACGTCGCTCTGCCCTACGCGGCGTTTCGTGATAGAGTCACATCATCCAGGGGCACGGGCGGTGCGTCTCCTCACCTCCCCTTATAGTACTAAGAGCCTGACCAAGCCTCGCTTTGAATTCCGCTCCATCGGCAGACTTGCACAAAAAATTGAAAGATCCCAAGCGCTGATTGGTGCCTCACTAAACCAAGCCTCACTGTGAATGCCGAATCATCAGTGAGCCTACCCAGGTCGGATAATCCCAAACACTGAGTGGTGTCAGGTGCGCAAGTGTGTGCACAATCACTGGAGAAAGAATTAATCATGAATTGCAATAAACCGCTGGCTGGAAGGGGGTATAAGGTCAGGTATCTGGGAACCATAAAACTAATATGGAGATAGGTACCCCAAAAAAAGCTATAAAATGTCAACAAAATACTAAAATTATCAAGTCAACCAGTGTGATCCGTGTCACAGACCGGACTTATATTGAGTTGAGCATAAGGGGACATTCTAAAGATAAAATAAACAAAGGCCACCCGGTGGCCATATTAAAAATTGCAAAAAGATATATAAATAAAAAAAGAAATAGAAATAAAATAAAATAAACTATAGGTAATAGAGCTGTGTATCCTTGCGAACACACAGAAATCATACCTATATTGTATAAATAAAATAAAGGCAAAAAAAGCCTCAAAGTAATCCTAAACAAATAGGTCCTATCTAGCAGCACGGTCCGTGTCACAGACCGGAACTGGCTTATAAAATACATAAGGAGACATGTCAATAGAAAGCACAGTGACCACCTAGTGGCCATATTTAAATAGGCACAGGATTGTAGAGCCATTTAAGAAAACTAATCCCAATGGCTATATTAAATCAAATGGAACCAATAAACCTAATTGTGACTATAATAGGACCAAAGTACCACAGATTCGTCTTGAGGAAAATATTGATAGAAAAACATTCCAAGAATAGATCCCAAAAGACAAATAAACAATATTTATTAATATTGATATTTTTAAATGGATCCTTATTTTTAGTTTTTTTAGATTTTTTAGTTTTTTAAAAGAAAAGTCGGATGGGCCATGGAAAGATAATAAAGGACGGTATGTTTAGCCCGCCACCTCATTGATGGGGCTATGTGGATGGTCTAGATGGATGGGAAGTCAAAGCATAGGCCTTCAAAAAATTCACCAAGAGCACAGTTTGAAGATCGAAATACAATACCATCTCTCAAATGCAGCTCATCCAAGTACCTAGAAATTGAGCTGCATACTTCATATATATTGATTAATGGCAAAAAGTTGTATCCCTCCTTAGGAATTATTAATAAAGGCATTTACGTCCACGTCGACATTCATGCCGTGTGGTACATAGCTTTTGAGCCTGTGGATCCAGGACATCTCACTCTTAGAGATCTCCCTGACCAACAGGCTACCTCGCCAGTGTGGTTTATATTTATCAATACCCACAAAGAGGGTATTGGAGGGGTCCTTGTTATGTACCTGGTTGTAGTGTCTGGACACAGGGTGCTTGTCATAACCTCTATTGATATTCCCTATATGTTCGTTTAGACGAACCCGCAATGCCCTTTTGGTCCTCCCCACATACTGAAGCCCACATGGGGCACTGTAAGAGATAGACCACCCCTACCGAGGTGCATGTAATAAAGGGTTTGATATCATATGATCTTAAAGTGCTAGTAGATGTAAACTGGGTAATTCGCCTAGCTCTATTGGCATTTAGAGAGCAAACCTGGCATCTTCCACATTTATATTATCCTGTGAGGTTTTGGAGAAAGTTGCGATTCTCACATGGAGGATCTTGTACAGAGGGAGCTACCTTACTCCCAAGGGAGGCCACCCCCCTATAGACCACTCTAGGTCTAACTGGTAAGATTGAACTCAAAACTCTGTCACTACCCAGCAGATGCCAATGTTTCTGTATCAATTGTTTAATATCGCAATGCTGTACCAAATAGGTGGTAATAAATGGCACAGCATCTGATACAGGGGCATTATGTCGGGGTACATCAGACAAAAGTGAGAGTCTGTCTCTGTCTTGTGCCGTTTTCACGGCCAGAGACAGAGATGCACGGTCAAGTACCTTCTTGATGAACCTATCCATAAGAATGGATGCTTGTTCAAAGGTAGTAATGTCTGAGCAATTACTTCTCAGATGTAAAAATTGGCCCTGGGGGATAGCTCTGAGCCAAGGCTTGTGGTGACAACTATCCACCGGGATGTAAGAGTTTCTGTCGGTCACCTTGAAGTGAGTTGATGTCACAAAGTGGTCCTCCACTAGCTCCATCTTCAGATCCAGAAAGTGGATAGTGTCACGACTGGCCTCAAAATTGAACCTAATACCCCGGTTATTATCGTTTAAAGATGTCATGAAGTTCTGTAGCTCCGATTCACAACCATCCCACAGGAGGAGGACGTCGTCAATGTATCTGGCCCACAGGAGCACCTCCGATCTCCTGGGCATCAACAACGTCCTCCTCCCACTTGGCCATGAAAAGTTTGGCCAAGCTCGGAGCATATTTTGCCCCCATGGCCACACCACGATCTTGGTGGTAAAACTGGTTCTCAAGCCAAAAATAATTATGGCTAGTGGCATAATACAAAAGTTCCATGATGAAATTAATTTGTGCAGGAGGTAGGCCAGAGTCACGGGTGAGAAACAGCTCTACCGCTTGGAAACCCAGGTGGTGAGGGATAATAGTGTACAATGAAGACATATCGGCCGTCACCATCCAAAGTCCCTCCTTAGGGGAAATGTTGGAAAGCAAGTTAATCACATGTTTGGTGTCCTTGATAAATGAAGGTATCCTAGAGACCAAAGATTGCAAAAAATGGTCGATATATTTGCCCACCCACAATGAATATACAATGTGATAGAATCTATCCCACTCACAATGGGACGTCCCGGGGGGCAAACAGGATCCTTATGGACCTTCGGGAGGTAGTAAATGACCGGAGTGTGAGGTGCACTAGGGACCAGAAATCGTGTTTCCTTGTCATTTAATATACCTCTCCGGAAACCAACCTCTACGATAGATTCAAGCTCCATTTTATATCTGACCAGAGGGTCTCTTTGTAAAACCGTGTAAGTCTCGGTGTCATCAACCAACCGATGCACTTCCCTCTGATAGTCACAACGATCTAGGATTACAATCCCCCCACCCTTGTCAGCTGGTCTAAGGACGAGGGATTTGTTGTGACAAAGGGATTCCAATCCAACTTGTAGATCCTTATGCAAATTTTCCTTCTTGACCCTGATCTGCTCAAGGTCGCGAAGGACAACATCCCTGAATACCCGAATGGCCAGAGCCACGTGGTTAGGAGGATTGAAAAGAGAGGCATTAGAGAGGTTGGAATGTTGGTATTCTCCTATCATTACATTACCCACCCCATTTATAGGGTTAGATAACATATACAGTAACTTTTAATGTGCAACTTTCGAGTGAATTTGTGCACATCCATAAAGGTTTGAAACTTGCTCAAGCTCCTAGGTGGAGCAAATTTCAAACCTTTATCCAACAGTCTCTTCTCGGGATCAGTTAGAGTCTGTTTGGATAAATTGAAAATGCCAATTCCTAGGTCCTTTTTCTTTTTGGATGCCTGGACCCAACCTTTTCATGGCCAAGTGGGAGGAGGACATCGTTGATGCACCCAGGAGATCGGAGGGCCAGATACATTGACGACATCCTCCTCCTGTGGGATGGTTGTGAATCGGAGCTACAGAACTTCATGACATCTTTAAACGATAATAACAGGGGTATTAGGTTCAATTTTGAGGCCAGTCGTGACACTATCCACTTTCTGGATCTGAAGATCCAGATAGTGGAGGACCACTTTGTGACATCAACTCACTTCAAGGTGACCGACAGGAACTCTTACATCCCGGTGGATAGTTGTCACCACGAGCCTTGGCTCAGAGCTATCCCCCAGGGCCAATTTTTACATCTGAGAAGTAATTGCTCAGACATTACTACCTTTGATGAACAAGCATCCATTCTTATGGATAGGTTCATCGAGAAGGGATATGACCGTGCATCTCTGTCTCTGGCTGTGAAAACGGCATGAGACAGAGACAGACTCTCACTTTTGTCTGATGTACCCGACATAATGCTCCTGTATCAGATGCTGTGCCGTTTATTATCACCTATTCGGTACAGCATCGCGATATTAAACAATTGATACAGAAACATTGGCATCTGCTGGGTAGTGACAGAGTTTTGAGCTCAAACTTACCAGTTAGACCTAGAGTGGTCTTTAGGGGGGTGGCCTCCCTTGGGAGTAAGGTAGCTCCCTCTGTTCAAGATCCTCCATGTCAGAGTCGCAACTTTCTCCAAAACCTTACAGGATATTATAAATGCGGAAGATGCCAGGTTTGCTCTCTAAACGCCAGTAGAGCTAGGCAAATTACCCAGTTTACATCTACTAACACTTTAAGATCATATGATATCAAACCCTTTATTACATGCACCTCGGTAGGGGTGGTCTATCTCTTACAGTTCCCCTGTGGGCTTCAGTATGTGGGGAGGACCAAAAGGGCATTGCGTGTTCGTCTAAACGAACATATGGGGAATATCAAGAGAGGTTATGACAAGCACCCTGTGTCCAGACACTACGACCAGGTACATAACAGGGACCCCTCCAATACCCTGTTTGTGGGTATTGATAAGTATAAACCACACTGGCTAGCCTGTTGGTCAGGGAGATATCTAAGAGTGAGATGTCCTGGATCCACAGGCTCAAAAGCTATGTACCACATGGCATGAATGTCGACGTGGACGTAAATGCCTTTATTAATAATTCCTAAGGAGGGATACAACTTTTTGCCATTAATCAATATACATGAAGTATGCAGCTCAATTTCTAGGTACTTGGATGAGCTGCGTTTGAGAGATGCTATTGTATTTCGATGTTCAAACTGTGCCCTTGGTGAATTTTTTGAAGGCCTATGCTTTGACTTCTCATCCATCTAGACCATCCAAATAGCCCCATCAATGAGATGGCGGGGTAAACATACCGTCCTTTATTATCTTTCCATGGCCCATCCGAATTTTCTTTTAAAAAACTAAAAAATCTAAAAAAACTAAAAATAAGGATCCATTTAAAAATATCAATATTATTAATAAATATTGTTTATTTGTCTTTTGGGATCTATTCTTGGAATGTTTTTCTATCAATATTTTCCTCAAGACGAATCTGTGGGACTTTGGTCCTATTATATTTACGATTAGGTTTATTGGTTCCATTTGATTTAATATATCCATTGGGATTAGTTTTCTGACATGGCTCTACAATGCTGTGCCTATTTAAATATGGCCACTAGGTGGCCACTGTGCTTTCTATTGACATGTCTCCTTATGTCTTTTATAAGCCAGTTCCGGTCTGTGACACAGACCGTGCTGCTAGATAGGACCTATTTGTTTAGGATTACTTTGAGGCTTTTTTTGCCTTTATTTTATTTATACAATATAGGTATGATTTCTGTGTGTTCGCAAGGATACACAGCTCTATTACCTATAGTTTATTTTATTTCTATTTCTATTTTTATTTATATATCTTTTTGCAATTTTTAATATGGCCACCGGGTGGCCTTTGTTTATTTTATCTTTAGAATGTCCCCTTATGCTCAAGTCAATTTAAGTCCGGTCTGTGACACGAATCGCACTGGTTGACTTGATAATTTCAGTATTTTGTTGAAATTTTATAGCTTTTTTTGGGGTACCTATCTCCATATGAGTCTTATGGTTCCCAGATACCTGACCTTATACCCCCTTCCAGCCAGCGGTTTATTGCAATTCATGATTAATTCTTTCTCCAGTGATTGTGCACACACTTGCGCACCTGACACCACTCAGTGTTTGGGATTATCCGACCTGGGTAGGCTCGCTGATGATTCGGCATTCACAGTGAGGCACCAATCAGCGCTTGGGATTTTTCAATTTTTTGTGCAAGTCTGCCGATGGAGTGGAATTCAAAGCGAGGCTTGGTCAGGCTCTTAGTACTATAAGGGGAGGTGAGGAGACGGTTTGGTTATAGCGGCTCTGTCCAGGTAATATCATATGAGTTTGGAGTAATGGTCCTACATTAAAGTTCTGTCTGTGATTATAGGGGGGAGGGGGCCGGGGAGTGGATATAAAATGGGGTAAAAGGGTTATAGAGGGAAGGGGAGGGGATGTATCCATGGAGATGTATCCTTCTCATGCAGTAAATAGACAGTTCAGCCCCTCAGGTCAAGCTACAGGGAGTCAGAAAGGAGGTTACGGTATTCTTGGGATTCCTTAAAATGTAACCAGCATCCCCACAATGTATGAAATTTGGAAGGGGTGTCTCTCGACTGGTGAATTCGATCCTCCATCTAAGCTATCTTACCCACTCTACGTAACCATTCGGATATGCTAGGGGGAGAAGTAGACTTCCAGTGAGTGGGTATGCAAAGTTTTGCCGCGTTGATCAGGTGTAAGGTAAGGGACTTTTTGTATGCCCCTTGTGGGATGGAAGTGTGGTGGCATAAGTATTGAGCTGGGGTAAAGTCCGGGGTGTAGGTCGTGATTTGTGAAATAAGACGGTGTACTGTATCTCTGTCCAGTAGGGTTGGATTAGAAGGCATTCCCACCATATGTGTAACAGTGATCTGCGTGCACTGTTGCACCGCCAGCATAGTGGAGGGATGCTAGGATGTAATCTATGGATTATATTGGGATTTCTATACCACGTGAGAGAATTTTTTATACGTTTTCCTGAGTGGAAACGTTTAGGGATACTTTATGAATGTGAGTAAGGATGCAGTCCCAGTCAACTTGAGTTAATTCAGTATCTAGTTCTTTTTCCCATCTTTGGCTGGAAGTGTCGTTTTTAGTAGAGATTTTAGCAAACAGTAAGGCATACATATCCGATATGACATGTCTTTGTGGTTCGGATCTGGTGGACATAGCTTCTAAAGGCGTTAGATCTCTATCCCATTGGGGAAGCAGGGTGGAATTGAGCAAGAAATGTCTGATCTGGAGGAAGTTAAAGAAGGAAATATCTGTGTCCGGGAGTTTGGACGGGAGCGTTTGGAAAGAGATCATCTTCCCTTTGTCGAAGAGGGCTCCTGCTCTATTTGAGTGCTTTATGGGCCTGTCGAACTTACTCAGGTGTGTTATTCCTGGAGGGAAGTCTGGGTTTCGGTCTAATGGGGTCAGAGGGCCAAGTGAGGAAGCAATGTCCATCTTATTGTAGACAGTACGGAATATCTGTAAAGTTGGGCCGATTAGGGGATGTGACAAGATCTCTCTCAGGGTCCCCTGAGAGCTTATCCATGGGAAATGATGGATTGGAAATGGGGAGAATGCCTCCTCAAGGCCAATCCATGCCTTAAGTCTGCTGTGCAAATGCCATTCTACAATTCTGGCCAGGTGGCATGCCCAATAGTACTTTCTTATGTCCGGGATACCGATACCACCCTTCAGCTTGGGCGACACTAGTTTCTCCCATCTTATACGCGGATGTTTGTCAGCCCATATAAATTTCAAACACAATTTTTTATAGGTGGTGAAGAAAGAGCGGGAAGTTTGATCGGTACAGTCTGTAGTAGATATAAGAGTCTGGGGAGTATGTTAATTTTCAGGATAGCTGCCCTCCCAAACCATGAAAAAGAGCCCCTATTCCAGTCTTGGAGGTCTTTTTGTATAGTCTTAATAATGGGTAAGAAGTTTCTGGTATAGAGATCATCTATTTTAACTGGTAACTGGATTCCCAGGTAAGGCGAGAATATTTTATGTGAGGTGGAGAGTTTTTCCAGATAAAGGCAGAACAAGCTTTGCGGTAGGCTGAGAAAAAAGCCAGGGTGAGATGGATGGGGATAGTTTGCATAAGATAAAGTATTCTCGGCAGAATGATCATTTTAATCAGTGCAGAACGGCCAAACAGGAAACGTTCAAGCCCATCCACTCCTTAAAATGGGTTTGAATTTTGGTGAGGGCTATGTGGAAGTTAGACATATAGAGGTCCGACAGCCGGGTGGTAATTCTGATTCCCAAGTATGTGATCTCCTCCTTCTCCCATTGGAATGGAAAGACATCCCGGCAGTGAAGTACCTCCTGTGTAGGAAGCTTTACATTCAGGGCGTGTGATTTTGAATAATTGATCTTGAGATTGGATAGACTGCCAAAGAGCTCAAGATCTTTCAGTAAATTAGGCAATGAAATGCGGGGCGATTTCTAGGACAATAGGATATCGTCTACATAGGCCGCAACTCTGAATTCTCTCCCACCGACCGTCAGACCCCCAATGTCAGGATTGGTTCTAATTCTGTTGAGAAGGGGCTCAAGAGTCAAAATGTAAATTAGGGGGGACAAAGAACATCCCTGGCGTGTACCATTACTGATGGAGATGACACCTGACAGGTGGCCATTAACCCTACTTTAGCAGAGGGGTTTGAATATAGGGCCAGCACATGTGAGAGCATGCAGGGTGCCAGGCCTACTGCCACTAGCACTTCCCGCATATAATACCAAGCCACTCTGTCAAATGCCTTCTCAGCACTAAGAGAGAGGAAAACCCTTGTGAGTTAGAGGATGTGAGCCAGTGGTGGAGATTTAGGGTACGGATAGTGTTGTCCCTGGCCTCCCTACCAGGGGACAAAACCTACCTGATCTAAGGAAATGAGTTTGGGAATCAGAGGGAGCAGTCTGTTGGCCAGGATTTTTGAGTAGATTTTGATATCCACGTTCAGAAGAGATATGGGCCTGTAGTTTGAAACTTGGGAGGGATCTTTACCTTCCTTTGGGATTATGGCTATGTGTGCCATAAGCATTCCTTCTGGCAGCACTTGGGGGTCTGCAAATGTATTGAGGGTGGAGAGAAGTCTAGAAGCAAGGGTGTCTAGGAATGACTTGTAATACTGGAGAGTGAAGCTGTCTGGGCCTGGACACTTACCAGTTTTCATCTGTTTAATTGCCAGCTCCAGTTCTCCTATAGCAAGGGGGGTCTCCATGTCCTGGGCTTGCTGGGGGGATATTGGATTCGGAGAGTATTGTGAGAGAAATTCTTTAATGCGTTTGGCACGTGTGGCTAATGGAGATGATCCGAGATGATTCTGATGTAAGTTATATAATTTAGAGTAAAAGCTCTCAAATTCCTTTGCTATATCATCGTTCCTGGACAAGAGTGTTCCGTGAGCATTTTGCAAGTGGTGAATTGTGGATGAGGATTTGGAAGCTTGGATCGTACGGACCAAAAGGTGTCCGCTTTTATTCCCATGCTCGTAGAAGACCCTTTGACCGAAGATATAGTGTCTTCTAGTTTGTTTGCCTAATTCCTCCAGGAGAAGAGAACGGGAATGTAATAATTCTTATAAGGTGGACCGAGCGCGTGACTGTTTGTGGGATGATTCTAAATTTTTGATTTTCCTGACCAGAGAGGTAATGGTTTCTTGGTGTATCCTTTTGGCTTTCCCCGCTAGTGTAATAAGTTCACCACAAATTACACACTTGTGCGCTTCCCACAGGGATACAGCAGAGATACCTGGAGTGGTGTTTTCCTTAAAGTAAAGGTTTAGGCGGGTTTTCAAGTAGTCTAGTGTCGTTGGGTTATTGAGTAGAGAGGGGTTCAGTCTCTATGTTTTGGTTCTGGCGCAGGACTCGGGGTAGGAGAGGGTGATCGTGATGGTCGGAAAGGAACATTGGTTCTATAGTTGTTTGTTGGAAGAGGGGTAAATCTGACTGGGAGAGAAAGAAATAATCTATTCTCGAATATTTACCATGAGGTGTCGAGTAAAAGGTATAGTCCCTCTCAGAAGGGAATATAGTGCGCCAGGCGTCGTGAAGTGTTAAGTTTTGTAGTTGTAATTTATTTTGCCTTAGGGTTCGGTATAGCAAGGAAGAGGTTCCCAAAGAAGAGTCCAGAACCGGGTTCAAAGGAACGTTAAAATCTCCTCCTAGTAGAACCAGGCCTGAATTGGAAAGATGAGAGAAGGTCGCACGTTTTCCTAAAAAAGGAAACCTGGCGTTCATTGGGGCAGTATATGTTGGCGAGTGTTATTGGTTTTGAGGCGTATGTACCTTTGATAAAAACAAACCTGCCTTCTGGGTCGACAAGCGACTCAGTCTGGTGGAAGTTGGCATGTCTAGAGATTAGGGATGAGCCGAACACCCCCTGGTTCGGTTCACACCAGAACCTGCAAACGGACCGAAAATTCGCACGAATGTTAGAACCCCATTAACGTCTATGGGACTCGAACGTTCGAAATCAAAAGTGCTTATTTTAAAGGCTAATTTGCATGGTATTGTCCTAAAAAGGGTTTGGGGACCCGGGTCCTACCCCAGGGGACATGTATCAATGCAAAAAAAACTTTTAAAAACGGCCGTTTTTTCGGGAGCAGTGATTTTAATGATGCTTAAAGTAAAAAAAAAAAAAGTGACATATTCCTTTAAATATCGTACCTGGGGGGTGTCTATAGTATTCCTGTAAAGTGGCGCGTGTTTCCCGTGTTTAGAACAGTCCGCACCATTTTTAAAGGCAAAAATCTCATTTAAAACTGCTTGCGGGTTTAATGTAATGTCGGGTCCTGGCAATATGGATGAAAATCAGTGAGACAAACGGCATGGGTACCCCCCAGTCCATTACCAGGCCCTTTGGGTCTTGTATGGATATTAAGGGGAACCCCGCACCCAAATTAAAATAAGGAAAGGTGTGGGGCCACCAGGCCCTATATATTCTAAACAGCAGTATACAGTCGGTGCAAACAAGACAGGGATTGTAGGTTTGTTGTTAAGTAGAATCTGTTTGTCATTTTGAACGGGTACATTTTTAACGTGTTTAGCTCCAGCCAAAAAATCTTTTTTAAGCTTTTTGGAAAACATAGGGAAGGGTTATCACCCCTGTGACATTTGTTTTGCTGTCTTTCCTCCTCTTCAGAAGATTTCACCTCACTTTTTGTCCCAATGACAAATGTTTTTTTTTAAATTTGGGGTTTTTTGTGGAACAAGGATTGGAAAGCATCAGTGGAAAGGAGAAATGTTTTTCCCATATTAACTCTTACAGGAGAGAATTTCCCTTCCTATGGGGTAGATTTCATCTCACTTCCTGTTGTCTCCTTCCGTTTGCAAGTAGGAGTCGTTTGTAAGTTAGATGTTTGAAAGTAGGGGCCTGCCCTATATACTCAGCAGAAATTTGGGCCTTAGGTGTTGTTGTGGCCACAACACTGCAAGCCCTCACAGGGCCCTGCTGTGAAATATTAGATCAAGAATTGTAATTACATGCCCCTGTTGAACAGGGGCAGAAAAACTGGGCCTTTGGTGGTGGTGGTGATGCTGGTCCCACAACACTGTAAGTCCTCACTCGCTCTTGGTGGGTGCAAAAATGGGCCCTGCTGTGAAATATTAGATCAAGAATTGTAATTACATGCCCCTGTTGAACAAGGGCAGAAAAATTGGGCCTTTGGTGGTGGTGGTGGTGCTGGTGCCACAACACTGTAAGTCCTCACTCGCTCTTGGTGGGTGCAGAAATGGGCCCTGCTGTGAAATGTTAGATCAAGAATTGTAATTACATGCCCCTGTTGAACAAGGGCAGAAAAACTGGGCCTTTGGTGGTGGTGGTGATGCTGGTCCCACAACACTGTAAGTCCTCACTCGCTCTTGGTGGGTGCAAAAATGGGCCCTGCTGTGAAATATTAGATCAAGAATTGTAATTACATGCCCCTGTTGAACAAGGGCAGAAAAATTGGGCCTTTGGTGGTGGTGGTGGTGGTGCTGGTGCCACAACACTGTAAGTCCTCACTCGCTCTTGGTGGGTGCAGAAATGGGCCCTGCTGTGAAATGTTAGATCAAGAATTGTATTACATGCCCTTGTTGAACAGGGGCAGAAAAATTGGGCCTTAGGCACTGGTGCTGGTGCCACAACACTGCAACCCCTCACAGATACTCTAGTTGGAATGCTGAAATGAGCCCTGCTGCAAAGTATTGCATCAAAAATTGTAATTACACGCCCCTGTTAAACAGGGCTGAAAAATTGTGCCTTAGGCACTGGTGGTGGCGCCCAGAACCAAAAATGTTCTTACAAGCTATCAGCGTGATCATTGAGGAGGAAGAGGATAATTACTCAGGGATAGTCACTCAGCATCAGCATAGGCAGTCTTTGAAGGGATCTGAGATTTCAAAAAAAATTATTCGGTTACATCAGCATCAGGTGCTTGGTAGCTGGTGGTGATCCAAGACTGATTCATTTTTATGAAGGTCAGTCGATCGACCGAGTCAGTGGACAGACGCACCCTGTGATCGGTTACTACGCCTCCAGCAGCACTGAATGTGCGTTCCGAAAGAATGCTGGATGCAGGACAGGCCAGTAGCTCAATTGCATACTGTGCAAGCTCTGGCCAGTGATCCATCCTCAAGACCCAGTAACCCAGAGGATTTTCGGTGGGAAAAGTGTCCAAATCTGATCTTGCCCCTAGGTATTCCTGCACCATGTAAAACAGACGCTGGCGATGGTTGCTGGAACCGATCATACCTTGGGGCTGCGGACCAAAAAATTGTCTGAACGCATCGGTCAGACGGCCACCTTCTCCACCGCTCCTTCTTTGACTGACCGAAGCCTCAGCAACACGTTGTCCAGAAACAGGAGTTTGTAACCTCCCAGTCTCTGGGAAGGCATTGCACAGACCTTTCTGCAAGGCCTTCCGAAGATGTTTCATCCTCTGCTCCCTCTGCGATGGCAAGATAAGGTCCGCAACCTTACCCTTGTAACGTGGATCAAGGAGGGTTGCCAGCCAGTATTGGTCCTTCTCCTTGATACCACGAATACGAGGATCCTTACGCAGGCTTTGCAGGATCAGGGAGGCCATGCAGCGTAGGTTTGCTGAGGCATTCAGTCCGGAGTCCTCTGGGTCACTAAGGATGACATGGTCTGCAGCCACCTCCTCCCAGCCACGTACAAGTCCATGTGTTTCTTGGGACTGATCCCTTAAAGACTGCTGCTGATGCTGAGTGCCAGGCTCCACCTCCATACTGACACAATCTTCCTGCTCCTCCTCCTCGTCCTCCTCGTCCTCCTCGTCCTCTTCCTGTGTGATCGGCGGGCACGCAGGAACACTGTCTGGATAAAGGGGGCCTTGAGAGCTAAGGAAGTCCTCCTCTTCCTACCTCTGTTCTGCCTCAAGTGCCCTGTCCATTATGCCACGCAGCGTGTGCTCCAACAGGTGGACAAGGGGGACAGTGTCACTGATGCATGCACTGTCACTGCTCACCATCCTCGTGGCCTCCTCAAATGGTGACAGGACAGTGCATGCATCCCTGATCATGGCCCACTGGCGTGGGAAAAAAAAAACAAGCTCCCCTGACCCTGTCCTGGTGCCATAGTCGCACAGGTACTCATTGATGGCCCTCTGCTGCATGTGCAGCCGCTGCAGCATGGCCAACGTTGAGTTCCACCTGGTGGGCATGTCACAGATTAGGCGGTTCTTGGGCAGGTTAAACTCCTTTTGGAGGTCCGTCAGCCGAGCACTGGCATTATATGACCGGCGGAAATGCACACAGACTTTCCTGGCCTGCCTCAGGACACCCTGTAAGCCCGGGTACCTGCCCAAGAACCGCTGCACCACCAAGTTAAGGACGTGAGCCAAACAGGGCACATGGGTCATTTGTCCCTGTCGGAGGGCAGAGAGGAGGTTGGTGCCATTGTCGCAAACCACCATTCCTGCCTTAAGTTGGCGTGGCGTCAACCACCTCATAACCTGCCCCTGCAGAGCTGACAGAACCTCTGCCCCAGTGTGGCTCCTGTCCCCCAAGCACACCAGCTCAAGCACCGCATGGCATCTTTTGGCCTGCGTACTTGCGTAGCCCCTTGAACGGCTACGGAGCACCGCTGGTTCCGAGGACAAAGCACAGGAAGAGGCCATGGAGGAAGAAGAAGAGGAGGGGGTGGAGGAGAGAGGTGTGTCACAATCATTAGCATTTTGGAAGCGTGGCGGCGGAACAACCTCCAACACTACTGCACCTTGTCCTGCATCCTTCCCAGCTGCCAGCAGAGTCAACCAGTGCGCCGTGAAACTTAGGTAACGTCCCTGTCCATGCCTGCTGGACCATGAGTCAGCGGTAATATGCACCTTACCGCTGACCGCCCTGTCCAGCGAGGCATGGACATTGCCTTCCACATGCCGGTAGAGAGCCGGAATCGCCTTCCGTGAGAAAAAGTGGCGTTTGGGTACCTGCCACTGAGGAACCGCACATTCCACAAACTCACGGAAGGGGGCACAGTCTACCAACTGAAAAGGCAGCAGTTGAAGCGCTAGCAATTTTGCCAAGCTAGCATTCAACCGCTGGGCATGTGGATGGCTGGGAGCAAACTTCTTTCGGCGGTGCAGCAGCTGGGGCAGGGAAATTTGGCTGGTACAATCTGACGTCGGTGTACCAAAAGCAGATTGCCCACAAGTACTTGGCTGTGACACACCTAATTCTACACCTTCATTCCTCTCAGTGCAGGTCTCATAGAGGACTGAAGGTCTAGTGGGGTTGGAAATCTCAGCTGATGAGGAGCAAGGAGAGGTCCTCTTTGTTCTTTGGTGTGGGTCCTTTAGATACACTTGCCAACGAACTGCATGGCAGGTCAACATATGTCTGGTCAAGCATGTGGTACCCAAGCGGGAGATGTTTTGGCCACGCGAGATACGCTTGAAACATATGTTGCAAATAGCAGCGGTGCGATCTGATGCACTCGTCTCAAAAAAGGCCCACACCAAAGAATTTTTTGAATAACGTGCAGAGACTGCAGCACCCTGCACATGTGGAGCTTTGGGGTGTGATGCAGTCAATGTGCTGCCCTTAGGCTGGCCCCTGGAGGGCATTCTGCCTCGTTGGTGATGTGCCGCCTCCTCCTCCTCTCTCCTATCAGGCACCCACGTTGAGTCAGTGACGTCATCATCCCCTCCCTCCTCATCACTGGAGCAAACCTGGCAGTATACTGCAGCAGGGGGAGCATGACTGCCAGACTGCTGTCCTTCTTGGGCACCCCCTCTGTCCGTGCTCATGTTACTGCCTTCATCAAGCTCAGTATCATCATCAGAGCCTTCCAAACGCTGGGCATCCTCCTGGAGCATGTACCCAACACTGTGTTTAAACAGTTCGAGGGACTCCTCAGGAGGACATGGTGGGGCTAGGGAAGGAGTCACTGATGACATTGAGCCGAGGGAAGAGGCCACTGCTTTGCCAGACAAGTACCCTGGGCATGGGTGAGAGAGGATGAGGAGGATGAGGACGGCTTGGTCATCCACTCGACCAAGTCTTCCGCATGTTGCGGCTCAACATGGCCAGCTGCCGAAAAAAAGGCCAAGCGTGTCCCACGGCCACGTGCTGATGAGGATGCACCGTCTCCACAACCAGCACTAGACACAGAGCCTGCTTGCCCTCTCTTATTGGCTTGTGACTGTCTGCCTCTCCTTCTTGGCCTTCCAGACATACTAATGGCCTGTAGCTGCACTAAGCTGGGATATATATACACTACCGTTCAAAAGTTTGGGGTCACCCAAACAATTTTGTGTTTTCCATGAAAAGTCACACTTATTCACCACCATACGTTGTGAAATGAATAGAAAATAGAGTCAAGACATTGACAAGGTTATAAATAATGATTTGTATTTGAAATAACATTGTTTTTACATCAAACTTTGCTTTCATCAAAGAATCCTCCTTTTGCAGCAATTACAGCATTGCACACCTTTGGCATCCGTCCACAACACTTTTTTCCAGTCTTCCTCTGTCCAATGTCTGTGTTCTTTTGCCCATCTTAATCTTTTTCTTTTATTGGCCAGTCTCAGATATGGCTTTTTCTTTGCCACTCTGCCCTGAAGCCCAAAATCCCGCAGCCGCCTCTTCACTGTAGATGTTGACACTGGTGTTTTGCGGGTACTATTTAATGAAGATGCCAGTTGGGGACCTGTGATGCGTCTGTTTCTCAAACTAGAGACTCTAATGTGCTTATCTTCTTGCTTAGTTGTGCAACGCGGCCTCCCACTTCTTTTTCTACTCTGGTTAGAGCCTGTTTGTGCTGTCCTCTGAAGGGAGTAGTACACACCGTTGTAGGAAATCTTCAATTTCTTTGCAATTTCTCGCATGGAATAGCCTTCATTTCTAAGAACAAGAATAGACTGTCGAGTTTCAGATGAAAGTTCTCTTTTTCTGGCCATTTTGAGCGTTTAATTGACCCCACAAATGTGATGCTCCAGAAACTCAATCTGCTCACAGGAAGGTCAGTTTTGTAGCTTCTGGAAGGAGCTAGACTGTTTTTAGATGTGTGAACATGATTGCACAAGGGTTTGCTAATCATCAATTAGCCTTCTGAGCCAATGAGCAAACACATTGTACCATTAGAACACTGGAGTGATAGTTGCTGGAAATGGGCCTCTATACACCTATGTAGATATTGCACCAAAAACTAGACATTTGCAGTTAGAATAGTCATTTACCACATTAGCAATGTATAGAGTATATTTGTTTAAAGTTAGGACTAGTTTAAAGTTAGCTTCATTTAAAAGTACAGTGCTTTTCCTTCAAAAATAAGGACATTTCAATGTGACCCCAAACTTTTGAACGGTAGTGTATATATATATATATATATATATATATATATATATATATATATTACATATGTACTGATACTGCAGCTAGAAAAATCAACTGCCTGCCTGTAGTATGAGAACACCACCAACCTTCTAGAGGTAGCTTTAGCTGAACACTGTGCAGAGCTCGCAAAAAACTAACTTGTAGATTTTTAGCTGCCTGCGGTAGTGATAGGATCAGGAAAACACCACCAACCTTCTACAGGTAGCTTTAGGTGAACACTGTGCAGAGCTCGCAAAAAAATACCTTGTAGGTTTAGCTGAACACTGTGAGGTGGACGCACCACACTAACTTGTAGTTTTAGCTGAACACTGTGAGCAGGACGCACTGCACTAACTGTAAATAGTCTAGCTGCCTGACTGTGGTACTAATAGGATCAAAATAACACCAGCAATTTTATTCAGGTATCTCTAAATACTGTAACAAGACAAGCCTGCCTGTCAGTAAGAAGATAACAGGAACGGATCTAGCTGAACACTGTGAGCAGGACGCACTGCACTAACTTATAGTTTTAGCTAAACACTGTGAGCAGGACGCACTGCACTAAGTTGTAGCTTGAGATGAACACTGTGCAGAGGTCTCACTACACCAACTTGTAGTTTTAGCTGAACACTGTGAGCAGGACGCACAGCACTAACTTGTAGTTTTAGCTGAACACTGTGAGCAGGACGCACTGCACTA
The DNA here is from genome assembly GCA_037952925.1 of Lithobates clamitans. Classification (NCBI taxonomy): domain Eukaryota; kingdom Metazoa; phylum Chordata; class Amphibia; order Anura; family Ranidae; genus Lithobates; species Lithobates clamitans. The sequence goes on from JBBGZY010002433.1 coordinate 1,455,976, forward strand.
ACTTGTAGCTTGAGATGAACACTGTGCAGAGGTCTCACTACACCAACTTGTAGGTTTAGCTGAACACTGTGAGCAGGACGCACAGCACTAACTTGTAGTTTTAGCTGAACACTGTCAGCAGGACGCACTGCACTAACTGTAAATAGTCTAGCTGCCTGACTGTGGTACTAATAGGATCAAAATAACACCAGCAATTTTATTCAGGTAGCTGTAAATACTGTAACAAGACAAGCCTGCCTGTCAGTAAGAAGATAACAGGAACGGATCTAGCTGAACACTGTGAGCAAAACGCACTGCACTAACTTGTAGCTTGAGATGAACACTGTGCAGAGGTCTCACTACACCAACTTGTAGGTTTAGCTGAACACTGTGAGCAGGACGCACAGCACTAACTAGTAGTTTTAGCTGAACACTGTGAGCAGGACGCACAGCACTAACTTATAGTTTTAGCTAAACACTGTGAGCAGGACGCACTGCACGAACTTGTAGCTTGAGATGAACACTGTGCAGAGGTCTCACTACACCAACTTGTAGTTTTAGCTGAACACTGTGAGCAGGACGCACAGCACTAACTTGTAGTTTTAGCTGAACACTGAGCAAAACGCACTGCACTAACTTGTAGCTTGAGATGAACACTGTGCAGAAGTCTCACTACACCAACTTGTAGGTTTAGCTGAACACTGTGAGCAGGACGTACAACACTAACTTGTAGTTTTAGCTGAACACTGTGAGCAGGACTCACTGCACTAACTTGTAGCTTTAGATGAACACTATGCAGAGGTCTCACTACACCAACTTGTAGGTTTAGCTGAACACTGTGAGCAGGACGCACAGCACTAACTTGTAGTTTTAGCTGAACACTGAGCAAAACGCACTGCACTAACTTGTAGCTTGAGATGAACACTGTGCAGAAGTCTCACTACACCAACTTGTAGGTTTAGCTGAACACTGTGAGCAGGACGTACAACACTAACTTGTAGTTTTAGCTGAACACTGTGAGCAGGACTCACTGCACTAACTTGTAGCTTTAGATGAACACTGTGCAGAGGTCTCACTACACCAACTTGTAGGTTTAGCTGAACACTGTGAGCAGGACGCACAGCACTAACTTGTAGTTTTAGCTGAACACTGTGAGCAAAACGCACTGCACTAACTTGTAGCTTGAGATGAACACTCTGCAGAGGTCTCACTACACCAACTTGTAGGTTTAGCTGAACACTGTGAGCAGGACGCACAGCACTAACTTGAAGTTTTAGCTGAACACTGTCAGCAGGACGCACTGCACTAACTGTAAATAGTCTAGCTGCCTGACTGTGGTACTAATAGGATCAAAAGAACACCAGTAATTTTCTTCAGGTAGCTGTAAATACTGTAACAAGACAAGCCTGCTTGTCAGTAGGAAGATAACTGGAACGGATCTAGCTGAACACTGTGAGCAGGATGCACTGCACTAACTGTAAATAGTCTAGCTGCCTGACTGTGGTACTAGTAGTATCAAAAGAACACCAGCAATTTTCTTCAGGTAGCTGTAAATACTGTAACAAGATAAGCCTGCCTGTCAGTAGGAAGATAACAGGAACGGATCTAGCTAAACTGAATACAGTGTATATATATATATATATGCAACACCTGGGATGCATATATATACACAGTACACTGTAAGTGCAGCTAAACTGACTGACTGTTCTGCCTAATCTATCTAACTCAAATCAAATGTCACTGTCTTTCTCTCTCTCTCTCTGAATGAACGCCGGAACACACACTACACAGGGCCGCCGTGCAGGCGGCCTTATATAGTGTGGGGCATGTACTAAATCCCCTGAGCCATAATTGGCCAAAGCCTCCTTGGCTTTGGCCAATTATGGCTCCCTGTTCAGGCGGCGCTGTGATTGGCCAAGCATGCAGGTCATAGTGCATGCTTGGCCAATCATCAGCCAGCAATGCACTGTGATGCCGCAGTGAATTATGGGCCGTGACGCGCCACACGAATTTGGCGCGAACGGCCCATATCGTTCGCAATTCGGCGAATGACCGAACAGCCAATGTTCGAGTCGAACATGGGTTCGACTTGAACACGAAGCTCATCCCTACTAGAGATTAATATAGAGACTCCCTTTGTTTTAGCTTATGGGTTAGTGGCATGAATTACCGTATGGTAGATGTGATTAGATAGCTTAGGAACCACGTCAGAGCGGAAATGTATTTCTTGAAGGAAAATGAAATGAGCTTTATGTTTGGTAAGGGAGGTCAGGATTTGAGATCTCTTTTCCGGAAGATTAAGGCCCTTCACGTTCAGTGACACACACTTCAATGTTAGGGGTGGAGTGGAAGCCACGTTCTTTCTCATGGTTATGATGGGGGGGATAAAGCAGGAAAGAACCTACGAGAGGTTAGGAGATCGGTGGGTGTGGCGCTCGGTCAGCCGGGGGGGATATTCAGGGTGGGGGGAGCGAGACCTCCTCAGCACTAGGGGAGGGTGTGAGGGGGAAGGACAGGGTAGAAGGGACCAAAGACATGTACGAGGGGAAAGGATGGTAAAGGATCTAAGAGAGGGGGGGAAGGGTAAGGGAAAGAGGTGAGTGTATGTGGAAGGAGTCAAGGGAAAGAAAGCACGGGGTCTAGGGATTTACCAGAGGTGGAGATAGAAATACTATTCCACCTATAGAGGGGAGGGCTTGTACGTCAGCGAGGGCTCCAATGGGACCGCTGTGTGGGGACAGAAGTATGAATGAGAAAACCATGGTTGCGCAATCTAGGGACCGTGGGAGATGAGTAATGCATGAAGTAGAAAGAAGAGGCACTGGAGAGCTACTACAGGTTGTGAATGCATCTTTTAACCAGAAAAAAACAAACATAAAAAAACATATAACCAGTAACTTCATTTTTAACCATTGAAACAGAAGAATAGCACCTCTAAAACATGTGTAAGATTTTGGCAACTTTGAGGGTCCAAGGGTGACACTCTACCTGAAGGTCCAGTGTTATGCTTAAACTGAAATGTTCCATATCTAATTGGAACCTGCCCCAAAATCCACAGTGTCTTCCAAAAAAAAAAAGGGGGAGGGAGAGGAGTGGAATCAAAAAAGGGGGATTTATATCGGTAGGATTTTATGTCCTACACCCGATCAGGAGCGCTTGTTCCCATCAGTGCAGATCCTCATTTGATCTGTGATGCTAGACTAACATCTGTAGTTACCTCTAGCATTATTGGTCTGGATGGGAGGGGCTGCACGTGGTGTACCCGAGAATCCAGAGTGCCTAGGAAGGTCTAGAGGAAGGGTATCCTTGGCCAGCCTGGAATAGAGCAAGTCCAAATAGTTACAGGTGGATACGAGGGTCAGTCACAAATTCTCGGAGCACACCACGCCCCAACCGCCTGTGTAAAGTGTATTACCTGTCAGCAATAATTATTGAAAGTGTACCATTACCTGTTAGGGTATGTAAGGTACAAGAGACGACACGCAAACTCTCAGTCGGCGTAGTCAGTGGTAGGAGTCTAGAGTACATGGGCAATTTTCTCCCTTACTCACGGTAAAGCAGGGTGTAAGGATTAATAGGGTAGGGGCTCCATCCCGAATTGGCATCCCACCTAGTTCAGACATGATGGGTGCCATGGAGAGCGTGCGTGTGTCCTCATATTTTAGGCTTAGTTCATTAAAGAGGGTCACAGACAATATATATGGAAGTGGATCAACACATAACCTTGTGAGAGCCTGCATTTTTTGTCATTGTGCCTAATGCACTTTACCCAAAGCAGGATAATTGAAATCAGTCCACGATCTTCAGCTTATGATGATGAGCAGGGCCACTTTCAGATGGTTAATGGAGGTAAAAACTGTTACTGCGTATTAAAGTCCTTGGGGTGGTGGACCAGTGCCATAGGGTAAAGAGACAGGTGTTCAAAACATGGGTCCACATTGCTGTAGTTGGAGGTGGGTACATCCAGTATTATGGCAACAGATTGGAAAGCCAGCAGGCCTCCTTCCTGTACTCTGGGGAAATGTGGGATGAATCTAGGAGGGCTAGCATGAGTCAAAATGTCCCAGTGACAGTCTAGGAGAAGTCTTGTAAGAAACCGCTACCTAGGGGGAGGGAGGGACATGGTCTGATGGGGCATGTGGATTATGACATCATGTATGAAAAGTTCATCAAGGCATATTTATTTTTATTAATTATTTTACTAGTAATGGCGGTGATCAGCGATTTTTATCGGGACTGCGATATTGCGGCGGACAAGTTAAACAGTAATTCCGCATACACACGAGCGGACTTTCCGGCATACTTGGTCCGGCGTACTGGAGTCCGTCGGACAATTTGATCGTGTGTGGGCTCCAGTGGACTTTTTTTTTCTCAAAAAGTTTGACGGACTTAGATTTGAAACATGTTTCAAATCTATCCGACGGACTCGTGTCCGGTCGAAAAGTCAGTTTGTCTGTATGCTAGTCCCATGGACAAAAACCGATGCTAGGGCAGCTATTGGCTACTGGCTATCAACTTCCTTGTTTTAGTCCGGTCGTACGTCATCCCTAACTCTAAGTGATTCTCCACTTATTGACTCCCCCACCCTAAAACCAGACTTTGGTTGATTGTGTGTAGGCAAGTCCGTTCATTCGGAAAGTCCATAGAAAAGTATGCCGGACAAAGTCTGCTCGTATGTACGCGGCATAAGTGACACTTTTTGGGGACCAGTGACAGTAACATTGTGATCAGTGCTAAAAAAATGCACTGTCACTGTACTAAAAACACTGGCAGGGTAGGGGTTAATATCAGGGGCGATTAAAGGGTTAAGTGTGCTCCTAGGGAGTGATTTCTAACTGTGTGGGGGGATGGTTTAACTGGGGGAAGAGAGAGATCTATATTCCTGATTAGCAGGAACACAAGATTTCTCTCTTCCTCTCTGACAGACCACCGTTCTGCCTCTCCAGCGAATGATCGGCAGGTCCCGGCGGCCATCCTGGCTGTTGGACCCACTGATTGGCTCCCACTGTGTCCAATCACAGCGGGAGTGGGTTGCCGGTACCTAGAAGAGGAAACAACATACAGGTATATTGTTTCACGCACTTGGGCAGCCCTGCTGCAGTAAATGTGTGGTGGGTGGTCCAGAAGCAGTTAACCACTTGTCGACCGCCTCATGATGATATACATCGGCAGAATGGCACGGGCAGGCAAAATCACGTACCTGTAGGTGATCTGCCTCCTGCAGGCGGGGGGTCCGATCGGACCCCCGCGGTGCCCGAGGCGGTCGGCTTCTGTCCGGGAGCGATGAGAGATGAGGGGGAGGCCATCCATTCGTGGCCCCCCCCTCACGATCGCTCCCAGCCAATGAAATCCTTCCTCTGCTGCTGTATAGTAAACAGCAGCAGAGGAAGTGATGTCATCGCTCCTCGGCTAGGTATTTTTCGTTCCGACGCCGAGGAGAGAAGACATCTGAGTGAGTTGCACAACACAACACACACAGTAGAACACGCCAGGCATACTGTACACCCCCCATCACCCCCGATCCCCCCCTGATCACCCCCCAATCACCCCCCCCGTCACACTGACACCAAGCAGTTTTTTTTCTGATTACTGCATTGGTGTCAGTTTGACAGTTAGTGTGGTAGGGCAGTTAGTGGTAGCCCCTTTAGGTCTAGGGTACCCTCTTAACCCCCCCTAATAAAGTTTTAACTCCTTGATCTGATCAGATCTGTACTAGCGTCCCCAGCAGTTTAGGGTTCCCAAAAACGCAGTGTTAGCGGGATCAGCCCAGATACCTGCTAGCACCTGCGTTTTGCCCCTCCGCCCGGCCCAGCCCAGCCCAGCCCACCCAAGTGCAGTATTGATCGATCACTGTCACTTACAAAACACTAAACACATAACTTCAGCGTTCGCAGAGTCAGGCCTGATCCCTGCGATCGCTAACAGTTTTTTTGGTAACGTTTTGGTGAACTGGCAAGCACCAGCTCCAGGCAGCGTCAGGTTAGTGCCAGTAGCGATAACACCCACGCACGCACCGTACACCTCCCTTAGTGGTATAGTATCTGAACGGATCAATATCAGATCCGATCAGATCTATACTAGCGTCCCCAGCAGTTTAGGGTTCCCAAAAACGCAGTGTTATCGAGATCAGCCCAGATACCTGCTAGCACCTGCGTTTTGCCCCTCCGCCCAGCCCAGCCCACTAGCGTCCCCAGCAGTTTAGGGTTCCCAAAAACGCAGTGTTAGCGGGATCAGCCCAGATACCTGCTAGCACTTGCGTTTTGCCCCTCCGCCCAGCCCAGCCCACCCAAGTGCAGTATTGATTGGTCACTGTCACTTACAAAACACTAAACACATAACTGCAGCGTTCGCAGAGTCAGGCCTGATCCCTGCGATCGCTAACAGTTTTTTTGGTAGCGTTTTGGTGAACTGGCAAGCACCAGCGGCCTAGTACACCCCGGTCGTAGTCAAACCAGCACTGCAGTAACACTTGGTGACGTGGCGAGTCCCATAAGTGCAGTTAAAGCTGGTGAGGTGGCAAGCACAAGTAGTGTCCCGCTGCCATCAAGAAGAAGACAAACACAGGCCCGTTGTGCCCATAGTGCCCTTCCTGTTGCATTCGCCAATCCTAATTGGGAACCCACCACTTCTGCAGCACCCGTACTTCCCCCATTCACATCCCCAACCAAATGCAGTCGGCTGCATGAGAGGCATTTTCTTTATGTCCTCCCGAGTACCCCTACCCAACGAACCCCCCAAAAAAGATGTTGTGTCTGCAGCAAGCGCGGATATAGGCGTGACACCCGCTATTATTCTCCCTCCTGTCCTGACAATCCTGGTCTTTGTATTGGTGAATGTTTTGAACGCTACCATACACTAGTTGAGTATTAGCGTAGGGTACAGCATTGCACAGACTAGGCACACTTTCACAGGGTCTCCCAAGATGCTATCGCATTTTGAGAGACCCGTACCTGGAACCAGTTACAGTTACAAAAGTTACAGTTACAAAAAAAAGTGTAAAAAAAAAACCACAAAAATATATATAAAAAAAAAAAAATAGTTGTCGTTTTATTGTTCTCTCTTTCTATTCTCTCTCTATTGTTCTGCTCTTTTTTACTGTATTCTATTCTGTAATGTTTTATTGTTATTATGTTTTATCATGTTTGCTTTTCAGGTATGCAATTTTTTATACTTTACTGTTTACTGTGTTTTATTGTTAACCATTTTTATGTCTTCAGGTACGCCATTCAGCTGCAGCGCGCATTTATTTATCTTGACATCAACAGCGTTTGCTCCCACGATATATAAAGCCGTGACTCCAGCAGAGGCGATATATGCCGAAGCATGGGGGCAGCAGGGGTGGAGGAGCGATTTGCTCCTACCTTTTGTGGGAGGATGCCCCCATGCTTCGCCATTAGGGATGAGCTTCGCGTTCGAGTCAAACCCATGTTCGACTCGAACATCGGCTGTTCGATCGTTCGCCGAATTGCAAACGTTATGTACCGTTCGCGCCAAATTCGTGTGGCGCGTCACGGCCCGTAATTCACTGCGGCATCGCAGTGCATTGCTGGCTGATGATTGGCCAAGCATGCACTATGACCCACATGCTTGGCCAATCACAGCGCCGTCAGTAGAGAGAGCTGTAATTGGCCAAAGCCAGGGTGGCTTTGGCCAATTATGGCTCAGGGGGTTTAGAACACACCCCAGACGGCGGCCCTGTGTAGTGTGCTCCAGCGTGCTTAGATAGACAGAGAGACAGTGTCATTTCATTTGAGTTAGCTAGATTAGGCAGGACAGTCAGTGAGTTAGCTGCACTTACAATATATTGTGTATATATATGCATCCCAGGTGTTGTGTATATATATATACACTGTATTCAGTTTAGCTAGATCCGTTCCTGTTATCTTCCTACTGACAGGCAGGCTTGTCTTGTTACAGTATTTACAGCTACCTGAAGAAAATTGCTGGTGTTCTTTTGATCCTATTAGTACCACAGTCAGGCAGCTAGACTATTTAGAGTTAGTGTAGTGCGTCCTCCTCACAGTGTTCAGTTAAAGCTACAAGTTAGTTTAGTGTGACCTCTGCACAGTGTTCAGCTAAAGCTACAAGTTGGTGTAGTGCGTCCTCCTCACAGTGTTCAGCTAGAACTACAAGTTAGTGTAGTGCGACCTCCTCACAGTGTTCAGCTAAAACTACAAGTTAGTGTAGTGCGACCTCTGCACAGTGTTCAGCTAAAGCTACAAGTTAGTTTAGTGCGTCCTCCTCACAATGTTCAGCTAAAACTACAAGTTAGTGTAGTGCGACCTCTCCACAGTGTTCCGCTAAAGCTACAAGTTAGTGTAGTGCGTCCTCCTCACAATGATCAGCTAAAGCTACAAGTTAGTGTAGTGCGTCCTCCTAACAGTGTTCAGCTAAAACTACAAGTTAGTGTAGTGCGACCTCTGCACAGTGTTCAGCTAAAGCTACAAGTTAGTGTAGTGCGTCCTCCTCACAGTGTTCAGCTAAAACTACAAGTTAGTGTAGTGCGTCCTCTGAACAGTGTTCAGCTAAAACTACAAGTTAGTGTAGTGCAACCTCTGCACAGTGTTCAGCTAAAGCTACAAGTTAGTGTAGTGCGTCCTCCTCACAGTGTTCAGCTAAAACTACAAGTTAGTGTAGTGCAACCTCTGCACAGCGTTCAGCTAAAGCTACAAGTTAGTGTAGTGCGTCCTCTGAACAGTGTTCAGCTAAAGCTACAAGTTAGTGTAGTGCGTCCTCCTCACAGTGTTCAGCTAAAATTACAAGTTAGTGTAGTGCAAGCTCTGCACAGTGTTCTGCTAAAGCTACCTGTAGAAGGTTGGTGGTGTTTTCCTGATCCTATCACTACTGCAGACAGCTAAATAAGCTACAAGTTAGTTTTTTGTGAGCTCTGCACAGTGTTCACCTAAAGCTACCTATCGAAGGTTGGTGGTGTTTTCCTGATCCTATCACTACCGCAGGCAGCTAAATAAGCTACAAGTTAGTTTTTTGCGAGATCTGCACAGTGTTCACCTAAAGCTACCTGTAGAAGGTTGGTGGTGTTTACCTGATCCTATCACTACCGCAGGCAGCTAAATAAGCTACAAGTTCGTTTTTAGCGAGCTCTGCACAATGTTCAGCTAAAGCTACCTGTCGAAGGTTGGTGGTGTTTTCCTGATCCTATCACTACCGCAGGCGGCTAAATAAGCTACAAGTTAGTTTTTTGCGAGATCTGCACAGTGTTCACCTAAAGCTACCTGTCGAAGGTTGGTGGTGTTTTCCTGATCCTATCACTACCGCAGGCAGCTAAATAAACTACAAGTTAGTTTTTTGCGAGATCTGCACAGTGTTCACCTAAAGCTACCTGTAGAAGGTTGGTGGTGTTTTCCTGATCCTATCACTACCGCAGGCAGCTAAATAAGCTACAAGTTCGTTTTTTGCGACCTCTGCACAGTGTTCAGCTAAAGCTACCTGTAGAAGGTTGGTGGTGTTCTCATACTGCAGGCAGGCAGTTGATTTTGCTAGCTGCAGTATCAGTATATATATATATATATATATATATATATATATATATATATATCCCAGCTTAGTGCAGCTACAGGCCATTAGTATGTCTGGAAGGCCAACAAGGAGAGGCAGACAGTCACAAGCCAATAAAAGAGGGCAAGCAGGCTCTGTGTCTAGAGGCAACAGTGCTGGTCGTGGAGACGGTGCATCCTTATCAGCACGTGGCCGTGGGACACGTTTGGCCTTTTTTTCAGCAGCTGGCCATGTTGAGCCGCAACACACGGAAGACTTGGTCGAGTGGATGACCAAGCCATCCTCATCCTCCTCATCCTCTCTCACCCATGCTCAGGGTACTTTGTCTGGCGAAGCAGCAGCCAACGCAGCCTCTTCCCTCGGCTCAATGGCATCAGTGACTCCTTCCCTAACCCCACCATGTTCTCCTGAGGAGTCCTTCGAACTGTTTGTGTTAGGTACATGCTCCAGGAGGATGCCCAGCGTTTAGAAGGCTCTGATGATGATACTGAGCTAGATGAAGGCAGTAACGTGAGCACGGACAGAGGGGGTGCCCAAGAAGGACAGCAATCTGGCAGTCATGCTCCCCCTGCTGCAGCATACTGCCAGGTTTGCTCCAGTGATGAGGAGGGAGGGGATGATGAGGTCACTGACTCAACGTGGGTGCCTGATAGGAGAGAGGAGGAGGCACATCACCAACGAGGCAGGATGCCCTCCAGGGGCCAGCCTAAGGGCAGCACACTGACTGCATCACACCCCAAAGCTCCGCATGTGCAGGGCGCTGCTGTCTCTGTGCGTTATTCCAAAAGTTCTTTGGTGTGAACCTTTTTTGAGACGAGTGCATCAGATCGCACCGCTGATATTTGCAACATATGTCTCAAGCGTATCTTGCGTGGCCAAAACATCTCCCGCTTGGGCACCACATGCTTGACCAGACATATGTTGACCTGCCATGCAGTTCGTTGGCAAGCGTATCTAAAAGACCCACACCAAAGAACAAAGAGGACCTCTGCTTGCTCCTCATCAGCTAAGATCTCCAACCCCACTATACCTTCAGTCCTCTCTGAGACCTGCACTGTGAGGAATAAAGGTGTAGAATTAAGTGTGTCACAGCCAAGTACTTGTGGGCAATCTGCTTTCGGTACACCGACGTCAGATTGTACCAGGCAAATTTCCCTGCCCCAGCTGCTGCACCGCCGAAAGAAGTTCGCTTCCAGCCATTCACATGCCCAGCGGTTGAATGCTAGCTTGGCAAAATTGCTAGCACTTCAAATGCTGCCTTTTCAGTTGGTAGACTCTGCCTCCTTCCGTGAGTTTGTGGAATGTGCGGTTCCTCAGTGGCAGGTACCCAAACGCCACTTTTTCTCAAGGAAGACGATTCCGGCTCTCTACCGGCATGTGAAAGGCAATGTCTTGGCCTCGCTAGACAGGGTGGTCAACGGTAAGGTGCATATTACCGTTGACTCATGGTCCAGCAGGCATGGACAGGTACGTTACCCAGCGCATTGGGTGACTCTGATGGCAGTTGGGAAAGATGCAGGACAAGGTGCAGTAGTGCTGGAGGTTGTTCCGCCACCACGCCTCCAAAATGCCACTACTAATGATTGTGACACACCTCTCTCCTCCACCCCCTCCTCTTCTTCTTCCTCCATGGCCTCTTCCTGTGCTTTGTCCTCGGAACCAGCGGTGCTCCATAGCCGTTCAAGGGGCTACGCAAGTATTCAGGCCAAAAGATGCCATGCGGTGCTTGAGCTGGTGTGCTTGGGGGACAGGAGCCACATTGGGGCACAGGTTCTGTCAGCTCTGCAGGGGCAGGTTCAGAGGTGGTTGACGCCACGCCAACTTAAGGCAGGAATGGTGGTTTGCGACAATGGCACCAACCTCCTCTCTGCCCTCCGACAGGGACAAATGACCCATGTGCCCTGTTTGGCTCACATCCTTAACTTGGTGGTGCAGCAGTTCTTGGGCAGGTACCCGGGCTTACAGGATGTCCTGAGGCAGGCCTGGAAAGTCTGTGTTCATTTCCGCCAGTCATATAATGCCAGTGCTCGGCTGGCAGACCTCCAAAAGGAGTTTAACCTGCCCAAGAACCGCATAATCTGTGACATGCCCACCAGGTGGAACGCAACGTTGGCCATGCTGCAGTGGCTGCACACGCAGCAGAGGGCCATCAATGAGTACCTGTGTGACTATGGCACCAGGACAGGGTCAAAGGAGCTTGGTTTTTTTCCCCATGCCAGTGGGCCATGATCAGGGATGCATGCACTGTCCTGTTACCATTTGAGGAGGCCACGAGGATGGTGAGCAGTGACAGTGCATGCATCAGTGACACTGCCCCCCTTGTCCACCTGTTGGAGCACACACTGCGTGGAATAATGGACAGGGCACTTGAGGCAAAACAGAGGCAAGAAGAGGAGGACTTCCTTAGCTCTCAAGGCCCCCTTTTTCCAGGCAGTATTCCTGCGTTCCCTCCGATCACACAGGAAGAGGACGAGGAGGAGGAGGAGGAGGAGGATTGTGTCAGTATGGAGGTGTAGCCTGGCACTCAGCATCAGCAGCAGTCTTTAAGGGATCAGTCCCAAGAAACACATGGACTTGTACGTGGCTGGGAGGAGGTGGCTGCATACCATGTCGTACTTAGTGACCCAGAGGACTCCAGACCGAATGCCTCAGCAAACCTACGCTGCATGGCTTCCCTGATCCTGCAAAGCCTGCGTAAGGATCCTCATATTCGTGGTATCAAGGAGAAGGACCAATACTGGCTGGCAACCCTCCTTGATCCACGTTACAAGGGTAAGGTTGCGGACCTTATCTTGCCATCACAGAGGGAGCAGAGGATGAAACATCTTAGGGAGGCCTTGCAGAAAGGTCTGCACAACGCGTTCCCAGAGACTGGGAGGTTACAAACTCCTGTTTCTGGACAACGTGTTGCTAAAGCTTCGGTCAGTCAAAGAAGGAGCGGGGGAGAAGGTGGCCGTCTGACCGATGCGTTCAGACAATTTTTTGGTCCGCAGCCCCAAGGTATGATCGATTCCAGCAACCATCGCCAGCGTCTGTTTTACATGGTGCAGGAATACCCAGGGGCAAGATCTGACTTGGACACCTTTCCCACCGAAAATCCTCTGGGTTATTGGGTCTTGAGGATGGATCACTGGCCAGAGCTTGCACAGTATGCAATTGAGCTACTGGCCTGTCCTGCCTCCAGCGTTCTTTCGGAACGCACATTCAGTGCTGCTGGAGGCGTGGTAACCGATCACCGACTCGATCGATCGACTAACCTTCATAAAAATGAATCAGTCTTGGATCACCACCAGCTACCAAGCACCTGATGCTGATGTAACCGAATAATTTTTTTTGAAATCTCAGATCCCTTCAAAGACTGCCTATGCTGATGCTGAGTGACTATCCTGAGTAATTATCCTCTTCCTCTTCAATGATCACGCTGATAGCTTGTAAGAACATTTTTGGTTCTGGGCGCCACCACCAGTGCCTAAGGCCCAATTTTTCAGCCCCTGTCTAACAGGGGCATGTGATTACAATTTTTGATGCAATACTTTGCAGCAGGGCTCATTTCTGCGTTCCAACTACAGTATCTGTGAGGGGTTGCAGTGTTGCGGCACCAGCACCAGTGCCTAAGGCCCATTTTTTAGCCCCTGTTCAACAGGTGCGTGTAATTACAATTCTTGATCTAATATTTCACAGCAGGGCCCGTTTCTGCACCCACCAAGAGCGAGTGAGGACTTACAGTGTTGTGGCACCAGCACCACCACCACCAAAGGCCCAATTTTTCTGCCCCGTTCAACAGGGGCATGTAATTACAATTCTTGATCTAATATTTCACAGCAGGGCCCTGTGAGGGCTTACAGTGGTTTTGGCTGGAGCTAAACACGTTAAAAATGTACCAGTTCAAAATTACAAACAGATTCTACATAACAACAAACCTACAGTCCCTGTCTTGTTTGCACCGCCTGTATACTGCTGTTCAGAGTATATAGGGCCTAGTGGCCCCATTTCGCCATATATAAATGGTGCATGTATGCCCATCATTAGAAGTGGGTGGATGAAGGTAGGTATTCTAATGGTGGGCATACCCACCGATAAATCTATTTTTTTCGTTCAGCCCACAGGCTGCATGAAAAAAAAAAAAGATTACAATATATGCACAACAAGGACCAGCAACGTACTGGTATGTTGCTGGACTTCGAGTGATTATACCAGAATGATGCCTGCAGGTTTAGGTATCATTCTTTTCAGCCAGCGGTCATCTTTCATGTAAAAGCAATCCTAGTGGCTAATTAGCCTCTAGAATGCTTTTACAAGCAGTGGGAGGGAATGCCCCCCCACCGTCTTTCATGTTATTCTCTGGCTCTCCTGTCCCAACAGGGAACCTGAGAATGCAGCCGGTGATTCAGCCAGCTGACCATAGAGCTGATCAGAGACCAGAGTGGCTCCAAACATCTCTATGGCCTAAGAAACCAGAAGCTACGGGCATTTCATGACTTAGATTTCGCCGGATGTAAACAGCACCATTGGGAAATTGGGAAGGCATTTTATCACACCGATCTTGCTGTGGTCAGATGCTTTGAGGGCAGAGGAGAGATCTAGGGTCTGATAGACCCCATTTTTTTTTTTAAAAAGTACCTGTCACTACCTATTGCTATCATAGGGGATATTTACATTCCCTGAGATAACAATAAAAATGATAAAAAAAATGAAAGGAACAGTTTAAAAATAAGATAAAAAAGCAAAAAAATAATAATAATAAAAAAAAGCACCCCTGTCCCGCCCTGCTCTTGCGCAAAGGCGAACGCAAGCGTCGGTCTGGCGTACAAATGTAAACAGCAATTGCACCATGCATGTGAGGTATCACCGTGAAGGTCAGATCAAGGGCAGTAATTTTAGCAGTAGACCTCCTCTGTAAATCTAAAGTGGTAACCTGTAAAGACTTTTAAAGGCTTTTAAAAATGTATCTAGTTTGTCGCCACTGCACGTTTGTGAGCAATTTTAAAGCATGTCATGTTTGGTATCTATGTACTCGGCCTAAGATCATCTTTTTTATTTTATCAAACATTTGGGCAATATAGTGGGGTTTAGAAAGGGCTTTGTCTTCAAGTGGTTAGAAGAGTGGGTGATGTGTGACATAAGCTTCTAAATGTTGTGCATAAAATGCCAGGACAGTTCAAATGCCCCCCAAATGACCCCATTTTGGAAAGTAGACACCCCAAGCTATTTGCTGAGAGGCATGTCGAGTCCATAGAATATTTTATATTGTGACACAAGTTGCGGGAAAAAGACAAATTTTTTTTTTGCACAAAGTTGTCACTAAATGATATATTGCTCAAACATGCCATGGGAATATGTGAAATTACACCCCAAAAATACATTCTGTTGCTTCTCCTGAGTACGGGGATACCACATGTTTGGGACTTTTTGGGAGCCTAGCCACGTATGGGACCCCGAAAACCAAGCACCGCCTTCAGGCTTTCTAAGGGCATAAATATTTGATTTCACTCTTCACTGCCTATCACAGTTTCGGAGGCCATGGAATTCCCAGGTGGCACAAACCCCCCCCCCCCCCACCAAATGACCCTATTTTGGAAAGTAGACACCCAAAGCTATTTGCTGAGAGGTATAGTGAATATTTTGCAAACCTCACTTTTTGTCACAAAGTTTTGAAAATTGAAAAAAGAAAAAAAAATGTTTTCATCATTTTCAAAAACAAATGAGAGCTGCAAAATACTCACCATGCCTCTCAGCAAATAGCTTGGGGTGTCTACTTTCCAAAATGGGGTCATTTGGGGGGGGTTTGTGCTATCTTGGCATTCCATAGCCTCCGAAACTGTGATAGGCAGCGAAGAGTGAAATCAAAAATTTACGCCCTTAGAAATCCTGAAGGCGGTGATTGGTTTTCGGGGGACCTCGTACGTGGCTAGGCTCCCAAAAAGTCCCACATATGTGGTATCCCCGTACTCAGGAGAAGCAGCTAAATGTATTTTTTAGGGTGCAATTCCACATATGCCCATGGCCTGTGTGAGCAATATATCATTTAGTGACAACTTTGTGCAAAAAAAAAAAATTGTAATTTTCCCGCAACTTGTGTCATAATATAAAATATTCCATGGACTCAACATGCCTCTCAGCAAATAGCTTGGGGTGTCTACTTTCCAAAATGAGGTCATTTGGGGGGGTTGTGCCATCTGGGCATTTTATGGCCTTCAAAACTGTGATAGGTAGTGAGGAGGGAAATCAAAAATTTACGCCCTTAGAAATCCTGAAGGCGGTGATTGGTTTTCGGGGCCCCGTACGTGGCTAGGCTCCCAAAAAGTCCCACACATATGGTATCCCCGTACTCAGGAGAAGCAGCTGAATGTATTTTGGGGTGCAATTCCACATATGCCCATGGCCTGTGTGAGCAATATATCATTTAGTGACAACTTTTTGTAAATTTTTTTTTTTTTTAGTCATTATTCAATCACTTGGGACAAAAAAATTAATATTCAATGAGCTCAACATGCCTCTCAGCAATTTTCTTTGGGTGTCTACTTTCCAAAATGGGGTCATTTGGGGGGTTTTGTACTGCCCTGCCATTTTAGCACCTCAAGAAATGACATAGGCAGTCATAAACTAATAGCTGTATAAATTCCAGAAAATGTACCCTAGTTTGTAGACGCTATAACTTTTGCGCAAACCAATAAATATATACGCTTATTGACATTTTTTTTACCAAAGACATGTGGCCGGATACATTTTGGCCTAAATGTATGACTAAAATTGAGTTTATTGGATTTTTTTTATACCAAAATAGAAAATATCATTTTTTTTCAAAATTTTCGGTATTTTTTCGTTTATAGCGCAAAAAATAAAAACCGCAGAGGTGATCAAATACCATCAAAAGAAAGCTCTATTTGTGGGAAGAAAAGGACGCAAATTTCGTTTGGGTACAGCATTGCATGACCGCGCAATTAACAGTTAAAGTGACGCAGTGCCAAATTGTAAAAAGTGCTCTGGTCAGGAAGGGGGTAAATCCTTCCAGGGCTGAAGTGGTTAAAGAAAAAGGAGGCTGTCATTGCTGACCACTACTACTAAAATTTACAGTTTTTCATGGGTAATCAGATCTAGAGTTCTGACCTCAGTCTGATTTACTAATCTGTATTCTTGTTTTGGGTTATTGATCTAGAACAGGGATCTCCAAACATTTCAAACAAAGGGCCAAACAAACGAATGGTCGGCAGGTCCCGGCGGCCATCACGGCTGTCGGACATGCTGATTGGCTCCCGCTGTGTCCAATCACAGCGGGAGTGGGTTGCCGTTACCCAGAAGAGGAAACAACGTACAGGTATATTGTTTCTCGCACTTGGGCCGCCCTGCTGCAGTAAATGTGTGGTGGATGGTCCAGAAGCTGTTAAAGGAAATGGAGGCTGTCATTGCTGACAACTAGGAATGAGCCGAACACCCCCCGGTTCGGTTCGCACCAGAACATCCGAACATGCAAAAATGTTTGTTCGAATATGAGAAAACCATTAAAATCTATGGGACACGAAGGTGAAAACTCAAAAGTGCTAATTTTAAAGACGTATATGCAAGTTTTTGCCCTAAAAAATATTTGGGGACCCGGGTTCTGTCCCAGAGGACATGTATCAATGCAAAAAAAGTTTTAAAAATGGCCGTTTTTTCGGGAGCAGTGATTATAAGAATGCTTAAAGTGAAACAATAAAAATGAAATATTCCTTTAAATATCATGCCTGGGGGGTGTCTATAGTATGGCTGTAAAGTGGCACAGTTTTCCCGTATTTAGAACAATACCACAGCAAAATTACATTTCTAAAAGGAAAAAAAGTCATTAAAAAACTGCTTGCGGCTGAAATTTATTGTCGGGTCCCGGCAACATACATGAAAATCATTGAGAAAAACGGCATGGGTCCCCCCATCCTATTACAAGGATCTTTGGGTCTGGTATGGATATTAAGGGGAACCCCGCACCCAAATTTAAAAATAAAATGGTGTGGGGGGGCCCCAGGCACTATATACTCTCAACAGAAGTATATATACTATACGGCCTGCCCTAAAAACAGTGTTCTGGTGGTGCCAGAACACTGTAACCCCACACAGTTAAGCTTGTTGGGCACACAAACAGGCCCTGCTATGAAATATTATATCAAGAATTGTAATTACGGGGCGTGGCCGGCCAGAGAAGAAGATGGACGCTTAAGCACATAGCTCGCCAGCCAGGGGACACAATCTATATATGTCATCTATTATAGGTCTAAGCAATTAGTTTTTGGGTCAAATCGTCCCATTTTACATACTGTAGGACACTACTCCTACAGTAATAGACATTTAGCAACAAAAAAAGGGAAAAATTTGAAAAGAACGAAAAAATAAATTAAAATAAAATAAAAAAGACCAAAATAAATAAATAAATAAATAAATAAATAAATAAATAAATAAAATAATAAAATAAATAAATAGAAAAAAAAAAAAAACCTGCTAAATCTAAACAATATTGCTTGTTCTTTCCTCAGACCACAACTACTGTATTATTGGAAAAAAAATCTCTATATTTGGGGATCACATTACTAAGAATCGTCATACATTAGTCCTATATTTATGTGTATTACTACATTCAAAGGGCAGCCATATCTCAACATGGTATCCCCCTATATTTTTTACAAAACCGACACTATAACCACCCCTAGAAAAAGAGAGAGAGGGGGGGGAGGTTTAAAAATTATTCTCCCAAGTGTCGAAATCAATGCGTCCACACACAACATCGTCTAAGCATTGTCAATAAAAGCATTAATCTCGACATCTACATTGAGCCCAAAGGGTTTTAAACATTTCATTTTATATATCCACTCCATTTCGAGCTTGGATATAGCTTGTTTTTTCGGATCACCCCTCCATGGTGTCTTGAGTCTATCTATGGCTATGAATTTTGTAACCCAAGGATCTCGCCCATGTACATCCAAATAATGTTTGGATACTGGGTGGCCTATAAACCCTCTTCTCTTTTTCCCTTTTTTTGTTGCTAAATGTCCATTACTGTAGGAGTAATGTCCTACAGTATGTAAAATGGGACGATTTGACCCAAAAACTAATTGCTTAGACCTATAATAGATGACATATATTAGTTTGAGATGAGAACAAAATTTGAAATATTATATCAAGAATTGTAATTACGGGGCGTGGCCGGCCGGAGAAGAAGATGGACGCTTAAGCACATAGCTCGCCAGCCAGGGGACACAATCCAGCGCAATCGGCCTCCTTTACAACACCATCCACATCCATCCTTGCTCCACACATCCAGGGGACGAAGATGCAGGCATCCAGAAAAAGATTTACGGACCACAAGCCTTTAGAAACTGACAGAATTTGCCTACAAGCCGGCGGGATAGGAATCCACGAGAGCCATACATGGACCTCCCGGATGCCATCACGGATGACCGTCTCGACTCAGGTACCGTTGATGACCCATCCCAGGCACTGGAGGGTGATCCTCTCCCTAGCAGCCCAGTCAAAGCTAAGATGAGGCTAGACACAATCCAGCGCAATCGGCCTCCTTTACAACACCATCCACATCCATCCTTGCTCCACACATCCAGGGGACGAAGATGCAGGCATCCAGAAAAAGATTTACGGACCACAAGCCTCAGAAACTGACAGAATTTGCCTACAAGCCGGCGGGATAGGAATCCACGAGAGCCATACATGGACCTCCCGGATGCCATCACGGATGACCGTCTCGACTCAGGTACCTTTGATGACCCATCCCAGGCACTGGAGGGTGATCCTCTCCCTAGCAGCCCAGTCAAAGCTAAGATGAGGCTAGACACGCCGCCGCAGCGGACACAGCGCCTGAAAATTGAGACCCAGGCTCCTATTCCCTTCTCCCTAGACCAGGCCCTGCACTCCTCTATGGCCTCCTTCACTACCTCAGGCCAGCCTGTCATGGACACTACCCTGAAGGACATGCTCATCTCCCTGCAGACCTCCCTCATGACTAACCTCTCATCCATGTTTCACAGGATCACCTCTGATATCCACTTACTAGATGACAGGGTGACTAACAATGAGAGAGGGATACATGCATGCACTTCCACAGTGAATGAAGTAATTGATGCTTATGACGCAGTTAAAGAAGAACAGTCATGGATGCGTGCCAAGCTGGCCGATTTAGAAGACAGATCCCGCAGCATCAACGTTAAGCTGAGGGGTGTCCCAGAGACCATACTCCCTGCGGACCTGCCACGATATGCAAAAGAATCGATGCATAGAGTGATTCCTGAAGCGTCCCCGCGTGATGTAATAATAGACAGGATTCACAGAATCGCCAAACCATCCCACCTAGCAACCTCGGTCCCCAGAGATGTCCTGATGAGGGTCCATTTCTACCACAAAGAAAAACTCCTCATGGGACTCAGAACTAAATCACCCTTACCTGCTCCCTACACTGGCATCCAACTCTGACCTATCCAAGTATACCCTCCAAATGCGACAACAACTAAACCCGATTACCAAGGGCCTTCAAAATCATAAGATACAATACAAATGGCACTACCCCACAACCATCCTCATTGTGCACAATGGGCAAACGCATGCCATTGGGGATCTAGAAAAGGGCTTAAAAATTCCTTCACCCCTGGAGTATAATTCTTGACTTACCCAAATCAACTCCTCAAGACAGAGGATCAACTACGTCCCGCAGTCTGCAAGACTGCAATCTCAACTGAAGGATGCACCTTTCATTGCTACACTTGGCCGCTAAAACTCAATATGGCTCCCCTGAGCTCTGGCAACCTGCTATTCCTGTCCTCTCCTCCCAGCGTTACTAACTCTTTGTACCCCCAAATAGAGGTCTACACGGTGTTGAACACCCCCTCTAAGTTTATTTTTGTTGAAACCACCTTCAACACCTGCAACGAACCTTCCACTACTGGATCACTCCGTTAATCCCTATTAGTTGCTTTATATATTTTACGTCAATGTTTTCTCTTTGACTTTTTGTTTTTTTCTACCTGATACCTAACATATTGCTCTATTCGCAGTATCCTAGTCCACTCTACTTTCAGACCCTCGGTCAGCCACGAACCTGCTACTGAATCCTGGGCCCAGGACTCTCCAGAACTAAGCTGCAATACCGGCCTCCTACCACTACAACCTACACTCAAGCCTTGGACTTCCGCTTCCCTACTGCTGAATTTCACTCCCAGGTACCTCCGGTTCCAAACTTCAGCGACTAACCATAAGTGCTGCGCACAACACACACCAACCTCTCAACTGCAAGATGCCGTTCACCATTCTTTCTCTGAACACTAATGGGCTGAATCATCCCGCCAAACGGCACTCACTCTGAAAAACCGCCACGGCTCTCCACAGTGACGTATTCTGTATCTAGGAAACTCACCTACTGACCTCCAGTACATCCCTATGTAAAAACCGCCAATTTCCCCATATTTTCCACGCCACGCACTCCACTAAAACTAGAGGAGTTATGACTGCGATCAGAAACACTATAGACTTCCAACTACTAGACGTAGTGACAGATCCCGAAGGTCGTTTTATTATTCTTATCTGCACCATTAAAAAAGCGACCTATACATTAATCAATGTATATGCCCCGAATTCCTATCAAATGAGATTCCTCCACAGTGTCCTACGCTCCGCCAAACCCACTCAAAAAGGCCACAGAATACTGTGTGGAGACTTCAACTTGGTCCCAGACGTATCCATGGACTCCACCTCATCGAATCACCGCTGAAAAAAATCATTTCCTCCCAGGATCTATATGATGTTTGGCGCTGCCACCATGGCTCAGAACGGGACTTCACTTTTTTTCATCCAGGCACCGCTCATACTCGAGAATAGACCTGTTCCTCTCTGACAAGTGTATTCTACAGAAAATATCTGAATCTACGATCCACACCACGACATGGTCGGACCATGCCCCTACCTCAATTACTATACAAGATTCCAATTTACAGCAAAACACGTTTCTCTGGCGAGCTAACAACTATATTATCCAGATAAAAAAAGAAAGAGAAAACCCGCGCTATCAAGCAAGAATTAATATAACTGCAGCTGCAACAAAACCACAAATATCAATGAGGTGAAAAATTACATACAAAGAAAAAATTGTACGCTATCTGGGTTGTTAATTTGTCAGCTGCGTCCTCTTTCGCTTATGATAGGAGCTTAGTTTAATTAACATTCCTTGCATATACGCTTTGTGCGTGCTCCACACCACGGCAGGGTCGGGTACCGAGCCTTGTTCAATGAGAAAAATTCAGTAATGTGTTATGATATGTTATGATATTTCTGGGGTGTATGTGTCGTGTTGGATAATAAAGTTTTCATACAAAGAAAAAATTGTGCGCTTGCATTAGATATTTAAATCTATATTACTACATGATTATCATAAGTAGATAAACAAATAAATCAAAAATAAATAAAAAACACCATCAAAGTTAATTGTGAGTGAATTAGAAAGTCGCTATGCTACAGAGCAAACAGCGACATGTAAGTCAAATACTAATATTGACCATTGCATACATATAAACCAACAATAAAGTTATAAACTGGTGTGCAAAAAAGAAAACAAAAAAACAAAGGTTATTCCACCCAAGTGCAAAGTCATAAGTGAAAAAGTTCAAAATTGCATTCTGAGTCGCAGGAAAAATGCATATCCAAAGTTCATGAATTACATTCCTTAGTGTGTATAAATATATACTGTATTTATTGGCGTATAACACTCACTTTTTCACCATGAAAATTGGGTGCAAATAGTGTGTGCGTGTTATACGCCAATACTTCAATTTTAGCTGCCTCGGAGGGGACAGGAAGGGGGGTGGGATGAGTGCCGTCAGATTACATACAGTGAGAATCTCCTGTTTATTTGGTGGCCTCTGTAATAGAAAGTCCTGTCTCCTGGGCCGCCATTGGACCACTGTTCTGTCTATCATAGGAGATTCTCACTGTATGTAATCTGTCGGCGCTCATCCCGCCCCCTCCCTGTCCCCTCTAGGCTGCAGATGGGCATCGATCAGGCTGCACTGATGGCAGTGGTGAGGCTGCTGCAATGATGGCAGTAGTGAGGCTGCTGCATTGATGGCAGTGGTGAGGCTGCTGCATTGATGGCAGTGGTGAGGCTGCTGCATTGATGGCAGTGGTGAGGCTGCTGCATTGATGGCAGTGGTGAGGCCGCTGCATTGATGGCAGTGGTGAGGCCGCTGCATTGATGGCAGTGGTGAGGCCGCTGCATTGATGGCAGTGGTGAGGCCGCTGCATTGATGGCAGTGGTGAGGCCGCTGCATTGATGGCAGTGGTGAGGCCGCTGCATTGATGGCAGTGGTGAGGCCGCTGCATTGATGGCAATGGTGAGGCTGCTGCATTGATGGCAGTGGTGAGGCTGCTGCATTGATGGCAATGGCAAGGTTGCTGCATTGATGGCAATGGCAAGGTTGCTGCATTGATGGCAATGGTGGGGCTGCATTGATGTGGACTAATGAGGCTGCATTGATGGCACTTGTGAGGCTGCAGTTGGGCATTGATCAGGCTGCATTGATGGCAACGGTGAGGCTGCAGCTGGGCACTGACCCTTATTTTGCTTCAAAGTTCCTTATTAAAAATTTAAGTTTTTTTCCTGAAACTTCCCTCTTAAAATGAATGTGCGTGTTAGACGCCTGTGCGTGCTATACGCCGATAAATACGGTATATATATAAAAAAAACACCATCAAAGTTAATTGTGAGTGAATTAGAAAGTCGCTATGCTACAGAGCAAACAGCGACATATAAGTCAAATACTAATATTGACCATTGCATACATATAAACCAACAATAAAGTTATAAACTGGTGTGCAAAAAAGAAAAAACAAAAAAACAAAGGTTATTCCACTCAAGTGCAAAGTCATAAGTGAAAAAGTTCAAAATTGCATCTTGAGTCGCAGGAAAAACGCATATCCAAAGTTCATGAATTGCATTCCTTAGTGTGTATAAAGGAATAAGGGGACGTGAAGGGACCTCCAACCACCAGTGCATCCGAAGGTTGATAATAGATGTATCCTTACCAGACACGTTGGACCTCCTTTATAGCAAGGTCTTAGAAGCATGCAGATTTAGCCCTCTGCAGGGACAGTAGATGACAGCTCACCACACAGCTGGAGATGGTTCCGACACTTCCGCATTGATGTAAACACTCCCTCATTTGGACTCGTAGGTAAAGAAGGGGAGAAAGAAAAAACTCCAATGGTATAGTATGTAAAAAAAGGGGAATTTTATTGCCTCAGACAACTAGGCATCTTTAAAACATCCAAAACATAAAAGCCGGCAAAATATAAAAACAAACAGAGACGCCCCTGCTAGGTTACATGGAGCTCTATGGCGATCTGGCGTACACTGCGTAGCCACGCCCTACATGTTTCGTGATAGGTCACGTCTTCAAAGGGGCACGGCGACGCAGTAAACCATCGCCATTTATAGTACTTCCTTACATTCAAGCCTCGTTTTCATCTGAGTTTCAATTACAATCTGAGCATGTGCAAAGGATACCAAGCCTCGATATGGCTCCCGTTATAATGCTTCCTCTCTATTCAAGCCTCGTTTTCGTCCAAAGAACGAATTACGATCTGAGCATATGCAAAGGATACCAAGCCTCGACGTAGCTTGCATTATGAAACGCAAACCAGGAAGCTTGTTCCTGAATGTCATTAGCACACTTTATATGGCCAAAATTTTGTTCTCATCTCAAACTAATATATGTCATCTATTATAGGTCTAAGCAATTCGTTTTTTGGTCAAATCGTCCCATTTTACATACTGTAGGACACTACTCCTACAGTAATAGACATTTAGCAACAAAAAAAAGGGAAAAATTTGAAAAGGACGAAAAAATAAATTAAAATAAAATAAAAAAGACCAAAAAATAAATAAATAAATAAATAAATAAAAAAAATAAAATAAAAAATAATAAGGGGGCGTGGCCGAGAGATGGCAGAGTGAGGACGCACACCTCGGAGCTCTGTGCGGGGAAGCCCTGAGAAAGACCAGCAAACCGGGACATCGAGAGCCAGACTTCATGCCAGGGGACCGCAGACACCCGCTGGACTTGGGGGGTCAGAAAGGAGCCAAAATAACCCACTACTTCCTTCGGCAGCACGCAGCTTCGTCCCCAGCCGCGCCGGCCAAGATGGTGCCGCCGCGTGTGCGTCCGACAAGCGCCGCCGCCTCCTCCAAGAAGGGCACTCAGCCGGGACTCACAGCAGGGGGAGATTGAGCCACCTCGGATGACAGTTCAGCCTTTCCCATACTGTCCCCTGTGATCCCCTTTACTGACATCTCACTCAGCTGCAGTCACACAAGGGAGCCAGGTGACGCTGTGGAGGGCTCTCTTAAAGACATTGTGTCTGGCCTACCTACAAGGCAGGATTTGCAGGAAATGGCGGCAACCATAGTAAATGCCCTGTCCAGGGAGCTACACGATTTGCGCCAACAGGTGGACACAGTGGAAGAGAGGGTCACTGTGCTGGAGACCTCTGCATCTACCTCTGATGCTCGCATTGCTGCCATAGAACAGGAGCAGCGTGGCTTTCGCCGCCATCTTGTTGACATTCAACTGAAGCTGGATGACGGCGAGAACAGGAGCAGACGCAATAACCTGCGCCTCCGTGGCATCCCTGAAGCCACCATGGGCTCAGACCTGCGCGCAACTGTGGCGGCTATCCTGAACCAGGTGCTCGGAAAACCGCCTGCTGCAGAGCTAGAGCTGGACAGAGTCCACCGTATCCCAGGACCCAGGACACCCCCTGCTGATCCCCAGGATCCTAATGCCACAGACCTTCCACGAGATGTCCTTTGCAGAGTGCACTTTTTTACCATTAAAGAGGAGATAATGCGCATGGCATGGGAACGTGGCCCAATTGACTTTGATGGAGCAATGATCAGAATCTACCCGGACGTCTCCAGGCAGACAAGAGCAATGCGAGGCCTTCTGAGACCTCTACTGGAGGTAATCCGGTCGGCGGAGGCGACGTATCGCTGGGGTCACCCCTTCCATCTTATCGTGCGGAAGCAAGGAACAGAATTCTACCTACGCTCACCGGACCAACTCCCAGACTTGTTCAGCTTCCTAGCCAAGCCGGCTGTAAGTGTCCCCAACTGGTTTGACTACCTACTATCTTCGGAGGCCCTGGGCCCACCCTTACCCAGGCCGCAACGAGTCCGTAGACCGCGCTCACGCGCCACTAGCCGAGAGACTGTCAGACCTCACCCGAGGTCTTCCGAAGCTTAATCACCCATCTCATCCCAAGGACTGGTAAGACAAGATGAACGTTCACACTACATCACCTCCCCGGGCACACCAAAAACTCTAGTCCCACACCTACAGGAGGCCGGGGAAGCCGTCTCGTTAGACAACACCCCAGGCCTGAGTTGACTGCCATTCATATCACACGCTCAGGACTTGTGTCCCCAAGATGTGCCTTTGAACCCCTGTGGGAAACAACAGATTGTCAACTGACTCTTGCTAGCCTGCTCGGGGGGGTGATGGGTTACTTCAGTCTACCTGTAATCCGGGCCTGACTGCCTGCACGCCGCTTCTCCCATACGGTCCCACTGCTGGTGGCTGGCTGGGGGGGACGGATGGAGTGGGGGGAGACGGCAATCGGGCTGTTAATCCTGACACATTGAGATATTGATTTTTTAGTCAGGGGGGTCCCACGACCTTAGATGTTAGCCCTGGAGGCACGGATTGTCTCCCGGCGTCCCCCCCCTCCCCCCCCCTCCCCAATAGCTTATTGGTCATGGGTTCATTGGAAGTCCAGTCAGCCACCCGGGGTTCCCCTAGGACCCCTCCCTCCCCTTAGCTCCCTCTGGGAGGATAGGCAGGCAACTGTGCGGTGGGGGGGGAGGGGGTAGCTTTATGGCTTCATGGCTTAGAAATGTACAATAACCCTGGGGATATGACAATTACAGGCAACGTGCTTTACCTGTTATGCTCTATTATGACTCATACAACGGTTTATTTCATTATGTTCTCATCTTATTGTTTTACATTTATAATATTGGGTTTGATTTTGCCCTTCAGGGCTCACTTCGGTACTCCTTGATATAAAGGTTCAGGACTCTTGGCTCTGCGCTGCGGGCTGTGCCGCGGGGCGCCATTGCGGACCATGCCGGCAGTCTCATGTGATTGCACAGGTGACGTGGTCCGCTGTGGCGTCTGCGGTCCTCCTGGAGACGCGGTTACTAAGTGGTCATGGCGGAGGGTGCCTGGCAGCACCGCGGTAGGTGCCCTCCAGCAAAAGTTATGTTTAACCTTGTTTAACGGTGTTAGTTCTCATATTAGCAATAACATGACTCTCAGAGGCGCTATCCCCTCACATCTCCGCATTATATGTTTACTCAAACTTCTGCCTAAATTCTACTTATTCTCGAGTAGATCTCGACGCACCTTCCACCCCCACATTAGGGCGGTCCCCTGACTGGACACCTTGAGTGTGCAACAGGGGCCCATAGTTAGTCTACGACAGGAATTGTTTACTCTTCTCCCCCCTCCCCCTCCCCCCCCCCTTTTTTTTTTCCACCTTTCTGCTCCCCTCTAGCTGTTCTGCTCTCCTCTCTCTTTGGCCTCTGCCTGGGGGGGGTTCTCATTGTGGGAGTTTCCCATACTTATACTGCCAACCTTTCCCTGCCAGAAGACACAATGGGTCACCTTAAGATCACCTCTCTAAACGTGCGGGGCCTCAATATACCGGAAAAACGCTCACAGCTATTGGCTGACCTGCGTAGGGGCAAAACACATGTAGCCTTTCTGCAGGAGACGCACTTCCGTGCAGGTTCTATACCTAGGCTGACTAATGGGGCCATTCCTGTAGCATACCATAGCGTCTCTCCGATTTCCAAGTCAAAAGGGGTCAGCATCATCCTGGCTAGGTCGGTTCCTTGGGTATTTGAAGCACAGAGGACAGACGAGCAGGGCCATTTTCTTCTTCTAAAGGGAAGGGTGTCTGATGTGCAGGTCACATTCGCAAATGTTTATTTCCCCAATGTGAATCACCCTCAGTTTCTACGCAGGCTACTCTCTGAGCTTTTGGAATTCTCAGAGGGGATGCTGATCTTTGGCGGAGACCTTAATTTTGCCATGGACCCGACATTAGACGTCTCACGAAAAGCCTCTCACATGTCTTATTCTCGTCTGAGGCGCCTCAAGACGGACCTTCACACCTTGCACCTAGTCGACCCGTGGAGGTTGCTCCACAACCAAGACAGAGATTATACATTCTTTTCCCAGGTGCACCACACCTACTCACGGCTAGACTATTTGTTGCTGTCACATAAGGATCTTGACAAGGTGGTCTCAACGTCCATAGATGTCATATCCTTCTCTGACCATGCACCGGTCCATCTGACTCTCCAATTGGGATCAATGAATAGGTCTCCCCCATCCTGGCGACTGAATGAAGCACTGCTTCAATCAGAGGAAACCTGCGCGGAGATATTGAACGCTTTACGGGAATACTTTGCGGTCAATGAGGGGTCAGTCCCCAACCCCCTTGTGGTCTGGGAAGCTCACAAGACGGTTGTGAGAGGTGCACTAATCAAAATAGGAATCCGCCTCAAGCGAGATAGACTGAAACGTACAGAGGAACTCCTAGCATCAATTCGCAAACTAGAGAGAATACATAAAGCTAGTCTTGCCCGTGCAACCCTCTGGGACCTACAGAAGGCTCGTGAGGAACTCTGCACTCTGTTATTCCATAAGACCAAACAAAAACTGGCGTGGGCGCGACGTACCATGTTTGAGTTCTCGAACAAACCTGGATCGCTCCTGGCCAGAGCCCTGCAGGGCCCTCGCACGAAAACATACATCCCACACATTCAGTCATCCTCGGGGCGGAAGCTAAATACCTCCTCAGATATAGCGGAGGAGTTCCGCTCCTTCTATACAGGCCTCTATAACTTAGAAAGAACGGAACCTGGAGACTTCTCTTTGGAGAGCAGGCAGTCCCCCCAAACATATGTAGCTGCCTCAGGCATGCCATCACTACCAGATGAAGTGAGGGAGGAACTGGAAGAGCCCCTGACGGTTGAAGAACTGGGCGTGGCTCTGGCCTCCTTGAAACCGAAAAAGGCCCCTGGCCCTGACGGTTTAACCCCAGAATATTACAAAACTTTCTTTGATATACTGTCGAAACCCTTGGTTTCTGCCCTTAACGCCCTCACGGAAGGGAATGCCTTCCCAATAGACACCCTTAGGGCATATATCTCTCTCATCCCGAAAGAGGGTAAAGACCCATCACTCTGTGGGAGTTACCGCCCAATCGCACTTCTTAATTCGGACCTTAAACTTTTTGCCAAGATTCTAGCTAATAGGCTGCTTCCCCACATACCAAACTTGATTCATAGAGACCAGGCAGGCTTTGTGCCACTATGTGAACCTAGAGACAACACGATTCGAGTCATTAATCTGATACATGCGGCAAAGACCACCAAAAAGGCCCTTCTCCTGCTGTCAACCGACGCGGAGAAGGCCTTTGACCGCGTTAACTGGTCCTTTATCCGGGCAACTCTAGAGCACATAGGTCTTCGCTCATCCATGTTACAATGGATACTCTCCTTGTATACCCACCCCACTGCGTCGGTTAGGGTCAACGAGACAAGATCAAATTTCTTTGATATCCGCAATGGTACCCGACAGGGCTGCCCCCTCTCCCCTCTGATCTTTATCCTGTCCCTGGAACCCCTATTGTGCACAATAAGGGTGAACTCTGACATTAAAGGATACCCGAAACCCTCAGGTTCCCATAAGGTGGCCGCCTTTGCGGATGACCTTATTTTCTTTCTAACGGAACCACTTTCCTCTCTCCCCAACCTGCTACAATCCCTCCAAGAATACGGTACCCTCTCCTCGTTTCAGATTAACTTAACCAAATCTTCCATCCTCAACATAACGGTAGACACAGGAACTGCCCAACGTATACGCTCGACCTTTCCACTAAAATGGGCAACCAAGCTTATACGTTACTTGGGAGTTGACATTACGTCCGACCCAGCGGAACTATACTCGGCCAATTTTGACCCATTACTGATACGCCTTAAAACTGACCTACTACACTGGCATTCCCTTACGCTGACATGGTTCGGCAGATGTAGTGCCCTGAAGATGACTCTGTTGCCAAGGGTGTTATACCTGCTTCAGGCACTCCCCATCCGACTGCCTCCGGCGTTCTTCAAGCGAATTGACTCCATGTTCCGGGCGTTTGTCTGGTCCCACCGCAAACCACGAATACGACTTCAACTTCTCCACTTGGCGAAATGCAGGGGTGGGGTGGGCTTGCCGGACATTAAGGCCTATTACAGAGCAGTCCATCTAACTAGGTTGGTGGACTGGCATTGCCATGCGGAGGCGAAACACTGGGTTGCAATGGAGGAGGAGGACTCCGGGGGTTTGGCCAGGAGCTGGCCTTGGATTACAACATCACTACCCAAAGATATCATTGAACACCCCACACTTGGCAGTACTTTAACGGTGACCAGAGATGCATTTCGACGCTCATCTGTATCCCCACAGCCCTCCCCTATGGTGCCGATTCTGGGTAATCCGGAGTTCTTACCTGGTTTGCAGAGCCCGCAATTTAAGCGACTCGCAATGAGCACCAGGCTATGCTTACATGATTTCATGGAACCCAATGGCCAACTTTCCCTAAATGCCGGGACATTAGTAACAGACCCCCCCCTAGACTTGTGGAGCAGCTTACAGCTGCGGAATTTTCTACGCAGTTATCTGCGGAAACCAGGTATTACCCGCAAACTAACTGAACTTGAGCTCATTTGCCATCGTGGGGAACCGATACGTCATTGCCTTTCACTGATATACTCATCCCTAACACAACCAGAGGAAGGATATGTACCCCCGTTTCTCACTAAATGGAAGGAGGAACTGGGAATCCAATTTACCGAGGTACAGAGACAAAAAATTCTCTAATTTGCCCAGAAATCCTCCATTGCGACTAGGGTGCAAGAAACCTGTTACAAAATCACGACACGCTGGTACAGGGTTCCTGCCATTCTACATCGCTTCTTTCCTCGGGTACCCAGCCTCTGCTGGCGCTGTGGTTCTGAGGAGGGGACGATGTTGCACATCTTTTGGTCATGTTCCAAACTTGCTCCTTTCTGGATAGAGGTGGCCCGCACAATCGGACACCTCACAGGTGTCTCCCTGGAGGGGAACCCGGCAGCCTGTCTGCTCCATCTGTCAGAACGACCCATCAAAAAATATAAGACCTCTCTCACCATCCAACTCCTGAATGCCGCAAAGGCATGTATTCCCTTGTGCTGGAAATCGGAGAGACCACCGGCGAAATCCCTGTGGTTTACGAAAGTGAATGAACTAAGGGACATGGAAGACCTTACGGCTACCCTACACAATAGGGAGGAGATCTTCAGGGAAACCTGGAGACCCTGGCAACACTTTATATACACGGAAACATATCTTCAGGAAATGGCGCAATCCAATTAACTGAGTGAACCGGTTATACACCTCAGGCAGGGGTCAATACACCTCATATCTCATATTTCGTATTCTCTCACTTTCTGCACTCTTTCTCTCTAATATCTTAACCTCTCATTTCCGATCCCCTTCCTTTTCCCTCTCGCCTCCTTGCCCCCCCCCCCCATTATCCCGTTCTACTTCTTAATTTCCCCCGGGAGTATTAGTTTCTTTATAACGCATTCTCACACATGGGTTTCCTTATGGCCAGATACAAAGAAAATCCTGAAACCATTTACCTTCTCATGTGGTCCCATGTCTGGGCTCCTTAGCCATTCAGCTCCCTACCCTATTATTTCTATTATTTTTTATGAGAAAACATTATCTATCACTGAATGATGCAATCTAACACTTAAGGGAGCCAGTACCGAATCAAGCAACATAGATGATAGAGCACCTCCCAGGTCCCATACTTTGGCAGTAGTGTTTGGCCGGGGTATAATCCCCACGAATTTTGACGGTGGTGCAAATGTCAGTTATCATATATATTGACCTTATTGTTTCTGCTATCTTTGACTACTAACTCACTCTTGTATTTTGTATGCTTGGTTCTGACACTGTTATATAAATTAATATGTAACTGATTGTACCCACTCAGTGTGAAAATAAAAGAATTTAAAAAAAAAAAATAAAATAATAAAACATTACTAAGAATCGTCATACATTAGTCCTATATTTATGTGTATTACTACATTCAAAGGGCAGCCATATCTCGACATGGTATCCCCCTATATTTTTTACAAAACCGACACTATAACCACCCCTAGAAAAAGAGAGAGAGGGGGGAAGGGGGGGGGGTTTACAAATTATTCTCCCAAGTGTCGAAATCAATGCGTCCACACACAACATCGTCTAAGCATTGTCAATAAACGCATTAATCTCGACATCTACATTGAGCCCAAAGGGTTTTAAACATTTCATTTTATATATCCACTCCATTTCGAGCTTGGATATAGCTTGTTTTTTCGGACCACCCCTCCATGGTGTCTTGAGTCTATCTATGGCTATGAATTTTGTACCCCTAGGATCTCGCCCATGTACATCCAAATAATGTTTGGATACTGGGTGGCCTATAAACCCTCTTCTCTTTTTCCCTTTTTTTGTTGCTAAATGTCTATTACTGTAGGAGTAATGTCCTACAGTATGTAAAATGGGACGATTTGACCCAAAAACTAATTGCTTAGACCTATATTAGATGACATATATTAGTTTGAGATGAGAACAAAATTTTGGCCATATAAAGTGTGCTAATGACATTCAGGAACAAGCTTCCTGGTTTGCGTTTCATAATGCGAGCTACGTCAAGGCTTGGTATCCTTTGCACATGCTCAGATCGTAATCCGTTCTTTGGACGAAAACAAGGCTTGAATAGAGAGGAAGCATTATAACGGGAGCCATATCGAGGCTTGGTATCCTTTGCACGTGCTCAGATTGTAATTGAAACTCAGATGCCCCTTTGAAGACGTGACCTATCACGAAACATGTAGGGCGTGGCTACGCAGTGTACGCCAGATCGCCATAGAGCCCCATGTAACCTAGCGCGGGCGTCTCTGTTGTTTTTATATTTTGCCGGCTTTTATGTTTTGGATGTTTTAAAGATGTCTAGTTGTCTGAGGCAATAAAATTCCCCTTTTTTTACATACTATACCATTGGAGTTTTTTCTTTCTCCCCTTCTTTACCTACGAGTCCAAACGAGGGAGTGTTTACATCAATGCGGAAGTGTCGGAACCATCTCCAGCTGTGTGGTGAGCAGTCATCTACTGTCCCTGCAGAGGGCTAAATCTGCATGCTTCTAAGACCTTGCTATAAAGGAGGTCCAACGTGTCTGCTAAGGATACATCTATTATCAACCTTCGGATGCACTGGTGGTTGGAGGTCCCTTCACGTCCCCTTATTCCTTTATACACACTAAGGAATGCAATTCATGAACTTTGGATATGCGTTTTTCCTGCGACTCAAGATGCAATTTTGAACTTTTTCACTTATGACTTTGCACTTGAGTGGAATAACCTTTGTTTTTTTGTTTTTTCTTTTTTGCACACCAGTTTATAACTTTATTGTTGGTTTATATGTATGCAATGGTCAATATTAGTATTTGACTTATATGTCGCTGTTTGCTCTGTAGCATAGCGACTTTCTAATTCACTCACAATTAACTTTGATGGTGTTTTTTATATATATATATATATATATTTATACACACTAAGGAATGTAATTCATGAACTTTGGATATGCGTTTTTCCTGCGACTCAGGATGCAATTTTGAACTTTTCCACTTATGACTTTGCACTTGGGTGGAATAACCTTTGTTTTTTTTGTTTTTTGTTTTTTTCACACCAGTTTATAACTTTATTGTTGTTTTTTTATGTATGCAATGGTCAATATTAGTATTTGACTTACATTTCACTGTTTGCTCTGTAGCATAGCGACTTTCTAATTCACTCACAATTAACTTTGATGGTGTTTTTTATTTATTTTTGATTTATTTGTTTATCTACTTATGATAATCATGTAGTAATATAGATTTAAATATCTAATGCAAGCGCACAATTTTTCCTTTGTATGAAACTTTATTATCCAACACGACACATACACCCCAGAAATATCATAACACATTACTGAATTTTTCTCATTGAACAAAGGCTCGGTACCCGACCCTGCCGTGGTGTGGAGCACGCACAAAGCGTATATGCGAGGAATGTCTATTAAACTAAGCTCCTATCATAAGCGAAAGAGGACGCAGCGGATAGACAAATTAACAACCCAGATACCGACCCTCGAAAAGAGACACAAAAATAACCCTCGAGACCCACAGGCAAACCAACTACTATCCCTCAGACAGGAACTTAGAACCCTACTACTCCACTCCTACGAATTCCTTCAAAGGAAATTTAAAGCGTCTACATACTCTACCTCTAACAAAGCAGGGAAGAAACTTGCACAATGACTTAAAGGTAGACGTACCAAAACTAAAATAACCCAACTCATCCACCCCCACATGAACATCCCTCTAAGCAACCCCCAAGACATAGCCGATGCCTTCAGTGCCTATTATGAGGACCTCTACAACCTGAAACAAGACTCCCATACCCCACAACCCACACAAAACGACATTGACCAATTTCTTCACAATCTAAACCTACCCAAATTGACTGAGGAGCAACTGACCGCCCTAAATGTCCCATTCACTGACCAAGAGCTCAAAAAAACTATTGACTCCCTGCCGAGTGGTAAAGCACCAGGCCCCAATGGAATAACAGGGGAATACTATAAACAATTTTCCCCACAGCTAATCCCACATCTTACTGACCTCTTCAATCATGCTGCCTCCTCTTCTGTCTTCTCGAAAGAATACTTAAAAGCGTTGGTTATTATGATACCGAAGCCAGGGAAACAGTCGAATGTCCCCCAAAATTTTTGCCCAATCTCCTTGCTCAACCTTGACCTCAAACTGTACGCCAAAACTATAGCAACAAGACTACTTAAAATTATGCCCACTATTATACACCAAGACCAGACAGGATTCACAAAAGGCAGACAAGCCTCAGATGCTACCAGAAGGATGACTAACCTAATTCATCATGCTGAATCCACCGGAACGCCTTCCCTGCTCCTATCTTTGGATGCAGAGAAGGCATTCGATAGAGTACATTGGTCCTACCTCGAAACGGTCCTCCGGAAATTTGGGTTCCAAGGCCAAATTTTCAAAGCCATTATGGCATTATATTCCAACCCCGAAGCCCAGGTTTACACAGAGGGCATGCTCTCCCGACCATTCCCAATTACCAATGGCACCCGCCAAGGATGCCCCCTATCCCCCCTCATATTTAACATGCTCATGGAACCTCTAGCAGAACATATCCGCTCTAACCCCAACATCTCTGGCCTACAGATTGGTCCTTCTCACCATAAAATCAGCCTATTCACGGATGATGTAATCCTCATCCTCACCAATCTGACTCTTTCCCTGGCAGAAGTACAAAAAATGCTTAATTGGTTTAGCTCGGTCTCATAATACAAAGTCAACACGACCAAATCCTTCCTATTAGACATAATTATAGACGCTACCATAAAGAACCTCCTCCAATTACAATATCCATTCACGTGGGCAGATACTGACATATCATATCTAGGCATCCAACTTCCGAAGACAACTAAAAATCTCTATTCATGCAACTTCCTTCCACTCCTCCAGAACATTCAATCAACCTCACAAAAAATAGTGAAACACAAACTTTCCTGGACAGGTAGGCTTGCGGCCTTTAAAATGATCTGCCTTCCCCAAATACTCTACTACTTCAGAACATTACCCATCCCTCTGCCTGCCACATTCTTCAGATCCCTCCAGACGATATTTAACAAATTCCTCTGGAATGGTAAATGACCTAGATGTGCCCCTACAAAATTGGTCAAACACAAACTGGTGGGAGGCACAGGCTCTATAGATTTTGAGGACTACTACTTGGCAGATATTCTGGCCCAATTACCCTGCTGATTTCAACCATCCCCGACCATGTTGTGGGGACATATCGAGCACTCCTCACTCACAAGAACCAACCTGAAAACCTGGCTACTAAGCATACCGCTAGGCACCTTAGTACCAAAGTCCCTGTCTCCCATCATGAAAGCCTCAGCACACGCTTGGGAAAAAGCGTCAGCCCAACTGACACACACTCCAAACACACCACAATCCCACATTCCTATACAAACCTTGCTACACCTAATGCCTGAAATCTCACTTTCACTATGGACCCTTAAAGGCATACACTCCATACAAGATCTACTACAAGACAACCTCATGAAAACATTCCCCCAACTACAATCCGCATATGCCTTACCTGCTTCCAAATACTTCACTTACCTCCGTATACATCATTGCCTGAATACTTTACCCCTTCCCATTCACAGTATCCACCCCAAGACCTGGGATTACCTCACCAACCCCGACATGAAAACGAAAGGTATCTCGTATTTTTACAATAGCCTCCACCAAAAACGCACCTTTTCCAAACTAAACCTCACCACAGCTGGGAAATAGATCTTGCCCAAAATTTTACCGACACACAATGGCAACATGCCCTCAAGTCTATCTATAAAACCACCAAATGCGCGGCCCTGTGGGAACTCGCACAGAAGATTGCACTACGCTGGTATATGACTCCAGCCCAAAAAACATCCTTTAATTCACAAATCCCCAATACTTGCTGGAGATGTAAATCGTCCCCAAGCGACTTACTCCATGCTTTCTGGACATGCTCCAAACTACAAAAATACTGGGACAGTATCTTTCACTTAATCTCGACCATCACCCAAATCAAGACCCCTCCCTCACTGGCACTTGTGATCCTTAACCTAACCATTGACAATACTTCTCATCCCTTCAGATTCGTAACCACCCATATTCTCATGGCAGCCAGACTAAATATAACCAGACACTGGAAGTCCGACACACTGACTGTCACTGACTTGGTTTCCCTACATTTCAGCTATGAGACTGCTACAGCCGCATACTCTGGCCAAGCATCAAGACTGCACACTGCATGGCAACCGTGGATTGACTAGACTAAAAACTGTGCACCCCACATAAAAAAGAATTGAATTACTGACCCCTCTTTCTTGACCGAGAAATACCAATTCCTTCCTAAGAATTTTATGTTACATGTATAGCTGGTAATTTATTGCTAGCCTCAATTACCGTATATTTTGCAGCAGAAAGGTCCCCTTCACTCCTGTGGCACTAGAGCTCCCACATGGGTTGACACATTGGTGAAGTGGACCTATCACGCTTCTAGCATTCTATGCGAAGTTACATTTAATATTTGTTTCATCGGATTCCTGTTTGTGGATATAAGTTTATACTTTGAATTAGTTATACAGACATCATTGCACGACGTACAATGCTTAATTGTACATTGTATTTCATATAAAAACTAATCAAAATATGGAATAAAAAAAAAAAAGAATTGTAATTACATGCCCCTGTTAAACAGGGGCAGAAAAATTGGGCCTTAGGCAGTTGTGGTGGTGCCCTAAACCAAAAATATTGTTGGTCAGCTAGCATCATCAAGATTGAGGAGGAATAGGATAGTCACTCTGCATAGGCAGTCTTCAAGGGATCTCACATCCATAGAAAAATCAATCAGTTACATCAGCATCGGGTGCTTGATAGCTGCTGCTGATCCAAGACCGATTCATTTTTATGAATGTGAGCCTATCAACAGAGTCTGTGGACAGGTGCACTCTATGATCCCTTACAAACCCTCCAGCAGCACTGCATGTGCGTTCAGAAAGAACACTGGATGCAGGACAGGACAGGCCAGTAGCTCAATTGTATTTTGAGCAAGTTCTGGCCAGTAGTCCATCCTCAAGACCCAGTAACCCTGTAATGGTCTGTTGGAAAGGTCTCCAATTCTGCTCTTGCCCCAAGATATTCCTGCACCATGTAATGCAGACGTTGGCGATGGTTGCTTGAACCTATCAGACCTTGGTGCTGAGGACTAAAAAATTTTCTAAAGGCATCGGTCAGTCGGCCACCTTCTCCACCGCTCTTCCTCTGACTGACTGAAGCCTCAGCAACACGTTGTCCAGCACCAGGAAATTGTAATCTCCCAGGGTCTGGAAACGCATTGCACAAACCTTTCTTCATGGCCTCTTGACTCCCTCTGCGAAGGCAGGATGAATTCTGCAACCTTACCCTTGTAACGTGGATCAAGAAGGGTTGCCAGCCAGTAATTATCCCTCTCCTTGATACCACGAATCCTAGGGTCCTTTTGCAGGCTTTGCAGAATCAGGGAGGTCATGCAGTTTAAGTTTGCAGACGCATTCGATTGTGAGTCCTCTGGGTCACTGAGGATGACGTTGTCAGAAACTACCTCCTCCCAACCACGTACAACTCCTTGGGTTTCTGGGGACTGAAAACAATCCCTTGAAGACTGCTGCTGAGTGTTATCCTCTACATCCATGCTGACACAATCTTCCTCCTCCTCCTCTTCTTCCTGTGTGTTTGACGTGCCCACAGGAATGCTATCTGGATAATGGGGCCCTTGAGAGGTAAGGAAGTCCTCCTCTTCCTTCCGCTGTTCTGCCTCAAGTGCCCTGTTCATTATTAGACGAAGCCTGTGCTCCAACAGGAAGACAAGAGGGACAGTATGACTGATGCATGCATTGTCACTGCTCACCATCCTCGTGGCCTCCTCAAATCGTGACAGAACAGTTCATGCATCCTTGATCAGTAGCCACTGGTGTGGCGAAAAAAAGCCAAGTTCCCCTGCCCCTGTCCTGTGCCATACTCACACAGGTACTCATTGGTGGCCCTTTGCTGTGAGTGCAGCCGCTTCAGCATTACCGATGTTGAGTTCCACCTAGTGGGCATGTCACAAATGAGGCGGTTGGTGGGCAGGTTGCATTCCCTTTCAATGTCAGCCAGCCGAGCACTGGCATTGTATGACCGGTGGAAATGACCACAGACTTTTCTGGCCTGCCTCAGGAGATCCTGTAAACCTGGGTACCTGCTCAAGAACCACTGCACCACCAAATTCAGGATGTGTGCCAAACATGGGACATGGGTTTAAGTGTCCCTGTCGGAGGGCGGAGAGAAGGTTGGTGCTATTGTCGCATACAACCATTCCTGGCTGAAGCTGGTGTGGCATCAACCACCTCTGAGCCTGCCCCTGCAGAGCTGCCAAAATCTCTGTCGAAGTGTGGCTCCTGTCCTCTAAGCAGACCAACTCAAGCACCGCATGGCATCTTTTTGCCTGAGTGCTTGCGTAGGCCCTTGACCTCTTCGATCTCGCAGTGCATTATGGGGCATTCCGCGGGCCCTTAAATTTCCCATGAACGCCCCATATTGTTCAATATTCAGCGAACGGGCGAACACCCAATGTTCGAGTGGAACTCATGTTTGACCCAAATATCAAGCTTATCTCTACTGACCACTGCTACTAAAAATTATAGTTGTCTATCATGGGTCACTGATCCAAACCAAGTATGCAGATCTGGAGTTCTGACATCAGTCTGATTTACTAATCTGTATTCTTGTTTTGGGTTATTGATCTAGAACAGGGATCTCCAAACATTTCAAACAAAGGGCCAAACAAACGAATGGTCGGCAGGTCCCGGCGGCCATTACGGCTGTCGGACATGCTGATTGGCTCCCGATGTGTCCAATCACAGCGGGAGTGTGTTGCCGGTACCCAGAAGAGGAAACAACGTACAGGTATATTGTTTCTCGCACTTGAGCCACCCTGCTGCAGTAAATGTGTAGTGGATGGTCCAGAAGGTGTTAAAGGAAATGGAGGCTGTCATTGCTGACAACTAGGAATGAGCCGAACACCACCCGGTTCGGTTCGCACCAGAACATCCGAACATGCAAAAAAGTTTGTTCGAATATGCGAACACCATTAAAGTCTATGGGACACGAAGGTAAAAATCAAAAGTGCTAATTTTAAAGACGTATATGCAAGTTTTTGCCCTAGAAAATATTTGGGGAACCGAGTTCTGTCCCAGAGGACATGTATCAATGCAAAACAAGTTTTAAAAATGGCTGTTTCTTCGGGAGCAGCGATTATAAGAATGCTGATCTAGAACAGGGATCTCCAAACGTTTCAAATGTATTATCCTTCAGACTTTAGGAGGGCCGGAGTGTGGCCAGCAGAGGCAGAAATGTCACAGGCATGGCATCAGTGAAAATAAATATGGCCTCAGGGTTAGTGGTTGAAGAGGAGGAGTATTGCCCTTTTATGAGGAGGAATAGTATCCCATCATTTCTATTGGTGGAAGAAATAGTGCTCCATTGTTGGTGTCAGTGGGAGGAATAGTGCCTCATATCAGTGATAGAAATAGTGCCCCAAGGGCCGGATAAAGGCTAGCAAAGGGCCGCACCTGGCCTTTGGGCCACAGTTTGGAGACCCCTGATCTAGAAGATGCTGAAACAACAAGAAGGTCAGCAATGACAACTTTTCAGTACAAGTTTGCTTTAAATAGTAATAAGAATTTAAAGTAGCAGATGGAGAACAAAGTAGTATAACTCACCAATCCACTGTATGGCATTCCAGGTTTGTAGGTGCTTTCATAGTCAACAAACTGCACTTTGTTTATGGTATTTGAGATTTGTGTCTGAATGCCGGCTGATATCTCAATTCCTGCACAAAGTTAGAAAAAGGAATAAATTTATAGTTAGGAGTGCAGTACACTGGGGTGCCGTGACGTGGCCTCTACAGCTTACGCATATATTTGCAAATGTGTGCATACTAAACCCCTTGTTTTAATGTGAACTCTGACATCAGAGGGGGGGGTCACCCGTTTACGTCACTGGGTGGCCCCGCCCTTAGCTATATAACAGCTGTCATCGAGAAGAAGTGTCACTCTGTGGGAGCCTCCCATAGAGGCGGAGCTGTTGGATTTTTCTTTATTTTTTCAGTTCGTTGGGCAGCGTGAGATGGATTTACATCGTGGGACATTTACATTTTTTTATTTTTTTAATAAAGGACTTGTCCCTAAGTGTCTCCTGTCATTTTTACGATTTTTGACACTTTTTTGTGAATTGGTAGTGGCACAATGTACCCGTTGCTAATTCACATAGGGGGGGCGGGATGTGGGGGTCCCCTTGTTAAAGGGGGCTTCCAGATTTCGATAAGCCCCCTGCCCGCAGACCCCCACAACCACTGGGCAAGGGTTGTGGGGATGAGGACCTTGTCGCCATCACCATGGGGACAAGATGCTTTGGGGACAACATGTGCAGGGTTCCCCTTAATATGCATACCAGACCCTGGTATGGATTTCGGGGGGACCCCCACGCTATGTTTTAAAATTGCGCCAATTTTTTTCAATGATTTTTATCTATATTGCCAAGACCAGACAATTTATTACAGCTGCGATCAGTTTTAAATTACTTTTTTTCCTTTAGAAATGTCATTTTGCTGTGGTACTGTTCTAAACACGGGAAAACTTCCCCATTTACAGGCATACTATAGACACCCCCCAGGCACGATGTTTAAGAGAATATTTCATTTTTATTGTTTCACTTTAAGCATTAATAAAATCACTGCTCCCGAAAAAAACTGACATTTTTAAAAAAAATGTTTGCATTGATACATGTTCCCAAGGGTAGGACCTAGGTCCCCAAACACTTTTTGTGACAATAACTTGCAAATGTAAACAGTGTTCAAACCACACGTGAGTTAACTCTGCGATCTTTAGAGTGAAAGCAATAATTCTAGCACAAGACCTCCTAACTCTAAACGGGTAACCTGTAAAAGTTTTTAAAATGCTGCCATGGAGATTTTTAAGTACCATAGTTTGTCGCTATTCCACAAGTGTTTTAAACACAAAAAAAGGTACAAAAAAAGGTCACTGCCCCCACCTATAACTGGTCTTCACAGCAAGGAGCATTGGAAGGGCAAACGCATGTCAAAAACCAAAGAATTTCCAAGCTCAACTTACCAACCAGCCTGCGACCAACCAAATTACCTGTCTAACAGTATGCATTTTAACTGGAATTGGAAATTCTTTGGTTTTTGACAAGCGTTTGCCCTTCCAGTGCTCCTTGCTGTGAAGACCAGTTATAGGTTGGGGCAGTGACCTTTTTTTGTGGTTCTTTTTTGTATTGTTGACATATTGGTCAGGCAACGCACTGACACCTTTGCTGTCATTGTGCAATGTGCTGGGTGTTCAGTGTGTTCCTGCGCCTTTAAGGAGGGTTGGGCTTGGAAAATCTTTTGGTTTTTGACATACGCAATTTTAAAGCATAACATGAGGGGGGCTGTGTAATATGTAGTGGGGGGTGGTTATGGGGGGCTGTGTGATGTGCAGGGGTGCTGTTTAATTGTTAGGAAATGCTCTGTAGAAGTAATCCTGCTGCTAGTGCACGTGTGCGGGAGGGCGCGTCCACACGAGTTTTTTGTCGCTCAAATAACTATTAAAACAGGGCTTGTTAACAAAACCAGTGTCTAGTAAGAAAGCTCCTACTATACTATACTTTCAAATAAATAGTAAAAAAAGAGTCTAATAGACTCCGGCAGCGCTTATAAAAATAATGGATCATAAACCATGAACAATCTAAACAATATAAAACCAAATCTCATTTTTTATTATATGAGTGCACGGACTTGATTGAATGCATATATTGTTTACATTGTTAATGGTTTATGATCAATTATTTTTATAAGCGCTGCCGCAGTCTATTAGACTCTTTTTTTACTATTTATTCATATTATTTCTTCTGTTTAGGAATACTTTTTCAGGTAGCAGCTGTTGCCACTAATTTGGGTTATTTGCATCAATTTGTATCAATCTGTTCTAGAATATACATTACTCCTAAGTGCTTGTTTAAGTGTGACATTAGGCCCTGTCTCATTTCTTTTCTTTGTATACCATACTTTCGCCTTCTCTATTTCGTTCCACTTCCCCTTCCAGTTCGTGGTTGGGGACAGTGGGCTCCTATCCTTGTGGTTATAACACCTGTAAACGGTGTAAAAGACATAGAAAAAGAAAGTCTGTTATTTCTTTTTCAACAGGTAGAAGATATCCAGTAAAAATGTTTATAAATTGTAACTCAAAGATGATGGTCTGCCTAATTGATTGCAGTACTTGTAGAGTACAGTATGTGGGATGCACTATCTGCAATTTACGTATTAGAATATCAGAACTAGGGATGAGCTTTATGTTCAAACATTGGCTGTTCGCACGTTAGCCGAATAGCGAACAATTTGGGGTGTTTTTTGTGGCAAATTCGAAAGCCGAGGAACACCCTTTAAAAGTCTATGGGAGAAATCAAAAGTGCTAATTTTAAAGGCTTATATGCAAGTTATTGTCTTAAAAAGTGTTTGGGGTCCTGGGTCCTGCCCCAGGGGACATGTATCAATACAAAAAAAAGTTCTAAAAATGACCGTTTTTTTAGGGAGCAGTGATTTTAACAATGCTTAAAGCAATAAAATTGAAATATTCCTTTAAATTTCGTACTTGGGGGGTGTCTATAGTATGCCTGTAAAGTGGCACATGTTTCCCGTGTTTAGAACAGTCCGAGAGCAAAATGACATTTCTAAAGGAAAAAAAAGTCATTTAAAAGTACTCGCGGCTATTAATGAATTGTCGGGTCTCTGCAATACACATAAAAGTAATTTAATAAAATGGCATGGGCTTCCCCCACAGTCCATTAAAAGACCTGAATGAATATAAGGGGAACCCCGTACCAAATTTTTAAAAAAATGGCGTGGGCGTCCCCCTCAATATCCATACCAGGTCCTTCAGGTCTGGTATGGATATTAAGGGGAACCCTATGCCAATTTTTTTTTAAAAAGGGTGTGGGGTCCACCCAAAAATCCATACCAGCCCTTTATCCGAGCACGCAACCTGGCAGGCCGCAGGAAAAGAGGAGGGACGAGAGAGAGCGCCCCCCCTCCTGAACCGTACCAGGCCACATACCCTCAACATGGGGAGGGT
This sequence comes from Lithobates clamitans, assembly GCA_037952925.1. Lineage (NCBI taxonomy): Eukaryota > Metazoa > Chordata > Amphibia > Anura > Ranidae > Lithobates > Lithobates clamitans. The sequence goes on from JBBGZY010002433.1 coordinate 1,499,431, forward strand.
GATTTGGGGTAGCCCCCCAAAGCACCTTGTCCCCATGTTGATAGGGAGAAGGGCCTCACACCCACAACCCAGTGGTTGTGGGGGTCTGCGGGCGGGGGGCTTATCGGAATCTGGAAGCCCCCTTTAACAAGGGGACCCCCAGATCCCAGCCCACCCCTGTGTAAAATGGTAACAAGGTACAAAAGTACCCCTACCATTTCAAGACGGCTTGGGACAAGTCCTTTATTAAAAAATAAATAAATAAAAGTGTCCTACGAAGTCCATTCATCTTCTTCTTCTCTCGCTCTGATGAACTGAAAAAGAAAAAAAAAAGCCACACATTATTAAATGACTTTTATGTGTATTGCAGAGACCTGACAATTCATTATAGCCGTGAGTACTTTTCAATGACTTTTATTCCTTTAGAAATGTCATTTTGCATTGGCATACTATAGACAACCCCCAGGTATGAAATTTAAAGGAATATTTCATTTTTATTGTTTCACTTTAAGCATTATTAAATTCACTGCTCCCGAAAAGGCAGTTTTTAAAACTTTTTTTTTGCATCAATACATGTCCCCTGGGGCAGGACCCAGGTCCCCAAACACTTTTTAAGACAATAACTTGCATATAAGCCTTTAAAATTAGCACTTTTGATTTTTCATGTTCGTGTCCCATAGACTTTAACGGTGTTCGAACAAATTTTTTGCCTGTTCGCATGATCTGCTGAGAACCGAACCTGGGGGTGTTCGACTCATCCCTAATCAGAACACTACAATGATACCTTAAATAGCAATGCAAAAAGTATTTCAAGTGTATCTAAACATTTTAGAACAGTTCATGGTGGTAATCTGGAGTCTTTTTCTTTTTGCGGTCTGGAACAGATGAGAAGAGGGGGGATACACACCATGCCCTACTTCAGTGGGAGGTGTGGTGGATACACAGATTGAATACTCGATTTCCTAGTGGAATAAACAGTAGAATGGATGTAAATTTGTTTTTAAAATAATATAATTAGATTCCACGGGGGGTTAATAATTGTTTGCCCTATAGTTTTCAATCTGTGTTTTCCATTCTTTCTCTCCCCCTTCTCTGGTTATACCAACCTCACATGATTTTAATTGTTAATTGATTTTAAATCCCCATTTTGGGAGGAATGGATACCTTTTCCTGTATAAACTTGATTTTATTATAAATCTGTATGCTATGAGGAAGGCTTTTGCCCAAACATGTTAGCGTTTTGATGTTGCACTGCTGTCTGTGCTCAATGAAGATTTAAGTTGAAGCAATCGAGTTGCCAGCATTCTTTTTGCAATCCTGTTGCTGGTGCACATTTGCGAGCGCTGGTGCATGTGTGCGGGAGGGCGCGCCCACACGAGTCTTGGTGCTCGATTAACTATTTAAACAGGGCTTGTAAACAGAGCCAGTGCTGTCTGATCTGCAGCTTCCTGTGACCTCTGCTACCTGTACCTTGCTCAGAGGTCTGTTCCTGTGTTTGACCTGGCTTGCCTTTGACTCTTCCTGCCTTCTGCTGCACCTGACCCCGGCTTGTCCTTGACTTTGATCCTGCCTGCTCCTCTTGCTACTATGCTGACCACCTGTTGCCGACCTGGCCTGTACTCCAACCTGTCTTGGCCTCTGCACCTGTCCTGGCTCCTCAAAGCTGTGTGTGCCTGTGCCTGTGCCTGTCTGTGGGGTTTGTCATTCCCCTTCTCCAGGGTGAGCCTCAAGCCTGGGCACACCGTCTCCTGGAACAAAAGGCCGAGTCTCTAACAAACCTTACCACCTTCTTTGACGCCGTGTCACAACTGTACGAGGACTCTCAGCAAACTGGCACCGCTGAAACAGCACTACATTCTTTCCAGCAAGGCCGCTGAGCAGCTGAAGACTATGTAGCCAAATTCAGGCGTTGGAGTTCTGACACAAATTGGAATGATGCTGCCTTCTGTTACCAATTCCGTATGGGAATGTCAGGTTCCTAAAGGATGAGTTAGCATGGGTAGGGGTACCTCAAACTCTTGATGCTCTTATCAATCTCTCAATCTAGATCAATTGACATCTGAGAGCACATCGATCGGAGAGATATTTGGGACAATATCGTCCAACCTGGATGTTACCCAAGGTTCCCAGTTTCCCCAGTCAGGCTCCTCCAACTCCGGCAGTTTCTGTCCCTTATACATCTGAGCCTATGCAGCTGGGCTTGCTTCATCCATCTCTCACTATCGAAGAGCGCCAACGCCGTCGACAGCACAATCTGTGCATGTATTGTGGAGAACCGGGGCATTACGTGAGATCCTGTCCTGCAAAATTATGTAAGTGCCTATCAATCTCATCTTCTCATACCTCTGCCTTGCCCAACCAGTCCTCTCATCTTACTCTTCCCATCCTGTTACAGCTTCCAGGAAGAAACATCCAGGTGTCTGCCATTATTGATTCTGGAGCCTGCAGCTGCTTTGTGGACCTGTCCTTTGCAGCTAAACACCTGATTCCACTTCAAACAAAGACCCAAGGACTATCTGTACATCTGGCTGATGGGACGATCAATAAGTCTGGTCCAGTCACCCAGGAAACTGTCCCTCTGCCGGCCATCATCTCCAACCACCATCAAGAGTTACTTTGTCTGGATGCCATCTCATTGCCTCTCATTCCTATCATATTATAATGTATATTGTAGATCAGCATCTGACTGTGAATTTGTGCCACATCCAAAATTATTTATACATAACAGCAAAGGGGGTCCCCTAGTGGTGGACTTTTCAGGCACATGTAGCAATCATAAAAGAGGTATACTTGGTACAAATATAATTTATTGAATTAACATAATAAAATATAACAGCAACTATAATATCTATTGTTTAGGAATGTAAATCCATCAGTATTACAATCGTGTATATAAAGAGTTTTGAAGCAGTACTTTTTCACCCTCAATTAAACTCCTTCCTCAGGGGTAGTGTATGCTTTAAATAGTTCTGTGTTAACCACTTGAGCCCCGGACCATTATGCTGCCTAAGGACCAGAGGTCTTTTTCCAATTTGGCACTGCGTCGCTTTAACTGCTAATTGCGCGGTCATGCAATGCTGTACCCAAACGAAATTTGCGTCCTTTTCTTCCCACAAATAGAGCTTTCTTTTGATGGTATTTGATCACCTCTGCGGTTTTTATTTTTTGCGCTATAAACGGAAAAAGACCGAAAATTTTGAAAAAAAATGATATTTTCTACTTTTTGTTATAAAAAAAATCCAATAAACTAAATTTTAGTCATACATTTAGGCCAAAATGTATTCGGCCACATGTCTTTGGTAAAAAAAATGTCAATAAGCGTATATTTATTGGTTTGCGCAAAAGTTATAGCGTCTACAAACTAGGGTACATTTTCTGGAATTTACACAGCTTTTAGTTTATGACTGCCTATGTCATTTCTTGAGGTGCTAAAATGGCAGGGCAGTACAAAACCCCCCCAAATGACCCCATTTTGGAAAGTAGACACCCCAAGGAAATTGCTGGGAGGCATGTTGAACCCATTGAATATTTATTTTTTTTGTCCCAAGTGATTGAAAAATGACAAAAAAAAAAAAAAAAATATTTACAAAAAGTCGTCACTAAATGATATATTGCTCACACAGGCCATGGGCCTATGTGGAATTGCACCCCAAAATACATTTAGCTGCTTCTCCTGAGTATGGGGATACCACATGTGTGGGACTTTTTGGGAGCCTAGCCGCGTACGGGGCCCCGAAAACCAATCACCGCCTTCAGGATTTCTAAGGGTGTAAATTTTTGCTTTCACTCTTCACTGCCTATCACAGTTTCGGAGGCCATGGAATGCCCAGGTGGCACAAAACCCCCCAAAATGACCCCATTTTGGAAAGTAGACACCCCAAGCTATTTGCTGAGAGGCATATTGAGTCCATGGAATATTTTATATTTTGACACAAGTTGCGGGAAAGTGACACTTTTTTTTTTTTTTTTTTTTTTTTTTCATAAAGTTGTCACTAAATGATATATTGCTCACACAGGCCATGGGCATATGTGGAATTGAACCCCAAAATACATTTAGCTGCTTCTCCTGAGTATGGGGATACCACATGTGTGGGACTTTTTGGGAGCCTAGCCGCGTACTGGACCCCAAAAACCAATCACTGCCTTCAGGATTTCTAAGGGTGAAAATTTTTGATTTCACTCTTTACTGCCTATCACAGTTTCGGAGGCCATGGAATGCCCAGGTGGCACAAAACCCCCCCAAATGACCCCATTTTGGAAAGTAGACACCCCAAGCTATTTGCTGAGAGGCATGGTGAGTATTTTGCAGCTCTCATTTGTTTTTGAAAATGAAGAAAGACAAGAAAAAACATTTTTTTTTTTCTTTTTTCAATTTTCAAAACTTTGTGACAAAAAGTGAGGTCTGCAAAATACTCACTATACCTCTCAGCAAATAGCTTGGGGTGTCTACTTTCCAAAATGGGGTCATTTGGGGGGGTTTTGTGCCACCTGGGCATTCCATGGCCTCCGAAACTGTGATAGGCAGTGAAGAGTGAAATCAAAAATTCACGCCCTTAGAAAGCCTGAAGGCGGTGCTTGGTTTTCGGGGTCCCGTACGCGGCTAGGCTCCCAAAAAGTCTCACACATGGGGTATCCCCGTACTCAGGAGAAGCAGCAGAATGTATTTTGGGGTGTAATTTCATATATTTCCATGGCATGTTTGAGCAATATATCATTTAGTGACAACTTTGTGCAAAAAAAAAAAAAAAAAAAAAAATTTGTCTCTTTCCCGCAACTTGTGTCGCAATATAAAATATTCCATGGACTCGACATGCCTCTCAGCAAATAGCTTGGGGTGTCTACTTTCCAAAATGGGGTCATTTGGGGGGGTTTTGAACTGTCCTGGCATTTTATGCACAACATTTAGAAGCTTATGTCACACATCACCCACTCTTCTAACCACTTGAAGACAAAGCCCTTTCTGACACTTATTGTTTACATGAAAAAGTTTTTTTTTTTTGCAAAAAAATTACTTTGAACCCCCAAACATTATATATTTTTTTAAAGCAAATGCCCTACAGATTAAAATGGTGGGTGTTTCATTTTTTTTTTTCACACAGTAATTGCGCAGCGATTTTTCAAACGCATTTTTTGGGGAAAAAACACACTTTTTTTAATTTTAATGCACTAAAACACGCTATATTGCCCAAATGTTTGATGAAATAAAAAAGATGATCTCAGGCCGAGTACATGGATACCAAACATGACATGCTTTAAAATTGCGCACAAACGTGCAGTGGCAACAAAATAAATACATGTTTAAAAGCCTTCAAAAGCCTTTACAGGTTACCACTTTAGATTTACAGAGGAGGTCTACTGGAAAAATTACTGCACTCGATCTGGCCTTCGCGGTGATACCTCACATGCATGGTGCAATTGCTGTTTACGTTTGACGACAGACCGCCGCTTGCGTTCGCCTTAGCGCGAGAGCAGGGGGCGACAGGGGTGTTTTTTTTTTTTTTTTTTTTTTTCTTTATTATTTTTTTGCTTTTTTAATCTTACTTTTAAACTGTTCCTTTCATATTTTTTTTTTTAATCATTTTTATTGTTATCTCGGGGAATGTAAATATCCCCTATGATAGCAATAGGTAGTGACAGGTACTCTTTTTTGAAAAAATTGTGGTCTATTAGACCCTAGATCTCTCCTCTGCCCTCAAAGCAAATGACCACACCAAGATCGGTGTGATAAAATGCTTCCCCAATTTCCCAATGGCGCTATTTACATCCGGCGAAATCTAAGTCATGAAATACTCGTAGCTTCCGGTTTCTTAGGCCATAGAGATGTTTGGAGCCACTCTGGTCTCTGATCAGCTCTATGGTCAGCTGGCTGAATCACCGGCTGCATTCTCAGGTTCCCTGTTGAGACAGGAGAGCCAGAGAAAAACACGGAAGACGGTGGGGGGGGGGGGCATTCCCTCCCACGGCTTGTAAAAGCAGTCTAGAGGCTAATTAGCCGCTAGGATTGCTTTTACATGAAAGCCGACCGCTGGCTGAAAAGAATGATACCAAGATGATACCTAAACCTGCAGGCATCATTCTGGTATAACCACTCAAAGTCGTGAATGGCGTACCTGAAGACAAAAAAATGGTTAACAATGGTTAACAATAAAGCACAGTAAAGTGTAAATAATTACACACCTGAAAAACAAACATGATAAAACATAATAACAATAACAATAACAATCAATAACAATAACAATAACAATAACAATAACAATAACAATCAATAACAATAACAATAACAATAAAACATTGCAGAATAGAATACAGTAAAAAAGAGCAGAACAATAGAGAGAGAGAATAGAGAGAGAGAGAACAATAAAACAACAACTATTTTTTTTTATTTCATATTTTTTTTTTTTTTTTACACTTTTTTTTGTAACTAACTTTTATAACGGTAACCGGTTCCAGGTTCGGGTCTCTCAAAATGCGATGGCATCTTGGGAGACCCTGTGAAAGTGTGCCTAGTCTGTGCAATGCTGTACCCTACGCTAATACTCAACTAGTGAATGGTAGCGTTCAAAACATTCACCAATGCAAAGACCAGGATTGTCAGGACAGGAGGGACAATAATAGCGGGTGTCACGCCTATATCCGCGCTTGCTGCAGACACGACATCTTTTTTGGGGGGTTCGCTGGGTAGGGGTACTCGGGAGGACATAAAAATGCCTCTCATGCAGCCGACTGCATTTGGTTGGGGATGTGAATGGGGGAAGTACGGGCGCTGCAGAAGCGGTGGGTTCCCAATTAGGATTGGCGAATGCAGCAGGAAGGGCACTATGGGCACGACGGGCCTGTGTTTGTCTTTTTGGTGGCAGCGGGACACTACTTGTGCTTGCCACCTCCCCAGCTTGAACTGCACTTATGGGACTCGCCACGTCACCACGTGTTACTGTAGTGCTGGTTTGACTACGACCGGGGTGTACTAGGCCGCTGGCGCTTGCCAGTTCACCAAAACACTACCAAAAAACTGTTAGCGATCGCAGGGATCAGGCCTCACTCTGCGAACGCTGCAGTTATGCGTTTAGTGTTTTGTAAGTGACAGTGATCGATCGATACCGCACTTGGGTGGGCTGGGCTGGGCCGGGCGGAGGGGCAAAACGCAGGTGCTAGCAGGTATCTGGGCTGATCCCGCTAACACTGCGTTTTTGGGAACCCTAAACTGCTGGTGACGCTAGTATAGATCTAATCGGATCAGATATTGATGCGATCAGATACTATACCACTAAGGGAGGTGTACAGTGCGTGCGTGGGTGTTAGCGGTACTGGCGCTAATCTGACGCTGCCTGGGGCTGGTGCTTGCCAGTTCACCAAAACGCTACAAAAAAAACTGTTAGCGATCGCAGGGATCAGGCCTGACTCTGCGAACGCTGCAGTTATGCGTTTAGTGTTTTGTAAGTGACAGTGATCGATCGATACTGCACTTGGGTGGGCTGGGCTGGGCCGGGCGGAGGGGCAAAACGCAGGTGCTAGCAGGTATCTGGGCTGATTCCGCTAACACTGCGTTTTTGGGAACCCTAAACTGCTGGGGACGCTAGTATAGATCTGATCGGATCAGATATTGATGCGTTCAGATACTATACCACTAAGGGAGGTGTACGGTGCGTGCGTGGGTGTTAGCGGTACTGGCGCTAACCTGACGCTGCCTGGGGCTGGTGCTTGCCAGTTCACCAAAACGCTACCAAAAAAACTGTTAGCGATCGCAGGGATCAGGCCTGACTCTGCGAACGCTGCAGTTATGCGTTTAGTGCCTTGTAAGTGACAGTGATCGATCGATACTGCACTTGGGTGGGCTGGGCGGAGGCACAAAACGCAGGTGCTAGCAGGTATCTGGGCTGATCCCGCTAACACTGCGTTTTTGGGAACCCTAAACTGCTGGGGACGCTAGTATAGATCTGATCGGATCAGATATTGATCCGTTCAGATACTATACCACTAAGGGAGGCGCATGCTGCGTGTGTGGGTGTTAGCGGTACTGGCGCTAATTTGACGCTGCCTGGGGCGACGCATATCGCCGCCGGGCGATCGGGGGGCTAAACCTTTATTCGGTAATAAACGGCGGGTGCCCTGACACTATAAAAAATAAATAAACTAACCAGCGTCACCCGTAACGGTTATACGGTGATCAGTGGTGAAAGGGTTAACTAGGGGGCAATCAAGGGGTTAAAACATTTATTAGATAGTATATGGGGGTCCCTGACGCTATAAAACGCTGACGGCGAACCTAAATATTTACCTCACTAACTAGCGTCACCAGCGACACTAATACAGCGATCAGAAAAATGATCGCTTAGCGACACTGGTGACAGGGGGTGATCAAGGGGTTAAAACTTTATTAGGGGGGGTTAGGGGGGTACCCTAGACCTAAAGGGGGGTAATATACACTGTCCCAACACTGTCACTGTCACAAACTGACACTATGCAGTAATCAGAAAAAAAAAAAAAAAAAAAAAAAAAAAACTGCTGGTGTCAGTTTGTGACAGGGGGGGGGGGGTGATTGGGGGGGGATCGGGGGGCGATCGGGGGGGGGATCGGGGTGATTTGTGTGCCTGGCATGTTCTACTGTGTGTGTAGTGTTTGTGCACTCACATACTTGTCGTCTCTCCTCGGGCCGGAACGGAAAATACCGACTCGAGGGGAGATGACATCACTTCCTTTGCTGCTGTTTAGCATACAGCAGCAAAGGAGTGATTTCATTGGCCGGCGGCGATCGCGAGGGGGGGGCCACGAACGGATGGTCTCCCCCTCATCACCGATCGCCGCTGGTCAAACGACGACCGCCTCGGGCACCGGGGGGGGGTCCGATCGGACCCCCCACCCGCGGAAGGCAAATCACGTACATGTACGTGATTTTGCCTGTCCGTGCCACTTTGCCGACGTACATCGGCGTGAGGCGGTCGTCAAGTGGTTAAAGAAGATATATTGAAAAGATAATAATCAATATCTGAGTATCCATCAATAAAGTATTTAATAATGTAATTTTCATATCTGATACACTTACATTAAACACTGTATTGGCTGACTTGACATTCCATAAAAATTGTGATTTAACAACAGCAACAGTGACAAAGTCTGTCTGCCCAGTATGCTCTTGATTCCAAATTGAACAAACATCTATCCAAATTGAACAAACATCTATGTGTTGGAGATGATGTAAACAGGTAGAAGTGGGGTTTTGTACTCCACCAAGAGTATATATATGTTGTTCTCTTCAAAAAGAAAAGCCCAGGAAATGTGGGCGTAAACTAAATGCTTGAGGCTCCACTGAGGCCGAGAGGCAAATCCTGGAAAAAATGTAATGACATAAATATATACTAGGGGGTCCTATTTTAATATAGTAAGGAAGTTGGTTTGCAAAATAAAGTTCATACCTGAAGGTGGCTCAAAAGTTGATGTTCATAGGTGTATATATTGATAGCTAGAGAGGTAGTAGATAAGATAGGATATTCAATTGGTTGTCTATTTGGATTGCAGGTATTATTTTAAATTATTGTGTCCTTACGCTAATGGGTTGCTTAAAAAGAAATAATATAGATACTGTGGTATTAGGTGGCCAGGTGGGCTAGATTTGCTTGGCAGAGACACACCTGTCACATGTACAGTATGTATAGTGAGGCTAGATCTAAAGTATAATAGTCATCATATAGTTAATCTTGTATGGGGTAAATCTATCAAGTTGACTGGGAGTCAACAAAGAGTTCCCAGACAGAGCCAAATATAGATGTGATTGGCAGATTTAGGGTAGAGATTGCATAACCAATAGGTAGTGCTTGTTCATTTATAAAAATGCAGATTCAAGGATTGGTTTCTCCAAGTGCTACATGAATAGAGAAGTATACACGGATTATTATGGTTGTATAGCCTCCAAATAGAACTAATGAGTTTTTTTGTTTAGTTGGGAGTTGATTGTAATGCATAGGGTGTTTTAAAGCATATGACTATCAGTCTAGTGTGAACTCAATCAAGCAAAAAAAGTCCCAGTTATAGCCAAAATAGAAGAATATCAGAATATCACACAAATCATCACTACACCTGTACTTTCACGCCTTAGTGGATGTTTTTATAACATCATACTATTACAATTACTTGAAGCTCGCCCGGCATAAAAAGCCGCCCGGGTTACAAAACCCGCGGCGGCACTATGTGAGGCTACAGTCTATTTCCATCTTAGACTGGCCTCCATGTTATGATATGCGCAGTCCGCCAGGGAAGCTTTCTGTGTCGGTGGGAGGAGTGGGCGTGCTAACATCCCGACGTATGGGCTCGCACATGCGCGCCACGGACGGGACGGTGTTCACTCCTCCCAGGGGGCCATACATGGCTTGCACCTGCTTCCTCTCCCTCCCACTCAAATCAGCTGTTGTAATCAGATATCAACAGCTGATTGGAGGAAAGAGGCTTCTTAAATCAGCTGATTCTCAAGCCAGACATCCTCCACACGCTGGATGTTACCGGCCTGAACAGCTACTTGATCCGATTCACTCTCATGTCATGTAAGTTAAATTACTTTTATTCACTAACTATGATACCAACCTAAGCTGGCCAGCTTTACTTCTATTTTGGCTATAACTGGGACTTTTTTTGCTTGATTGAGTTCACACTATACTATTAGTCATATGCCTATACAACCATAATAATTCTTGTATACTTCTCTATTCATGTAGCACTTGGAGAAACCAATCCTTGAATCTGCATTTTTACTGTATAAATGAACAAGCACTACCTATTGGTTATGCAATCTCTACCCTAAATCTGCTAATCACATCTATATTTGGCTCTGTCTGGGACTTCTTTGTTGACTCCCAGTCAAATTGATAGATTAACCCCATACAAGATTAACTATATGATGACTATTATACTTTAGACCTAGCCTCACTATACATACTGTACATGTGACAGGTGTGTCTCTGCCAAGCAAATCTAGTCCTACCTGGCCACTAGGGATGAGCTTCGAGTTCGAGTCGAACTCATGTTCGACTCGAACATTGGCTGTTCGCAAGTTCGCCGAACAGCGAACAATTTGGGGTGTTCGCGGCAAATTCGAATGCCGGCGGAACACCCTTTAAAAGTCTATGGGAGAAATCAAAAGTGCTAATTTTAAAGGCTAATATGCAAGTTTTTGTCATAAAAAGTGTTTGGGGACCTGGGTCCTGCCCCAGGGGACATGGATCAATGCAAAAAAATTTTTTAAAAACGGCCGTTTTTTCAGGAGCAGTGATTTTAATAATGCTTAAAGTCAAACAATAAAAGTGTAATATCCCTTTAAATTTCGTACCTGGGGGGTGTCTATAGTATGCCTGTAAAGGGGCGCATGTTTCCTGTGTTTAGAACAGTCTGACAGCAAAATGACATTTTGAAGGAAAAAACTCATTTAAAACTACCGCGGCTATTGCATTGCCGACAATACACATAGAAGTTCATTGATAAAAACTGCATGGGAATTCCCCAAAGGGGAACCCCGAACCAAAATTAAAAAAAAAAAAAGACGTAGGAGTCCCCCTAAATTCCATACCAGGCCCTTCAGGTCTGATATGGATATTAAGGGGAACCCCGGCCAAAATTTTAAAAAAAATGATGTGGGATTCCCCCTAAATTCCATACCAGACCCTTCAGGTCTGGTATGGATTTTAAGGGGAACCCCGCGCCAAAAAAAAAAAAAAACGGCGTGGGGTCCCCCTAAAAATCCATACCAGACTCTTATCCGAGCATGCAACCTGGCAGGCCGCAGGAAAAGAGGGGGGGACGAGAGTGCGCCCCCCCTCCTGAACCGTACCAGGCCACATGCCCTCAACATTGGGAGGGTGCTTTGGGGTAGCCCCCCAAAACACCTTGTCCCCATGTTGATGAGGACAAGGGCCTCATCCCCACAACCCTGGCCGGTGGTTGTGGGGGTCTGCGGGCGGGGGGCTTATCGGAATCTGGAAGCCCCCTTTAACAAGGGGACCCCCAGATCCCGCCCCCCCTGTGTGAAATGGTAAGGGGGTACCCTACCATTTCACTAAAAAACTGTCAAAAATGTTAAAAATGACAAGAGACAGTTTTTGACAATTCCTTTATTTAAATACTTCTTCTTTCTTCTATCTTCCTTCATCTTCTGGTTCTTCTGGTTCTTCTGGCTCTTCTGGTTCTTCCTCCGGTGTTCTCGTCCAGCATCTCCTCCGCGGCGTCTTCTATCTTCTTCTCCTCGGGCCGCTCCGCACCCATGGCATGGGGGGAGGCTCCCGTTCTTCTCTTCATCTTCTTCATCTTCTTCTCTTCTTCTTTTCTACTCTTCTTCTCTTCTTCTCTTCTTCATTTTCTTCTCCGGGCCGCTCCGCACCCATGCTGGCATGGAGGGAGGCTCCCGCTGTGTGACGGCGCTCCTCGTCTGACAGTTCTTAAATAATGGGGGCGGGGCCACCCGGTGACCCCGCCCCCCTCTGACACACGGTGACTTGACGGGACTTCCCTGTGACGTCACAGGGAATGCCACAGAGAAGTCCCATCATGTCCCGTGCGTCAGAGGGGGGCGGGGTCACCGGGTGGCCCTGCCCCCGTTATTTAAGAACTGTCAGACGAGGAGCGCCGTCACACAGCGGGAGCCTCACTCCATGCCAGCATGGGTGCGGAGCGGCCCGGAGAAGAAAATGAAGAAGAGAAGAAGAGAAGAAGAGAAGAAGAGAAGAAGAGAAGAAAAGAAGAAGAGAAGAAGATGAAAAAGATGAAGAGAAGAGCGGGAGCCTCCCCCCATGCCATGGGTGCGGGGCGGCCCGAGGAGAAGAAGATAGAAGACGCCGCGGAGGAGATGCTGGACGAGAACGCCGGAGGAAGAACCAGAAGAGCCAGAAGAACCAGAAGATGAAGGAAGATAGAAGAAAGAAGAAGTATTTAAATAAAGGAATTGTCAAAAACTGTCTCTTGTCATTTTTAACATTTTTGACAGTTTTTTAGTGAAATGGTAGGGGTACTTTTGTACCCCCTTACCATTTCACACAGGGGGGCGGGATCTGGGGGTCCCCTTGTTAAAGGGGGCTTCCAGATTCCGATAAGCCCCCCGCCCGCAGACCCCCACAACCACCGGCCAGGGTTGTGGGGATGAGGCCCTTGTCCTCATCAACATGGGGACAAGGTGTTTTGGGGGGCTACCCCAAAGCACCCTCCCAATGTTGAGGGCATGTGGCCTGGTATGGTTTAGGAGGGGGGGGCCGCACTCTCGTCCCCCCCTCTTTTCCTGCGGCCTGCCAGGTTGCGTGCTCGGATAAGGGTCTGGTATGGATTTTTGGGGGGACCCCACGCCGTTTATTTTTATTTTTTGGTGCGGGGTTCCCCTTAAAATCCATACCAGACCTGAAGGGTCTGGTATGGAATTTAGGGGGAACCCCACGTCATTTTTTTTTAAAATTTTGGCCGGGGGTTCCCCTTAATATCCATATCAGACCTGAAGGGCCTGGTATGGAATTTAGGGGGACTCCTACGTCTTTTTTTTTTTTTAATTTTGGTTCGGGGTTCCCCTTTGGGGAATTCCCATGCCGTTTTTATCAATGAACTTCTATGTGTATTGTCGGCAATGCAATAGCCGCGGTAGTTTTAAGTGAGTTTTTTCCTTCAAAATGTCATTTTGCTGTCAGACTGTTCTAAACACAGGAAACATGCGCCCCTTTACAGGCATACTATAGACACCCCCCAGGTACGAAATTTAAAGGGATATTACACTTTTATTGTTTGACTTTAAGCATTATTAAAATCACTGCTCCTGAAAAAACGGCCGTTTTTAAAAAAAATTTTTGCATTGATCCATGTCCCCTAGGGCAGGACCCAGGTCCCCAAACACTTTTTATGACAATAACTTGCATATTAGCCTTTAAAATTAGCACTTTTGATTATTCATGTTCGTGTCCCATAGACTTTAACGGTGTTCGCGTGTTCGAACAAACTTTTTTCCTGTTCGCATGTTCTGGTGCGAACCGAACAGGGGGGTGTTTGGCTCATCCCTACTGGCCACCTAATACCACAGTATCTATATTATTTCTTTTTAAGCAACCCTTTAGCGTAAGGACACAATCATTTAAAATAATACCTGCAATCCAAATAGACAACTAATTGAATATCCTATCTTATCTACTACCTCTCTAGCTATCAATATATACACCTATGAAAATCAACTTTTGAGCCACCTTCAGGAATTAACTTTATTTTGCAAACCAACTTCCTTACAATATTAAAATAGGACCTCCTACTATATATTTATGTCATTACATTTTTTGCAGGATTTGCCTCTCGGCCTCAGTGGAGCCTCAAGCATTTAGTTTACGCCCACATTTCCTGGGCTTTTCTTTTCTTTTTGAAGAGAACAACATATATATACTCTTGGTGGAGTACAAAACCCCACTTCTACCTGTTTACATCATCTCCAACACATAGATGTTTGTTCAATTTGGAATCAAGAGCATACTGGGCAGACAGACTTTGTCACTGTCGCTGTTTTTAATCACAATTTTTATGGAATGTCAAGTCAGCCAATAAAGTATTTAATGTAAGTGTATCAGATATGAAAATTACATTATGAAATGCTTTATTGATGGATACTCAGATATTGATTATTATCTTTTCAATATATCTTCTTTAACACAGAACTATTTAACCACTTGCCGACCGCCTACCGCATATATACTGCGGCAGAATGGCACGGGCAGGCAAAATCACGTACCCATACGTGATCTGCCTCCCGCGGGCGGGGGGTCCGATCGGACCCCCCCCCGGTGCCATCGGCGGTCGGCATCTGACTGGGAGCGTCGGGAGGCGAGGGGGAGACCATCCGATCGTGGCCCCCCCCTCGCGATCGCTCCCAGCCAATGGGAATCCTCCTCTGCCTGTGTGTCGTTTCACACAGGCAGAGGATGTGATGTCATCTCTCCTCGGTCTGGCAGTTTCCGTTCCAGCGCAGAGGAGAGATGACAAGTGAGTGCACAACACACACACACACACAGTAGAACATGCCAGGCATACCTTACACCCCGATCCCCCCCCCGATCGCCCCCCGATCCCCCCCCAATCACCCCCCCCCCCTGTCACAAACTGACATTAGCAGTATTTTTTTTTTTTTTCTGATTACTGCATAGTGTCAGTTTGTGACAGTTAGTGTTAGGGCAGTGAGTATTACCCCCCTTTAGGTCTAGGATACCCCCCTAACCCCCCCTAATAAAGTTTTAACCCCTTGATCACCCCCTGTCACCAGTGTCGCTAAGCGATCATTTTTCTGATCGCTGTATTAGTGTCGCTGGTGACGCTAGTTAGGAACGTAAATATTTAGGTTCGCCGTCAGCATTTTATAGCGACAGGGACCCCCATATACTACCTAATAAATGTTTTAACCCCTTGATTGCCCCCTAGTTAACCCTTTCACCACTGATCACCGTATAACTGTTACGGGTGACGCTGGTTAGTTCGTTTATTTTTTATAGTGTCAGGGCACCCGCCGTTTATTACCGAATAAAGGTTTAGCCCCCTGATCGCCCGGCGGTGATATGCGTCGCCCCAGGCAGCGTCAGATTAGCGCCAGTACCGCTAACACCCACGCACGCAGCATACACCTCCCTTAGTGGTATAGTATCTGATCGGATCAATATCTGATCCGATCAAATCTATACTAGCGTCCCCAGCAGTTTAGGGTTCCCGAAAACGCAGTGTTAGCGGGATCAGCCCAGATACCTGCTAGCACCTGCGTTTTGCCCCTCCGCCCAGCCCAGCCCACCCAAGTGCAGTATCGATCGATCACTGTCACTTACAAAACACTAAACGCATAACTGCAGCGTTCGCAGAGTCAGGCCTGATCCCTGCGATCGCTAACAGTTTTTTTGGTAGCGTTTTGGTGAACTGGCAAGCACCAGCCCCAGGCAGCGTCAGATTAGCGCCAGTACCGCTAACACCCATGCACGCACCGTATACCTCCCTTAGTGGTATAGTATCTGAACGGATCAATATCTGATCCAATCAGATCTATACTAGTGTCCCCAGCAGTTTAGGGTTCCCAAAAACGCAGTGTTAGCGGGATCAGCCCAGATACCTGCTAGCACCTGCGTTTTGCCCCTCCGCCCGGCCCAGCCCACCCAAGTGCAGTATCGATCGATCACTGTCACTTACAAAACACTAAACGCATAACTGCAGCGTTCGCAGAGTCAGGCCTGATCCCTGCGATCGCTAACAGTTTTTTTGGTAGCGTTTTGGTGAACTGGCAAGCACCAGCCCCAGGCAGCGTCAGATTAGCGCCAGTACCGCTAACACCCACGCACGCAGCATACGCCTCCCTTAGTGGTATAGTATCTGATCGGATCAATATCTGATCCGATTAGATCTATACTAGTGTCCCCAGCAGTTTAGGGTTCCCAAAAACGCAGTGTTAGCGGGATCAGCCCAGATACCTGCTAGCACCTGCGTTTTGCCCCTCCGCCCGGCCCGGCCCAGCCCACCCAAGTGCAGTATCGATCGATCACTGTCACTTACAAAACACTAAACGCATAACTGCAGCGTTCGCAGAGTCAGGCCGGATCCCTGTGATCGCTAACAGTTTTTTTTGTAGCGTTTTGGTGAACTGGCAAGCGCCAGCGGCCTAGTACACCCCGGTCGTAGTCAAACCAGCACTGCAGTAACACTTGGTGACGTGGCGAGTCCCATAAGTGCAGTTCAAGCTGGTGAGGTGGCAAGCACAAGTAGTGTCCCGCTGCCACCAAGAAGAAGACAAACACAGGCCCGTCGTGCCCATAGTGCCCTTCCTGCTGCATTCACCAATCCTAATTGGGAACCCACCGCTTCTGCAGCGCCCGTACTTCCCCCATTCACATCCCCAACCAAATGCAGTCGGCTGCATGAGAGGCATTTTCTTTATGTCCTCCCGAGTACCCCTACCCAACGAACCCCCCAAAAAAGATGTTGTGTCTGCAGCAAGCGTGGATATAGGCGTGACACCCGCTATTATTGTCCCTCCTGTCCTGACAATCCTGGTCTTTGCATTGGTGAATGTTTTGAACGCTACCATTCACTAGTTGAGTATTAGCGTAGGGTACAGCATTGCACAGACTAGGCACACTTTCACAGGGTCTCCCAAGATGCCATCGCATTTTGAGAGACCCGAACCTGGAACCGGTTACCGTTATAAAAGTTAGTTACAAAAAAAAGTGTAAAAAAAAAAAAAAAAAAAACACAAACAAAAATATAAAATAAAAATAGTTGTCGTTTTATTGTTCTCTCTCTCTCTATTCTCTCTCTATTGTTCTGCTCTTTTTTACTGTATTCTATTCTGCAATGTTTTATTGTTATTGTTATTGTTATTGTTATTATGTTTTATCATGTTTGCTTTTCAGGTATGCAATTTTTTATACCTTACCGTTTACTGTGCTTTATTGTTAACCATTTTTTTGTCTTCAGGTATGCCATTCACGACTTTGAGTGGTTATACCAGAATGATGCCTGCAGGTTTAGGTATCATCTTGGTATCATTCTTTTCAGCCAGCGGTCGGCTTTCATGTAAAAGCAATCCTAGTGGCTAATTAGCCTCTAGACTGCTTTTACAAGCAGTGGGAGGGAATGCCCCCCCCCCCAACATCTTCCGTGTTTTTCTCTGGCTCTCCTGTCTCAACAGGGAACCTGAAAATGCAGCCGGTGATTCAGCCAGCTGACCATAGAGCTGATCAGAGACCAGAGTGGCTCCAAACATCTCTATGACCTAAGAAACCGGAAGCTACGAGCATTTTATGACGTAGATTTCGCCGGATGTAAACAGCGCCATTGGGAAATTGGGAAAGCATTTTATCACACCGATCTTGGTGTGATCAGATGCTTTGAGGGCAGAGGAGAAATCTAGGGTCTAATAGACCCCAATTTTTGCAAAAAAGAGTACCTGTCACTACCTATTGCTATCATAGGGGATATTTACATTCCCTGAGATAACAATAAAAATGATTTAAAAAAAAAAAATGAAAGGAACAGTTTAAAAATAAGATAAAAAAATAATAATAATAAAGAAAAAAAAAAAAAAAAAAAAAAAAAGCACCCCTGTCCCCCCTGCTCTCGCGCTAAGGTGAACGCAAGCGTTGGTCTGGCGTCAAATGTAAACAGCAATTGCACCATGCATGTGAGGTATCGCCGCGAAGGTCAGATCGAGGGCAGTAAGTTTAGCAGTAGACCTCCTCTGTAAATCTAAAGTGGTAACCTGTAAAGGCTTTTAAAGGCTTTTAAAAATGTATTTAGTTTGTCGCCACTGCACGTTTGTGCGCAATTTTAAAGCATGTCATGTTTGGTATCCATGTACTCGGCCTAAGATCATCTTTTTTATCTCATCAAACATTTGGGCAATATAGTGTGTTTTAGTGCATTAAAATGTAAAAAAGTGTGTTTTTTCCCCAAAAAATGCGTTTGAAAAATCGCTGCGCAAATACTGTGTGAAAAAAAAAAATGAAACACCCACCATTTTAATCTGTAGGGCATTTGCTTTAAAAAAAATATATAATGTTTGGGGGTTCAAAGTAATTTTCTTGCAAAAAAAAATTAATTTTTTTATGTAAACAATAAGTGTCAGAAAGGGCTTTGTCTTCAAGTGGTTAGAAGAGTGGGTGATGTGTGACATAAGCTTCTAGATGTTGTGCATAAAATGCCAGGACAGTTCAAACCCCCCCCAAATGACCCCATTTTGGAAAGTAGACACCCCAAGCTATTTGCTGAGAGTCATGTTGAGTCCATGGAATATTTTATATTGCGACACAAGTTGCGGGAAAGAGACAATTTTTTATTTTTTTTATTTTTTTTTGCGCAAAGTTGTCACTAAATGATATATTGCTCAAACATGCCATGGGAATATGTGAAATTACACCCCAAAATACATTCTGCTGCTTCTCCTGAGTACGGGGATACCACATGTGTGGGACTTTTTGGGAGCCTAGCCGCGTACGGGACCCCGAAAACCAAGCACCGCCTTCAGGCTTTCTAAGGCCGTAAATTTTTGATTTCACTCTTCACTGCCTATCACAGTTTCGGAGGCCATGGAATGCCTAGGTGGCACAAAACCCCCCCAAATGACCCCATTTTGGAAAGTAGACACCCCAAGCTATTTGCTGAGTGGTATAGTGAGTATTTTGCAGACCTCACTTTTTGTCACAAAGTTTTGAAAATTGAAAAAAGAAAAAAAAAACATTTTTTTCTCGTCTTTCTTTATTTTCAAAAACAAATGAGAGCTGCAAAATACTCACCATGCCTCTCAGCAAATAGCTTGGGGTGTCTACTTTCCAAAATGGGGTCATTTGGGGGGGGTTTTGTGCCACCTGGGCATTCCATGGCCTCCGAAACTGTGATAGGCAGTGAGGAGTAAAATCAAAAATGTACGCCCTTAGAAATCCTGAAGGCGGTGCTTGGTTTTCGGGGTCCCGTACGCGGCTAGGCTCCTAAAAAGTCCCACACATGTGGTATCCCCGTACTCAGGAGAAGCAGCTAAATGTATTTTGGGGTGCAATTCCACATATGCCCATGGCCTGTGTGAGCAATATATCATTTAGTGACAACTTTGTGCAAAAAAAAAAAAAAAAAAAAAATTTGTCACTTTCCCGCAACTTGTGTCAAAATATAAAACATTCCATGGACTCAACATGCCTCAAAGCAAATAGCTTGGGGTGTCTACTTTCCAAAATGGGGTCATTTGGGGGGGTTTTATGTCATCTGGGCATTTTATGGCCTTCAAAACTGTGATAGGTAGTGAGGAGTAAAATCAAAAATGTACGCCCTTAGAAATCCTGAAGGCGGTGCTTGGTTTTCGGGGCCCCGTACGCGGCTAGGCTCCCAAAAAGTCCCACACATGTGGTATCCCCGTACTCAGGAGAAGCAGCTAAATGTATTTTGGGGTACAATTCCACATATGCCCATGGCCTGTGTGAGCAATATATCATTTAGTGACAACTTTTTGTAATTTTTTTTTTTTTTTTTTTTTTTTGTCATTATTCAATCACTTGGGACAAAAAAAATGAATATTCAATGGGCTCAACATGCCTCTCAGCAAATTCCTTGGGGTGTCTACTTTCCAAAATGGGGTCATTTGTGGGGGTTTTGTACTGCCCTGCCATTTTAGCACCTCAAGAATCGACATAGGCAGTCATAAATTAAAGGCTGTGTAAATTCCAGAAAATGTACCCTAGTTTGTAGACGCTATAACTTTTGCGCAAACCAATAAATATACACTTATTGACATTTTTTTTACCAAAGACATGTGGCCGAATACATTTTGGCCTAAATGTATGACTAAAATTGAGTTTATTGGATTTTTTTTAGAACAAAAAGTAGAAAATATCATTTTTTTTCAAAATTTTCGGTCTTTTTCCGCGTATAGCGCAAAAAATAAAAATGGCAGAGGTGATCAAATACCATCAAAAGAAAGCTCTATTTGTGGGAAGAAAAGGACGCAAATTTCGTTTGGGTACAGCATTGCATGACCGCGCAATTAGCAGTTAAAGCGACGCAGTGCCGAATTGTAAAAAGTGCTCTGGTCAGGAAGGGGGTAAAACCTTCCGGGGCTGAAGTGGTTAAAGCATACACTACCCCTGAGGAAGGAGTTTAATTGACTCCGAAACTCGTCGGTTGAAAAAGTACTGCTTCAAAACTCTGTATATACATGATTGTAATACTGATGGATTTACATTCCTAAACAATAGATATTATAGTTGTTGTTATATTTTATTATGTTAATTCAATAAATTATATTTGTACCAAGTATACCTCTTTTATGATTGCTACATGTGCCTGAAAAGTCCACCACTAGGGGACCCCCTTTGCTGTTATGTACTCATTCCTATCATCTTAGGCATGCCTTAGCTACAGGCCCTCAATCCTCACATCAACTGGGCCACTGGCACAATCACATTCCCTTCTACCTACTGTCAGCAACATTGTCTACAAGAGTTCACAGGCGACCCTTCACCCTTGATCTGTCTGGACTCTGATACTGAAATGCGCCAAGTGGATCCAGTGGCATATCATGATTTCTTGGATGTGTGCAGTGAGAAAGGGGCAGAGACCCCTCCTACCCACACGTCCTACTGTCTGATCGAGCTCCTGCCAGGGGCCGAAGTTCCGTTCGGGAGGATCTTCCCCTTAACAAACTAGAACTGGGCACACTGAGGGAATACATCGACGATAATTTGAAGAAGGGATTTATTCGTCCATCCACCTCTCCTGACTGATACTCATCCCTGTGGCATCAGGAATTCTGGAGCAGGTCCTCTGACAACCAACCTGCCAGGCACTCAAACCATTCTGCACTCTCAGGTCCCCTGTTTGCTCTGATCAGGGGCCGCGAGTCAGATACGTAAGGGAGGCCTTCCTCTGCATTACAGGGCTCATACACAAGGTATGTGAGAATGTGACAGTAATGCAAAGGGGTACAGAGGTACGGGGGCTGTAAAGTGTAAAGGGGTCCAGAAGTGCGGAAGCTGTGTAATGTAAAGGGTTCCAGAGTTACGGGGGTTGTGTAATGTAAGGGGGTCCAGAGGTGCGGGGGCTGTGTAATGTAAAGGGGTACACATTATTATCTTCATTTATTAGCATTTGAATGCAGCCCTCCATGCATTCAAATCCAGCCCTAAGTTGAAAAAGGTTGCGGACCCCTGCCTTACTCCTTTATGAAATCAAATTTTGGGTTGAAGGTTTTGGCATAGCCTCAGCAAATTTGCTAAAAAAAAATGTAAATTAAAGTGGAGTTCCACCCAAAAATGGAACTTACGCTTTATGAAGGTGACCCCCTGACATGCCACATTTGGCATGTCATTTTTTTGCGGGGGGGAGCGGATACCCTCTTTTTAGAGGCACCCAGCTCCCACTTCCTCCCGGTGCTCTGCATCACCAAAAGACAGTTCACCTCCCCCCCTCCCTCTGTGCAATCTTCTGGGACCTGTCACAGGTCCCAGAAGATTGCCCGGCCAATCACAGTGCACAGCAAATGCGTTGTGCGTGCCCAGATGTGAAGCCACAGCCGGGTGCCCACAGACAGAATGCCGGCACCGCAGAGAGGAGTGGGGCTTTGTTCGCCTGCATCGTTGGACCATGGGACAGGTGAGTGTCTGATTTATTAAAAGTCAGCAGCTCCATTTTTTTTAGCTGCTGGTTTTTATATGGGTGGAACTCCGCTTTAATTTCTGTCTTTATAACATACAATTGGAATTTCACAATCCCTGAAACCTTTTAACTTCCACTAAAAGCATTGTTAACAAATGTTAATGTTAAAAAATTAGATAATCTATAGCAGGAGTGTCCAACCAGTGGTCCATGGGGCGAGACAGCCATGAATGCAGCCCAACACAAAATTGTAAACTTACCTAAAAATGTTGATTTTCTTTTTGTAAAAATGCATTTACACTTAGCAAAAACACTAAAGGAAAATTGGACAGTGTCTCTTTACTGGACTTTTATAGTTGTATCTTTCCAAAGAAATATATCACTCTTCACAATCACAATGCAAAGAAAAAAAAAAGGGGGAACAAATAAACATCAAAAACATGAAAAATGAACCTAAAATTGGGACAGTCAATCCCCAGGTGAAAAGTCCAAAATGAAGTGAATAAAACCAACAAAGTCCAAAGGAAAAGTGTGGCAATGAAGTGTCAATCTTCTATCGTGCGAACGACCTTATAGGTCTGGAACCAGTCCTATAAGGTCGTTCACACGATAGAAGATTGACACTTCATTGCCACACTTTTCCTTTGGACTTTGTTGGTTTTATTTACTTCAGTTTGGACTTTTCACCTGGGGATTGTCTGTCCCAATTTTAGGTTCATTTTTCATGTTTTTGAGGTTAATTTGTTCCCCTTTAATTTTTCTTTGCATTGTAACTCAGAGCACATATTATGTTAGCGCTACATTTTTACACTTTTCGTTTGAATAATTTTGTCACATTTTTTGTAGCAGCTGTCACATTTAGTTGATATTTGTGCAGTATTATTCCATCTCCCTCTTCACAATCACACCTTATTCATGTCATCAATTTTCGGCAGCACCTATATTTGTGAGCAACTATTTTCAAGAACGAAGCACAAATTATGAATGAGGCAAAGTTATAACCAAAATATCCAATGAGCACTTTGAGAATTCATTCAAATTTAGGTTTATTACTCAGATTGGTAAATTATTTATATCAGTGATCGTTAACTTGTGACCAGCCTGACTTTTTCTGCTCATCGGCTATCCTCATTGTTATGCCCCGTACACACGGTCGGACATTGATCGGACATTCCGACAACAAAATCCTCGGATTTTTTCCTATGGATGTTGGCTCAAACTTGTTTTGCCTACACACAGTCGCACAAAGTTGTCGTAATATCCGATCGCCAAGAACGCGGTGACGTCAAGCACGTACGACGAGACTAGAAAAGGCCGGTTCAGAACCAAGCGAGGCACCCTTTGGGCTCCTTTTGCTAATCTCGTGTTAGTAAAAGTTTGGTGAGAGACGATTCGCGCTTTTTCAGACTCGTGGCTTTCAGATCGTTTTCTGCCGTTCAGTTTGTGCTTGTGGGTTTGTATTTGCTCTTCAGTGCGTGCAGTCAGTTCGTATCGGAGTTTTCGGTGCGATCTTGTCCGCTCGTTGCTGTTTTTCAGGTCGCTCTTCACAGGCCTTGCTGTTCTTCAGTGCGTTCTGTTACTTCGTTCTGAGCAGCCGACCGTTTTCTAGCCATGTTTCGTATGCGTACTCCTCGTACAGTTCATGCTGTGCGGGGGCTTGTTGTTGGGGTCCTGACCTTGACAAATGTCCAGTCCATGAAAAGGGTGGGGAGGAGTTCATGGACCAAGAATTGTTTGCTTCAGCGTGACCAGTTCTCTCATATGCCTTTGCTCCGTGAGATCCGTGAGAATAATCCTGATGATTTCAGGATCTTTCTCCGGATGACGGACCCCGTGTTTCACCGTCTGTTGGCTTCGCTGACCCCTTATATTAGCAGGCAGGATACCTGCATGAGGCAAGCCATCACTCAGGAGCAGAGGCTCGTCGCTACCCTGCGGTGTTTGGCCACAGGGAGAAGCCTGAAGGACCTCAAGTTCTCGACAGGCATCTCCCCCCAGGCTCTTCTTTGTGGACATTTACTGCTTGTGTTTGTTTTAGCTGACCCTGACAGAAATGTGTTGAGTGCAGAAAATGTCGTGATTGTGTAACCTTATACAAAGCACTGTTGGCTGTTATTTACTAAATGCAAAGACACTTTTCACTACAAGTGCACTTGCAACTGCACTGAAACTGCACTTGTAGTGCAAAGTGGATTTGCCCTTAGGAAATTACCCCCATTTTCTCATCAAACAACAATTACATCACTCCAAAAGTGTTGTAGCATTGAGACAATAATCCACACATTCTTGATGAACAATCTTTTTAATACCTGCACAATCACATGTGCATTTCCCAAAGGTTTTTCTGACAAACCGACATGTTTGTTGTATAACATATTTTGTGGTGTCATTATCCAAAATCATAATAAAGTGTGGCGCTAGTAGAAACAAAGTAAGTAGAAAATAGTGGTCTCTGTGAGAGAAAAAAAAAAAAAAAAACTTGAAGTGTATAACCATAGAGTGAATATTACAGCATCTCAAAGGGTATATACAAGTAAGTAATAGCAGTAAGTGCTTAAGTGTGTAAAGGGGTGAAATGCTTAGGAGCAGACCATGGGTTGATCAGAAAACAACAATGCATAAAATACCATATTCAAAAAATATTCAAAGAAATCATTATAAAGTGTCCCAGTATATTGAGTGTGTAGCTCTATGAAGGACGTATTGTCCGTATATATAGATGCTGAAAGGAAAAATGTCCAAAACCCTAAAAAAGGTGAACATATAAAAGCATAAGAAGTCTATTATTGAAGAGGTGCGGTGCTTCAAACAGACCCCACAGCCATCTGGATATAGGCCATCTTCATATGCAATGGTTAAAGGGTAGCCTTAAAAATCCTTCAATAAAGATGGATTCTTCACTCATGTAGGTATTTTCAACATAAAGAGAGAAAGACAAAAGGATGCCCTTACCAGAGAAGGTGGACTCACAGGCCCTTGGCGGTGAGTCAAACAGGCTTGTACCGTCAAGCGGTATAGGGTGGCACTCTGTGAGAAGACTTTATGTAGAATCCCATCAGGAGTCTTCAGATATTATGCTAGTATGGGGACAGGAACGTCCAAGGATCAGCTTCAATCGCCGGTTGGTCGTTTCCTCAGTGGTCCATCCCATATATGAATGAGCAAAGAAAAGAAAAAGGCTTCCACATGGTGTAAATCCTTTTTTTTCAAAAAGGCATAGTAGCACTTTATTCAGGGATACACTCCGAAAAATTACAGGCAGGGGCGGTAAAAACTCTGTTCAGAGTACAAATAGGTGTAAAAATAATAAAAAAATGATCTAAAAACAGCGCAGTGAATAGTGGTGGGGTATAGACATAAAAACCCGACGCGTTTCGCCCTCCAAGGCTTCTGCTGGGGTATGAATAAGCCCCCCACACAACTGCGCTTTATATAATCTCTTTTGAATGGAGTGTAACAGCTGATTAACGCTGTTACACGAGATGACTTCCGGGTTTGGCAGCGTCATGGGTGACCGACGGTCACATGATGTTTTTGTGGCCCATCACATCTCCGAGGAGTTAGTCAGAGAGCCAAGCCTCACTTTCGCTATCCACTCAACAGGGTGTCACTCCTATTGGGCTCAAAGGTCACGTGTCGATCACGTGATGTGTATCCTAGGGAGTGACGAAAGGCCGCTCACGACCTGCATATCACAGGAGACAGGAAGTGACAGCTTGACATACTGGGAGCTGGAACGCAAACACAGCCGCGATCCATAGTTGTATTTATCTTATTTAAGGTCCAATTTCATGTGGAACGAACCGAATCCCGGGAATCTTCCCCTAATATCTTCATAAAAAACTATATATTGCACAATAGATAAATGGCCATTAAAAATTTAAGTGTGCACGGAAACGGACAGGAATATAATGCAATGTTGCATTCTTAAGAAATAGTATTAAAGGTGCATAACGAACCCAAATAGTCTAAAAAATTGCAACATACACATAAAACAGACTGAATGAATTATATAGCAGAGACCTAAAACAATTAGATTTATATGAGATTGTGTATGAAGAAGCACACAACACATGAAAATGTATTTAAACAGTTCATGTGTCGGGAAACCATTCATGGAGGAAGGGGACAAAATCATAGTCAGCCTAAAAAAATGTGCCAGACAAGAGTGTGGTTGACAGTGAGGTCCAAAAAATAAGAGTTGTGAAATATAATAAGTGGAACTAAGATGATAAAGGTGTTGATACTATCTGAATGGAGATTGTGTTCCATATCAAACTTCAAAATTTCGTTACTCCTCTACCGCAGTGGCAGGTGAGGTGAAAAGCTTAGAGTAAAAAATATATGTATGTGAAAAATACAGCGGAGAAACAAAAGAAATATTTAAAAAGATACTGAAAAATACTAAATAATAAAAATCCCTAAGAAGATGTTCTGCAGGGTGGGGATAAGTGCATGCTAAGTGCCTTTAAGGAGTACTTATAATCCTCATATAGGTGCACTAAAAAGAAATAAAAAATAAGAAAGATGCATGTATCTAGGTAATGTGGAGGGGTACCATATGAACCACAGATAGTCGGGGACGGCCATCGGGGGGATATCAACGCCTAGGATAAATTAATAAAAGCGTTGATATCCCACTCGACGTTAAGTCCGTGTGGCACATAGCACCTCATTAGGTGTATCCAAAAGGTTTCAAGTTTGGAGACACCCCTTGTGTTTGGTTCCCCTCTCCAATGAGGAACGAATTTGTCAATGATTTGGAACTTCGTTCCAGATGGATTCTGATTGTGATGATGTAGGTAGTGTTTGGGAACACTGTGATTTGTGCGTCCTTTTAATATAGCTGTGATATGTTCGTTCACTCGTATAGAAAAGTTACGTATAGTTCGTCCTATATACTGCTTACCACAGGGACAAGTGATAAGGTATACGATGAACTTAGTAGTGCAAGTGGCGAATTGTTTCATCTTGTATTCCCTCCCAGTTGAAGATGACACAAAGGTTTCGATTTTGCGGGATTTGTAAGCGTTAACTTTGCATACCCTGCATTTCCTGCAAGGGTAGAAACCTTTGAGGTCAAAGAAGAATGATGGTGTCTTTGGGGGGTCCACTACACCCGGTGCAATCCTACCCCCTATCGATGGTGCACCCTTATAGATCACACCAGCTTGTTTAGGTAGTAATGGGCCCAGTATTCGGTCTTTTCAATACTTTCCAATGTTTTGAAATAATATTCTTTATTTGTTTATGTTGGATGGAATAGTTGGTAAGAAAGTCCCATCTATGTCTATCATCCAAAGGTCTTTTGGGTTGTTCCACCAACAGTGAGGAGCGGTCGATGTGGGCTACTTTCTGGATCTCCTGGTCGATTAGTCCTCCATCGTACCCTTTTTCCTTGAATCTGGACTTAATGGTCTCTGCTTGTTTATAATAGTCTGGCAAAAGAGAACAATTGCGTCTGATTCGCATCAGTTGGCTCCGAGGAACTGTTTTCAGCCATGCTGTATGGTGGCAGCTGTCAATTGGAATGTATCCGTTACGGTCAGTAACTTTGAAGAAGGTTTTCGTCTCCAATTGACCATTGACAGCTGAGATTTCTAAATCTAAGAAGTGTATTGTAGAGGAGCTGGCTTCATAAGATAGATGGATGCCCACCTCGTTGTCATTTAGGGTCGACATGAACTGGTTCAGTGATCCCATGGAGCCTCTCCATAGGAGGAGGATGTCGTCGATGTACCTGGCCCACAGAGCCAGCTGTGGGGGTTTCAGGACACCGACGACATCCTCCTCCCATTTGGCCATAAAAATATTGGCCAAACTGGGGGCAAACTTTGCCCCCATAGCTACCCCCTTTGTCTGTAGGTAGTAGCAGTCATTGTACCAGAAATAGTTTGACTTAGTGGCAAAACGTAGCAGATCCATAATAAACCTCTTTTGGGTCGTGGGGATATTTCTATCCCTTGACAAGAAGAGGTCCACTGCTCCTAGGCCCAGTTCATGGGGAATAATAGTGTAAAGGGAAGTAACATCTGCAGTTACTAAGATGAGGTCATTGCTATAGGTAATCTGCTGTAATTTATTAATGGTGTCTCGGGTGTCCTTCAAGAAGGATGGTATCATTTTCACTATGGGCTGCAAATAGTGATCAATGTATTTCCCTATACGTGATGTTATGGAATTAATCCCGCTAATAATTGGGCGACCTGGAGGTTGGGAGATATTTTTATGTATCTTGGGCAGATAATACATTATGGGGATGCGAGGAGCCACCGGAATCAGAAAGTTTTTTTCTTTTTTGTTTAGTATACCTAGATGGAAGCCGGTGTCAATCAGATCCACTAGTGTTCTTTTAAAACCTGTAGTAGGATTGGAACCAAGGGGCAAATAGGTTTCTGTGTCACTCAGAATCTTGGTCATTTCCGCTTGGTAGTCTTTTCTGTCGAGAACGACAATTCCTCCGCCCTTATCCGCCGGGCGGATGACGAGGTCATTGCGTTCGCAGAGAGACTTTAGACCTATTTTTATGTTGGGGTCTGTGTAGTATTTTTTGTTTGGGAGGACGTCCAAGTCTTCCAGTACTAGGTCACGGAACACTTTGATGGCAGGAGCTATAGGTGCTGGGGGGTTGAATAGAGATGGGTTAGCTAGTCCAGAATGGACCGAATGAGAGTTTGCAAGGAGGTTTGAAGGCCTACTTGGATTGGACGCAATATATCTCTGTATATTAAGTTTGCGCACAAATTTGTGCACATCTATGAATGTAGAGAATTTACTTAAAGTTTTTTGGGGGGCAAATTTCAATCCTTTGTTCAGGACACAGAGTTCCGCTGGAGTAAAATCAACTTTACTTAAATTGAAAATACCATTATCCTTTAAACCCGTTTTCTTTTTACTGGTACGCCTCCCCCCTCGGGTGCCACGTTTTGTTCTGAATTTCGTGTGGGGTATTCTTGTTCTCTGTAAAAACCCCCCGGGTAAGAAGGCTTCGGTTTAGCCTGGTTGTAACTGAAAGGTGATCGATCAGAATAATCTCTGTCCCCATAGTCATAGCGATATTGGGAGTTTCGGAAATCATTAGATCTTTCATCCCTAAGTGGTGAGAATCTGTTTCTCGTGTTGATAGGAGTTCTTGGTGGGAATGGTTGATAGTACTGATAATCATTCTGACTCATATTTCATCTTTGGGGGGAGTGAACTTGTCTGTAATCTTCATAGTGTACAGAACGATCCCTGTTACCCCTACCCTTTCCCCTGTTGTTTCTTCCTCTATTTCCAGAGTTGGGGGGGGGGGGCATTATAATGGGTTGTAGAAACCAGGGGGGGACGGGTAGGACGTCTATTAGTGTTGGTTGGAAGGGGTGGAGGTACTGGAGGGATCTGTGATACAGCTGAGCTCCCTGTCTCCATAGGGTGGCTCATGTTATTAGGTGGATCCCTAACTTGGCCATTAGATTGCCAGCTAAAGACATTTCCACTTTTGTAATCAATGAGGTCTCTGCTATATTTCTTCTGTTTTTTAATTTTTTGTTCCCGTTCTTCTTTTTCTAAGTGGTTCTTAAGATTAGTAGAGAGGTTGGTATACTCTATAGTAGGTTTGTGTGGAAGAAGTTTGTCTCTAATTTCCTTAATCTCTTTATCTATGATAGTTCTTCTTGTGCGTTTTCTATCTATAAGGAACCCCAGTAAGGATATCCCTGCTTCATTAAAATAGTGGTACCATGACTCAATATCTAGGTCCCCTTGTTGGGGATGGATTGTCCACCTTAGGCCTCTTGGGACCATGTGTTCCTTGCTGTACTGCTCCAAGAAGGCAATGTCCCATTCCAAGTGTAACTCGGAGACCATCAGGTTTTTTTTTTTCAACAATAGTTTTTATTCATTTTTCAGTATTACAGAAGATGAAAAGCCTTGAAAAGTTAGTACATTACAAGTACATATTTCAAAGAAAAAAAGAAAGACACAAATATTTGTCCTATAAAACATTATCTATAACATCACTTATCATTCCTCTTAACCTTTGGTCTGCCCCTCCGACCCGATCGCCCCTCTGGGAACTAACTGCGACCGGGAATGAGGAGCTGCCTGTTTTGTATCTTCTATCATTCCCTTCTTTTTTTTTGTAAGTTAAATGTATATTTCAGTAGTACGTACTGTCATCTTCTTATGTAATGAGAAATAAACTGTGAGAAGATTTAACTTGAAACTGGGGAATTGTAAAATTAAAATAAAGATTTAAAAAGAAATCAAAAAGGTGGGGAAAGAGGGGAGTAGGAACTAGTTTCCTGAGGATGGATTTCTGTGTTGATTTTTACTTACATAAAAATGTTTCCCTTTTATAATGTATGGTTTTATTTTCCCATTTTATGTCCACTAGAAATGTTGTTTTGTAGTTTTATTATAGTTTTTATACCATTCTATCCATGGTTCCCAATGTTTAAGGAATTCTGCGTATTTCCCTTCCCTATAGGCTAACATGCTTTCATAGGTAAAGTGAATTGTGAGTGTGCGAATTACATCTGCGATATTTGGGAGAGTAGGGGATCTCCAGAGTCTAAGTATCACCAACTTGGCTGCTAGGAATAAGTGTGTAGTAAATGATCTGAATAGGTAGGGGATGTTTTCGATGCCTAGGTTTAATATGGCCAATTCTGGTGAGAGTTGGATGGTTGTTCCTATGACTTGTTGGAGAATTATGAATATTTTGGGCCAGAATGCTGCTAATTTCCCACATGTCCACAGAATGTGGAACAAGGTTCCTGTTTGTAAGCAATTCCTCCAGCATAATGGAGGTGTTGAGGGATCAAATTTTGCTAGTCTGTATGGCGTTAAATACCACCTTTGAACAATTTTATGGGATAGTTCCCACATGTTTGTACTTTTGGTGGCTGAGTATATGTATTGTAATGCTTTGTGCCACTGGTTTTCAGTATAAGATGTTTCTAGGTCTCTTTCCCATGCTTTCATAGGATTAGATTTTTCTAGGATAGATTTGTTGCCAAAAAAGTCATAGAATAGTGAAATTCCTCCCTTGCGACTTGTTGTAGAGGTAAGATAGATATGTATTTTCCAAAATAATTTGCATTGTAGGAGTTTGTTATTCCTGAGGAATGAGGATATTCATATGTAGTTAAACTTTTCAGAAGTTGGAAGGTCAAATTCTGATTGTAGTTGAATAAAAGATTTTAATTTATCATCTTTAAATAGGTTGGAAATCCATTTTATTCCTATAGACGACCACTTGTTTAAGCATAAGTTAGGGACAGTTATGGCTATTGCTTCAATGGGTATATCTAGATGAATAGTGGGTGTTGGTATAGGATTGATTGCTATTAATTTCTTCCAGCAAGCTTGTGTCGCTAGTATTGTGGGGGATAAATGGTTATATTTTTGGAGTTGGAAAGGTGAGGCCAGAATGAAGTGGTATAGGTTCCCCCCTGGTATTTGAGATTGTTCTAGGGTTCCCCAGAGTGGTGTTGCATGATTAGGAAACCACCCTCTGATCTGCGCTAATACTGCCGCCATGTGGTAGTCCCCAAAAATTGGGGCTCCCACTCCTCCCGCTTTTTTTGCTTTGCTGAGTTTAGAGAAGGAGCTGCGTGCTTTTTTACCCTCCCACAAAAAGGTAGTTAGTATACGTTGTAGATTTTTAAAAAAGGTTTTTGGTGCTGGTATAGGAATTGTTCGAAAAACATACAGTATTTGAGGTAATATTTGCATCTTAAATGCTGCGAGTCTACCTGACCATGATAGTATAAGTTTGCTAAGTTTTTGTGTTCCTTCTCTTACCTTCCCTTCGAGTGGTAGATAGTTTGCTTTAAATAGTTGTTCAGGATGTGAGGTAAGGTTAATCCCCAAATAATTGATCATGTGATTGCTCCATATATATGGGTATTTAGCTTGCAGTTCTATTTTGTTTTGTTGGGATATTCCTAGATCTAGTATGTACGATTTGGTATCATTCACCTTATAATATGAAACTTTGCCGTAGTCCCTGAGTAGGGAGTATACTTTTTCCAAGGAAGACAACGGATCAGTAAGCATCAGGATCACATCATCAGCGAAAAGACTTATGACGTGTTTACTTTTATTGATCATAAAGCCTTGTATTTGGGGTGATTGTCTAATTTTGGCTGCTAGTGGTTCCATGAGTAAATTGAAAATGAGGGGGGACAAGGGGCACCCCTGCCTCGTGCCATTTGAAATCCCGAAGGATCTAGATAACATGCCTGATGTATATACTCTTGCCGACGGGGCAGTGTACAAGGCCAGGATGGCGGATAGGATGTGTCCTGTTAGTCCGAATTTCTTTAGGGTTTGTGACAGGTATAACCAATGCACCCTATCAAACGCCTTCTCCGCATCTAGTGCTAGAAGCAGAGAAGGCGCTCGGGTTCTTCTAGCTATGTGGATTATATTTATTAGGCGTCTGGTCGCATCTGACGCCTGTCTTCCTTTTGTAAAACCTGATTGGTCTGGGTCAATTAAGATAGGGAGTATATTTATCATTCTAAGTGCTATCATTTTGGCGTAAATTTTCAAATCGTTGTTTAGTAATGAAATTGGTCGGAAATTTTGGGGTTGATCCGGTGTCTTCCCAGGCTTAGGTAATGTCACAATAATTGCTTCGAGCATTTCAGGAGGGAAGGAAGCAGAGGCAGCAGCTCTATCGTACACTTTAAGGAGGTGTGGGCTTAGAATCGACTGGAAATTCCTATAGTACTCGCCTGTTAGACCATCTGGTCCTGGTGATTTGTTGTTTGGGAGTGTTTTTATAGTGTTTAGTAATTCCGTCATGGAAAATGGTAAGTTGAGCGTTTGTAGTTGAGATGGTGTGAGTGTGGGAAGGTCTATGTTGGAAAGAAAGTCGTTTATTGTTTCTGGTGTGGGTTGCGGTGTTTTATCATCTTTGTGTAGGTTATATAGGAAACCATAATAGTCGCTAAATGCGTCTGCGATACCTTGTGGGTCATATATTTTTTGCTTTGTGTTCGGATGTATAATGTGGGCTACTTTGGTCTTAAAGCGTTGTCCTTGTATCCTCCTTGCTAATGCTTTACCAGCCTTATTGTTGGTAGAATAGAAGGACGCTTTTGATTGTTTTTCTGTTTGATCGTGTATTTGTATTAATACTATTCTAAGTTTATGTCTTAATTCAGTAAGTGTAGTGCTTATAGAGGGGGTGGGGTTGCTTTTATTAAGAGCTTCTAAAGTGTCAATTTCTTTTAGTAAATTTGCGATATTTTGCTGCCGCTGCTTCCTGAGCCTTGCTCCTAGTTGTATAAATATTCCCCTTATATATGCCTTATGGGCATTCCATAATAAAGAGGCATCATTTGTAGATGGTGAATTGACCCGAAAGTAACTGGACAAGTGGTCCTCCAATAATTTTTTAGTTTTAGGGTTTTGGATGATGTGGGAGTTAGCTCGCCACATATAAGCGGCGGTGGTAGGATAAGAATCTTTAAGTGTAAGTAGAACAGGAGCATGATCTGACCACGCTATTGTTCCTATTTTTACTTGAGTCACTTTTTGCAATAGCCACTTGTCTGTTAGGATCAGGTCAATTCTCGTATACGTACAATGTCTATGTGAAAAAAAAGAATAATCCTTTTCATTGGCGTGCAGACAACGCCAAGTGTCGAATAAGTCATGTGAGCGTAAAAAATTGTTTAGAGAATATGATCTTTTAGTAGGGGCTGTAGTAGAGTCCATTTGTGGATCCGGAACGATGTTAAAGTCCCCGCATATTATGAGAGAGCCTTGATGTAAGTTCTTTACTTTCCTCATGAGCCCATGTAAGAATTTGATTTGTCGTTTATTGGGTACGTAAACATTGAGTAGGGTGTATCGGATGTTGTTGATATCGCATATTATTATGAGATAACGACCTGCTGTGTCCGTCGTAGTGGAAATTAGGTTGAAAGCTATCGTGTCCTTTACTGCAATCATCACTCCTCTTTTTTTTGCTGGCATGTTAGAGAAGAAAAAATGTTGGAAGGATTTATGTGAACATTTAGGTGGTGCCTTTTGGTGGAAGTGGGTCTCTTGGACACATAGTATATCGCATTTAGATGTATCTGCTTCTCTCCATAGAGATGTTCTCTTAGCTGGGTGGTTTAAGCCGTGGGCATTTACTGATAGAATGTTAATTGGCATCTTGGTATTTTAAATGGTGTGTTTGTGTTTGATGAGAAACGTACTCACAGTTAGGAGTAGTGGAAGGTTGTATGTTTCTAAACGTTGTTCTTTTGCTCTTCTTGTGGACATTCATGTTGGTTTCTTGAGTATCTTGAACTTGGTAAGGGTATTCATTGAATTCTCCTGGATAGAATGGTGGGAATAGTTCCTGTAAAATAGGGAAAAGTGGAGAGCAAAACAAAGGAGGAAAACCAAACAAACTGAAACTTAAAAGGAGGGTTATGGTAACCCTTGTGCAGATCATGTCTGCTCAGGCTTTGGGAGCTTGTGGGGTGGTATAAGCTCCAATGAGCGGGGCCCTATGTTGGGCTAATGATATGAGGCCTACCTTTCTAGGCTTAGGATGGTTGTTATCATTTGTAAGCTGCAGTTTGCTGCCAATCTGGAGGGACTTTGTTGAGGTTCCTATCATCAGAGGAGGAGGTATGTTCATCTGAGATGATTTTCCACTTTTGCAGCAGTTTGTAACCCTTAGATGGGGAAGTGATTACATGATTCACTCCATCTTTAGTGATTAACAGTTTAGTTGGATAGCCCCATTTGTAGGTAATGCTATGGTTCCTTAATGCTTTGGTAATGTTATTCAAATTCTTGCGTAGCTGCAAGGTAAATTGTGACAAATCTGCATAGAATTGTAGTGCGGCGTATTCTGTGTCACGGTGTTCCCCTTTACGTGTAATTGTCATCAGGCGCTCTTTTGATTGGTAGAAGTGCATTCTGAATAATACATCTCTAGGTACATTTTCTGGGATAAACGAGGGTTTAGGCAGTCTGTGTATCCTATCTATGGACAGTTCTATGGCCGGTATTTCTGGCATAAGGGTGGTTAGCATTGCGGACGCATAGGTGCGTAGATCTGAAGGCTGCACATTTTCCGGTATTCCACGGATCTTAACATTATTGCGTCTGGATCTGTCTTCTAAATCTGCTAATTTAGCTTTGATCCATGTTTGTTCTTCTTCCGCTGTGTCGTGTGCGTCTACTAGGTCGTTAATGGTGGTGGCATAGTCCCCCATTCTGGTCTCAATATGGTCTACTCTTTCTCCCACTGCAGTCAGTTCTGTGTTAAACTTCCTCATGCATGCCATCATATCGGTGTGCAATGTGCTTCTTAAAGATATGAGCATATCTTTTAGTGTGGTGTCTGACACTGGCTGGTTCAGCGTGGGGAAGGAGACTATGGAGTCCGGGAGCTCTCTTGTGTCCTCTTGTGAGTCTGCAGTAGATCTTACCTCACAGTTCTGTGTCCCAGCTTCATCCATTCTGAAGCGTGCTTTGGCCGGACTTCTGTTTAGTGGAGATGAGGGTTGTGAGGTGTCTTCCATGTCGAAAGCGCGTCTGTATTCCTGGGAGTCGCGGCTCTGTAAGTGTTTGTGAGCCGCGCGCTGTGATGAAGAGGGGCCGGCGCCATCTTGTCCATGAGGCCGCTGTGGCTGTGTGTAATAGTCCGTCAGCTTTTTCGGGCGGTGTTCCGCCTGCCGTTTTCTAGGCATGTTCCCGGGAGGTTGGGGGGTTGATCCGCCGGTATTAGAGGTTTTTATTGTGCCTCTAGTCGCTGTGAGCCGCTATTTCTTCCCGCTGTGCGCTGGAGCTCAGGAGTCACACCGCCATCTCGGTGGAGTCCAAGCCACGCCCCCGACCATCAGGTTTTTTAGCCTAAGGAAAAGACCACCTATCTCTGAGTCTGTGTTAAGGGCTGTGAAAACCCCTTCTGTGTTAAAAGTGCGGCTAGTCCGATAATCGAACACATCCATGTTTAGTGGATTATCAAGGCGTACGGAGAGGCTGCAATAATACTGTCAAAAAGAAACGTGTAAAAAGAAGGTGTAGAAATTGCGCCAACTCCCAGAATAAACAAAAATAGAGCAGCCAACACAACAATCTGACCGTTGCAAGTGTAAAAATAATAATAAAGTGTGGCGCTAGTAGAAACAAAGTAAGTAGAAAATAGTGGTCTCTGTGAGAGAAAAAAAAAAAAAAAACTTGAAGTGTATAACCATAGAGTGAATATTACAGCATCTCAAAGGGTATATACAAGTAAGTAATAGCAGTAAGTGCTTAAGTGTGTAAAGGGGTGAAATGCTTAGGAGCAGACCATGGGTTGATCAGAAAACAACAATGCATAAAATACCATATTCAAAAAATATTCAAAGAAATCATTATAAAGTGTCCCAGTATATTGAGTGTGTAGCTCTATGAAGGACGTATTGTCCGTATATATAGATGCTGAAAGGAAAAATGTCCAAAACCCTAAAAAAGGTGAACATATAAAAGCATAAGAAGTCTATTATTGAAGAGGTGCGGTGCTTCAAACGGACCCCACAGCCATCTGGATATAGGCCATCTTCATATGCAATGGTTAAAGGGTAGCCTTAAAAATCCTTCAATAAAGATGGATTCTTCACTCATGTAGGTATTTTCAACATAAAGAGAGAAAGACAAAAGGATGCCCTTACCAGAGAAGGTGGACTCACAGGCCCTTGGCGGTGAGTCAAACAGGCTTGTACCGTCAAGCGGTATAGGGTGGCACTCTGTGAGAAGACTTTATGTAGAATCCCATCAGGAGTCTTCAGATGCTAGTATGGGGACAGGAACGTCCAAGGATCAGCTTCAATCGCCGGTTGGTCATTTCCTCAGTGGTCCATCCCATATATGAATGAGCAAAGAAAAGAAAAAGGCTTCCACATGGTGTAAATCCTTATTTTTCAAAAAGGCATAGTAGCACTTTATTCAGGGATACACTCCGAAAAATTACAGGCAGGGGCGGTAAAAACTCGGTTCAGAGTACAAATAGGTGTAAAAATAATAAAAAAATCATCTAAAAACAGCGCAGTGAATAGTGGTGGGGTATAGACATAAAAACCCGACGCGTTTCGCCCTCCAAGGCTTCTGCTAGGGTATGAATAAGCCCCCCACACAACTGCGCTTTATATAATCTCTTTTGAATGGAGTGTAACAGCTGATTAGCGCTGTTACACGAGATGACTTCCGGGTTCGGCAGCGTCATGGGTGACCGACGGTCACATGATGTTTTTGTGGCCCATCACATCTCCGAGGAGTTAGTCAGAGAGCCAAGCCTCACTTTCGCTATCCACTCAACAGGGCGTCACTCCTATTGGGCTCAAAGGTCACGTGTCGATCACGTGATGTGTATCCTAGGGAGTGACGAAAGGCCGCTCACGACCTGCATATCACAGGAGACAGGAAGTGACAGCTTGACATACTGGGAGCTGGAACGCAAACACAGCCGCGTTCCATAGTTGTATTTATCTTATTTAAGGTCCAATTTCATGTGGAACGAACCGAATCCCGGGAATCTTCCCCTAATATCTTCGTAAAAAACTCTATATATTGCACAATAGATAAATGGCCATTAAAAATTTAAGTGTGCACGGAAACGGACAGGAATATAATGCAATGTGGCATTCTTAAGAAATAGTATTAAAGGTGCATAACGAACCCAAATAGTCTAAAAAATTGCAATTTTTATGGCCAAATGGGAGGAGGATGTCGTCGGTGTCCTGAAACCCCCACAGCTGGCTCTGTGGGCCAGGTACATCGACGACATCCTCCTCCTATGGAGAAGCTCCATGGGATCACTGAACCAGTTCATGTCGACCCTAAACGACAACGAGGTGGGCATCCATCTATCTTATGAAGCCAGCTCCTCTACAATACACTTCTTGGATTTAGAAATCTCAGCTGTCAACGGTCAATTGGAGACGAAAACCTTCTTCAAAGTTACTGACCGTAACGGATACATTCCAATTGACAGCTGCCACCATACAGCATGGCTGAAATCAGTTCCTCGGAGCCAACTGATGCGAATCAGACACAATTGTTCTCTTTTGCCAGACTATTATAAACAAGCAGAGACCATTAAGTCCAGATTCAAGGAAAAAGGGTACGATGGAGGACTAATCGACCAGGAGATCCAGAAAGTAGCCCACATCGACCGCTCCTCACTGTTGGTGGAACAACCCAAAAGACCTTTGGATGATAGACATAGATGGGCCTTTCTTACCAACTATTCCATCCAACATAAACAAATAAAGAATATTATTTCAAAACATTGGAAAGTATTGAAAAACGACCGAATACTGGGCCCATTACTACCTAAACAGGCTGGTGTGATCTATAAGGGTGCACCATCGATAGGGGGTAGGATTGCACCGGGTGTAGTGGACCCCCCAAAGACACCATCATTCTTCTTTGACCTCAAAGGTTTCTACCCTTGCAGGAAATGCAGGGTATGCAAAGTTAACGCTTACAAATCCCGCAAAATCGAAACCTTTGTGTCATCTTCAACTGGGAGGGAATACAAGATGAAACAATTCGCCACTTGCACTACTAAGTTCATCGTATACCTTATCACTTGTCCCTGTGGTAAGCAGTATATAGGACGAACTATACGTAACTTTTCTATACGAGTGAACGAACATATCACAGCTATATTAAAAGGACGCACAAATCACAGTGTTCCCAAACACTACCTACATCATCACAATCAGAATCCATCTGGAACGAAGTTCCAAATCATTGACAAATTCGTTCCTCATTGGAGAGGGGAACCAAACACAAGGGGTGTCTCCAAACTTGAAACCTTTTGGATACACCTAATGAGGTGCTATGTGCCACACGGACTTAACGTCGAGTGGGATATCAACGCTTTTATTAATCTATCCTAGGCGTTGATATCCCCCCGATGGCCGTCCCCGACTATCTGTGGTTCATATGGTACCCCTCCACATTACCTAGATACATGCATCTTTCTTATTTTTTATTTCTTTTTAGTGCACCTATATGAGGATTATAAGTACTCCTTAAAGGCACTTAGCATGCACTTATCCCCACCCTGCAGAACATCTTCTTAGGGATTTTTATTATTTAGTATTTTTCAGTATCTTTTTAAATATTTCTTTTGTTTCTCCGCTGTATTTTTCACATACATATATTTTTTACTCTAAGCTTTTCACCTCACCTGCCACTGCGGTAGAGGAGTAATGAAATTTTGAAGTTTGATATGGAACACAATCTCCATTCAGATAGTATCAACACCTTTATCATCTTAGTTCCACTTATTATATTTCACAACTCTTATTTTTTGGACCTCACTGTCAACCACACTCTTGTCTGGCACATTTTTTTAGGCTGACTATGATTTTGTCCCCTTCCTCCATGAATGGTTTCCCGACACATGAACTGTTTAAATACATTTTCATGTGTTGTGTGCTTCTTCATACACAATCTCATATAAATCTAATTGTTTTAGGTCTCTGCTATATAATTCATTCAGTCTGTTTTATGTATATGTTGCAATTTTTTAGACTATTTGGGTTCGTTATGCACCTTTAATACTATTTCTTAAGAATGCCACATTGCATTATATTCCTGTCCGTTTCCGTGCACACTTAAATTTTTAATGGCCATTTATCTATTGTGCAATATATAGAGTTTTTTATGAAGATATTAGGGGAAGATTCCCGGGATTCGCTTCGTTCCACATGAAATTGGACCTTAAATAAGATAAATACAACTATGGATCGCGGCTGTGTTTGCGTTCCAGCTCCCAGTATGTCAAGCTGTCACTTCCTGTCTCCTGTGATACGCAGGTCGTGAGCGGCCTTTCGTCACTCCCTAGGATACACATCACATGATCGACATGTGACCTTTGAGCCCAATAGGAGTGACGCCCTGTTGAGTGGATAGCGAAAGTGAGGCTTGGCTCTCTGACTAACTCCTCGGAGATGTGATGGGCCACAAAAACATCATGTGACCGTCGGTCACCCATGACGCTGCCGAACCCGGAAGTCATCTCGTGTAACAGCGCTAATCAGCTGTTACACTCCATTCAAAAGAGATTATATAAAGCGCAGTTGTGTGGGGGGCTTATTCATACCCCAGCAGAAGCCTTGGAGGGTGAAACGCATCGGGTTTTTATGTCTATACCCCACCACTATTCACTGCGCTGTTTTTAGATGATTTTTTTATTATTTTTACACCTATTTGTACTCTGAACCGAGTTTTTACCGCCCCTGCCTGTAATTTTTCGGAGTGTATCCCTGAATAAAGTGCTACTATGCCTTTTTGAAAAATAAGGATTTACACCATGTGGAAGCCTTTTTCTTTTCTTTGCTCATTCATATATGGGATGGACCACTGAGGAAACGACCAACCGGCGATTGAAGCTGATCCTTGGACGTTCCTGTCCCCATACTAGCATAATATCTGAAGACTCCTGATGGGATTCTACATAAAGTCTTCTCACAGAGTGCCACCCTATACCGCTTGACGGTACAAGCCTGTTTGACTCACCGCCAAGGGCCTGTGAGTCCACCTTCTCTGGTAAGGGCATCCTTTTGTCTTTCTCTCTTTATTTTGAAAATACCTACATGAGTGAAGAATCCATCTTTATTGAAGGATTTTTAAGGCTACCCTTTAACCATTGCATATAAAGATGGCCTATATCCAGATGGCTGTGGGGTCCGTTTGAAGCACCGCACCTCTTTAATAATAGACTTCTTATGCTTTTATATGTTCACCTTTTTTAGGGTTTTGGACATTTTTCCTTTCAGCATCTATATATACGGACAATACGTCCTTCATAGAGCTACACACTCAATATACTGGGACACTTTATAATGATTTCTTTGAATATTTTTTGAATATGGTATTTTATGCATTGTTGTTTTCTGATCAACCCATGGTCTGCTCCTAAGCATTTCACCCCTTTACACACTTAAGCACTTACTGCTATTACTTACTTGTATATACCCTTTGAGATGCTGTAATATTCACTCTATGGTTATACACTTCAAGTTTTTTTTTTTTTTCTCTCACAGAGACCACTATTTTCTACTTACTTTGTTTCTACTAGCGCCACACTTTATTATTATTTTTACACTTGCAACGGTCAGATTGTTGTGTTGGCTGCTCTATTTTTGTTTATTCTGGGAGTTGGCGCAATTTCTA
Source organism: Lithobates clamitans (assembly GCA_037952925.1). Classification (NCBI taxonomy): domain Eukaryota; kingdom Metazoa; phylum Chordata; class Amphibia; order Anura; family Ranidae; genus Lithobates; species Lithobates clamitans. Next base: position 1,540,687 of record JBBGZY010002433.1, read on the forward strand.
CACCTTCTTTTTACACATTATCCAAAATCAAAATGTGCATTTTATAGAAAACAGGCCTGTGTAAAACCCACAAGAAAGACACAAATCTTGATCTTACAAAGTTCACATTTGGTAGAACTTGAAGGCAATATCAGACATGAGTATTTAGGAACTGTGTTTGATATTGCGTTCAGATGGGGGGAAATCACCCCAGGAAAAGCCAAATTTGGAAGATGCACACAAATTTCACAATGTCAACATGTGCTATCTGCCATCACGGGGGATGAAGGGACGTGTTTTGGGGGAGAAAGCCCTTCCTCACCGCTACTTTATTATTGAGGAAGGGGTTGCACCCCCAAAACGCGTCCATTGATCTCCCGTGATGGCAGATAGCACATGTTGGCACACTGTGTGCATCCTCCAAATTTGGCTTTGGGAAAAATCACAAAAACATTTAGCACATTGTAGCAGACAAAAGAAGAAAGTGATTTTGAGGGGCTTTAAACTCGCCCCAAAACATCAATGATGTTTTTATATTTTGGAATAACATCATTGAGTTTTGCTTGATGTTTTCCAATTGTAAATTACACCCCATGATCTCCCCGATCAGGATCTGGGCACTTTCGGATGTGAATGGATCTTCATCCACAACCTCACGATCACCTAAAAAGAGAGGAAACCCAAAATAAATTAGGTCTCAAAAAAATGCCGCCATCCATCTCTTATCTGAGCCTGTGGTCGCAGACACTCACCTGTTGTGGTGACTAGTTCCACCACGTCTTCTTCCTCCTGCTCATCTTGTGTTGGGGGGATTTTCCCTTCTTCCAGAGGGGGGGGGGCTCTGGTCTCCTCGGATGAGGGGTGTCCTCTGAGTCTTTTCTCCCCTATGTAAAACAAAAATGGTATACTTAGCACACAGATATTTGATGGCAGAACTATAAATAGGAAACATTGCTTGGAAGTGGGGTACAATTGTCTATTTTAGCAGAGTTCCAAGATGTAGCTTTTTCAGTGTCCTTTGTCAAGCTGCAATACTTTACCTGTTTTGTACAAGCTTCACAGATGGAGACCCCCCCTATAGTATATACTGGAGCACCTGTGTGCCCCCCCTAATAAAAAGGGTGTTCTTGTGTCCCACACTAGTGCTCCAGTGTCCAGATGTGAAAACAGCTGCTCAGTGTCCTCTCCTTACACAGAATCTAGTTTTCATTTCATTCTAGTAACAAAGCCATCTACACAACCCAATTCTTTGAAGACAAGTATAGGGCCTCAAAATGGTGGCCAAATGCATATGGGCTAAACAATGGTATTTTATAGTCCGAAACAAAAAATGTGTGATCCGAACGAATAATGTGCCCATGAACATAAAAGTTGCCATTTTAAACTGTACAACAGTTCCTAAAAGCACATGGAGCAGCACGAACGTAATAAACACAAGAACAATAGGAACACAGCACAACTACTTACTTTTTTGCAGCACTCTCCGGATCTTTCTGTACTGCTCATGTTCTCGTAATTTCAGGTCCGACCACCGCTTCCTGAGCTGATCTTTCGATCGTCGTACCCCGAATTTCCGGTGCAGACTCCTGACTAGGGATGAGCTTCGAGTTCGAGTCGAACTCATGTTCTACTCGAACATTGGCTGTTCGCAAGTTCGCCGAACAGCGAACAATTTGGGGTGTTCGCGGCAAATTCGAATGCCGCGGAACACCCTTTAAAAGTCTATGGGAGAAATCAAAAGTGCTAATTTTAAAGGCTTATATGCAAGTTATTGTCATAAAAAGTGTTTGGGGACCCGGGTCCTGCCCCAGGGGACATGGATCAATGCAAAAAAAAGTTTTAAAAACGGACGTTTTTTCAGGAGCAGTGATTTTATTAATGCTTAAAGTCAAACAATAAAAGTGTAATATCCCTTTAAATTTCGTACCTGGGGGGTGTCTATAGTATGCCTGTAAAGGGGCGCATGTTTCCTGTGTTTAGAACAGTCTGACAGCAAAATGACATTTGGAAGGAAAAAACTCATTTAAAACTACCCGCGGCTATTGCATTGCCGACAATACACATAGAAGTTCATTGATAAAAACGGCATGGGAATTCCCCACAGGGCAACCCCGAACCAAAATAAAAAAAAAAAATGATGTGGGGGTCCCCCTAAATTCCATACAAGGCCCTTCAGGTCTGGTATGGATATTAAGGGGAACCCCAGCCAAAATTAAAAAAAAAAATTGACGTGGGGTTCCCCCTAAATTCCATACCAGACCCTTCAGGTCTGGTATGGATTTTAAGGGGAACCCCGCGCCAAAAAAAAAAAAAAAAAAACGGCGTGGGGTCCCCCTAAAAATCCATACCAGACCCTTATCCGAGCACGCAACCTGGCAGGCCGCAGGAAAAGAGGGGGGGACGAGAGTGCGGCCCCCCCCCCTCCTGAACCGTACCAGGCCACATGCCCTCAACATTGGGAGGGTGCTTTGGGGTAGCCCCCCAAAACACCTTGTCCCCATGTTGATGAAGACAAGGGCCTCATCCCCACAACCGTGGCCGGTGGTTGTGGGGGTCTGCGGGCGGGGGGCTTATCGGAATCTGGAAGCCCCCTTTAACAAGGGGACCCCCAGATCCCGGCCCCCCCCCTGTGTGAAATGGTAAGGGGATACTTACCCCTACCATTTCACTAAAAAACTGTCAAAAATGTTAAAAATGACAAGAGACAGTTTTTGACAATTCCTTTATTTAAATGCTTCTTCTTTCTTCCTTCATCTTCTTCTTCTTCTGGTTCTTCTGGCTCTTCTGGTTCTTCCTCAGGCGTTCTCGTCCAGCATCTCCTCCGCGGCGTCTTCTATCTTCTTCTCCTCGGGCCGCTCCGCACCCATGGCATGAGGGGGGAGGCTCCCGCTCTTCTCTTCATCTTCTTCTTCATCTTCTTCTTCATCTTCATCTTCTTCTTCATCTTCTTCTTCTTCTTCTTCTTCTTCTTCTCTTCTTCATCTCTTCTTCCTTCTTCATTTCTTCTGCGGGCCGCTCCGCATCCATGCATGGAGGGAGGCTCCCGCTGTGTGACGGCGTCTCTTCGTCTGACGGTTCTTAAATAACGGGGGGCGGGGCCATTCGGTGACCCCGCCCCCCTCTGACGCACGGTGAATTGACGGGACTTCCCTGTGACGTCACGGGGAATGCCACAGGGAAGTCCCGTCATGTCCCGTGCGTCAGAGGGGGGCGGGGTCACCGGGTGGCCCTGCCCCCCCGTTATTTAAGAACCGTCAGACGAAGAGACGCCGTCACACAGCGGGAGCCTCCCTCCATGCATGGATGCGGAGCGGCCCGCAGAAGAAATGAAGAAGGAAGAAGAAGAAGGAAGAAGAAGAAGAAGGAAGAAGAAGAAGGAAGAAGAAGAAGGAAGAAGAAGAAGGAAGAAGAAGAAGGAAGAAGAAGAAGAAGAAGGAAGAAGAAGAAGGAAGAAGAAGAAGGAAGAAGGAAGAAGAAGAAGGAAGAAGAAGGAAGAAGAAGAAGGAAGAAGAAGAAGGAAGAAGAAGAAGGAAAAAGAAGAAGAACGGGAGCCTCCCCCCTCATGCCATGGGTGCGGAGCGGCCCGAGGAGAAGAAGATAGAAGACGCCGCGGAGGAGATGCTGGACGAGAACGCCGGAGGAAGAACCAGAAGAGCCAGAAGAACCAGAAGAAGAAGAAGATGAAGGAAGAAAGAAGAAGCATTTAAATAAAGGAATTGTCAAAAACTGTCTCTTGTCATTTTAACATTTTTGACAGTTTTTTAGTGAAATGGTAGGGGTAAGTACCCCCTTACCATTTCACACAGGGGGGGGGGCCGGGATCTGGGGGTCCCCTTGTTAAAGGGGGCTTCCAGATTCCGATAAGCCCCCCGCCCGCAGACCCCCACAACCACCAACCACGGTTGTGGGGATGAGGCCCTTGTCTTCATCAACATGGGGACAAGGTGTTTTGGGGGGCTACCCCAAAGCACCCTCCCAATGTTGAGGGCATGTGGCCTGGTACGGTTCAGGAGGGGGGGGGGGCGCACTCTCGTCCCCCCCTCTTTTCCTGCGGCCTGCCAGGTTGCGTGCTCGGATAAGGGTCTGGTATGGATTTTTAGGGGGACCCCACGCCGTTTTTTTTTGTTTTTTTTGGCGCGGGGTTCCCCTTAAAATCCATACCAGACCTGAAGGGTCTGGTATGGAATTTAGGGGGAACCCCACGTCAATTTTTTTTTTAAATTTTGGCTGGGGTTCCCCTTAATATCCATACCAGACCTGAAGGGCCTTGTATGGAATTTAGGGGGACTCCCACATCATTTTTTTTTTTTAATTTTGGTTCGGGGTTGCCCTGTGGGGAATTCCCATGCCGTTTTTATCAATGAACTTCTATGTGTATTGTCGGCAATGCAATAGCCGCGGTAGTTTTAAATGAGTTTTTTCCTTCAAAATGTCATTTTGCTGTCAGACTGTTCTAAACACGGGAAACATGCGCCCCTTTACAGGCATACTATAGACACCCCCCAGGTATGAAATTTAAAGGGATATTACACTTTTATTGTTTGACTTTAAGCATTATTAAAATCACTGCTCCTGAAAAAACGGCCGTTTTTAAAACTTTTTTTTGCATTGATCCATGTCCCCTGGGGCAGGACCCAGGTCCCCAAACACTTTTATTGACAATAACTTGCATATTAGCCTTTAAAATTAGCACTTTTGATTATTCATGTTCGTGTCCCATAGACTTTAACGGTGTTCGCGTGTTCGAACGAATTTTTTTCCTGTTCGCATGTTCTGGTGCGAGCCGAACAGAGGGGTGTTCGGCTCATCCCTACTCCTGACCACTTTCGCCATGATCTTGGCCTTTCGGACATTGTGGTTGGGGTAAGGCCCATACTTTCCATCATAGTCGGCCTTCTTCAGGATGTCCACCATTTCCAACATCTCCCCAAAGGACATATTTGAGTCCTTTAATCTCCTTCTGGATCGGGACGTTTCAGGCTCCAGCCTTTCCTCCTTCCTCCTCCTCCTCGTTGCTGTACTTAGCACTATCCTGCTGTCTCTCCGCCATGTGCTCTTCCTCCACTGCGCCGAAAAAAAAGGGGCGGGGAATAGAATAGAAAGAACGTCAGGGGCGGGCGGAGTTATACGCATGTGCAGTGTGTATAAATCGTAACGCGCGCGTCTTACGTACGATCTGTGAGCGGAGGAAGGAGCATCGGAGACGCCGATCGTGCTAACGAAGGTAGGATCTAAACTTGGGCCTATACTGCTTCGAAATTGAAGCCTATATTGTAACAAGATTAGGGGAGTTTGGCCTGACATTAGGGTTTGTCTTGTGTTGTGTCTTGCAGAGAAAATGGATGGTTTCAACGACCACAATTTCCTGCCCCTGTTTATTGACAAGTACAGAGAGCTGCCCTGTCTGTGGCAGGTCAGACACCCCCACTATAACCACAAACAGAAGAGGCAGGCAGCGCTGGAGAAACTGCTGGAGTTGGTGACGCCGGTGGTCCCCACAGCAACCATCCCTTATTTAAAAGCTAAAATTGGTGGCCTGAGGAGCACATATCTTAGGGAGCGCAAGAAGGTCACAGATTCCCAGAGGTCCGGAGCTGCAGCAGATGACATTTATGTCCCCAGGCTGTGGTACTATGAGAGACTGCGATTTCTGTCAGACCACTCTGAAGTCAGGGAATCCCTCTCCACTCTTCCTTCCACGCTTCCTTCCATACCAGCTGAGGCTTCTGATGTCCAACCTGGGCCTTCCAGCAAGGAAGAAGTGGAGGAGCCCAGCTGGAGTCAGGTATAGCATTCTTCTACAGATTTCTGGGCAATAAAGAAATGATGTTTACTAGATGTTATTATTGATCACTAATTGCTGATTAAAAAAAGTGTTTTACATATCAATAGACAGTAGTGGGCAAAAATAATTGGGACAAGAATGCAAAATGCTGGGCTCAGAAGGATAGTCTGTTATATTTGTTAACATTGAATTTGCAGCAGTCGGGAGGTGAAAATTGTGTGTGATTGATGAAAACAATACTAAAACTATGTCTCTTTTTCATACACAGGAAGACCTCAGCCAGGAGGAGGCTGTGGAATGTGGCAGCCAGGAAGAGGCGGGGATTAGTGGCAGCCAGGAGGAGGCAGGGCTAAGTGTCAGCCAAGAGAAGCCAGGGACAAGTGGCAGCCAAGAGAAGCCTGGGACAAGTCGCAGCCTGACTGAGTCTCAGGTCCCTCCCCTCCGCCTGCCATATAAAAGGGCCAGGAAGGCCACTCCCAGTCCTGTGCAGGATTCAGCGTACAGGCTGATCCAGGAGGCTTCGGCGTCCCTCAGAGCCTTCCCCAGTCTTGCAGAGGCCTTTGCCTGCATGGCTGCCACCAATTTGCTGGGCATGCAGGAGGGCCAACGCAAGATTTCTGAGGACCTGATTTATAAAGTCCTTCGTAAGGGGGAGAGTGGGGAACTGACACCCAAGACGGATGTCATGGAGAGGGACGATCCTCCTCCTCCTCCTCCTCCTCCTCCTGCTGCCACAACTCCACCACCACAGCCAAAGCCTGTAAGGAAGCGTGGAAAGAAGACCTGAGAGTGATGACCCTGGGTTCAGTCTGGTCTGACAGAATCTGCAGTCTCTCGTATGACCACAGCCTGGGGACACAGATGTCATCTGCTGCTTTCCGGATCTCTGGGACTTCTGGACCAGACTGCCCTCCCTTAGATAAGGACTCCTCAGGCCACCAATTTTGCTTTTAAATAATTGATGTCTGCCCTGGGAGTCCAAGGCTTCGCCCACTTCTGCAGTTTCTCCAGCGTTGCCTCCCTCTTTGTTTAGTTGTGACCCCTTAATAAAATATTTTTAGGTAAATTCTACTCTCCTGTGTGTGTTTTCATCCAAAAAGGACAGTTTGTTGGTGAGTATTCAGGTACATTTCTAAAGTACAATGTGAAATTAACAAGGGACAACAACACCAAACAATCTCCTACAGATTAAATAGAACAACATATCAATGGTGTTGTGGGAACTTGTCACAAAAAACACACAAACATTTTCGGGAGTACAAATCAAAATCACCAAAAAAAAAAATAAATAAAAAGAGAAAAACAAAAAAAGATTCTATATTAAAGTAAAAAAAAAAAAAAAAAATATGTTGTCAGATGTGAGAAATCAAAATATATTGAGGGAATCCCGATAAATAGTAACGAAAAAAGTTTGTGAGAAGTGTGTGTGAATATGAGCATCAAAACGACTTAATTCTTGTCACATTATAATGAAGAAGAGAGTGCGCTGAATTAAACCATTTTATACATTGCAGCGTGACGAAAGTGCTTTATCCATTATGAACGCTAAGTTTACCAGAACGAGCTGTCCCGTGTCGGAATTTCTTCTGAGCATGCGTGGCACTTTGTGCGTCGAAACAGGCCACACACGGTCGGAATTGACGCGATCGGATTTTGTTGTCGGAAAATTTTATCTCCTGCTGTCCAACTTTGTGTGTCGGAAAATCCGATGGAAAATGTCCGATGGCGCCCACACACGGTCGGAATTTCCGACAACACGCTCCGATCGGACATTTTCCATCGGAAAATCCGACCGTGTGTACGGGGCATTAGTGTATTTTATGTGCAGCCCAAGACGATTTCTCTTCTTCCAACATAGCCCAGGAAAATCCCCAGGGACACCTTTGATCTATAGTAGATCTTTTAACTTTCCTAACAAATTCGGCACTAGACTACTATTTTTCATTTTTTGCACACATGTAAAAAAATGCATTTTTTTGGCCATAACCCCCATAAACCCTCAGGACATTATGTTTTTTTTCTGAAAGCAGAGACCCCGCAGAGTAAATAGTAGTTTTTTGGTAAAATATATAAGCTGAGGTTGCATTGACTAAATATATACCAAACATGTCAATTCTTAAAATTGCATGCACCCGTAATATCGCAAGAAACTACAGTACCCAAAAATCTCCATAGGTGACACTTTAAAAGCCTTTACTGCTCATCAGTTTAGAGTTAACCATGAGGTCTGGCACTAAAATTATTGCTATCACTTCGATATTCATAGCCATACCTCACATGTGTGGTGCGATCAAAGTTTACATACTGTACGTGTGCACACTCTGGGCCGCATTTGCATTTGAGGATGTGTGCGGGGCAAAGGAGCTTACAGTTATTTTTTTTTAATACATTTTATTGTCATTTTTTTTACTTTTACGTAACTTTATTGCTATCACAATTCCCTTGTGATAACATTGGGCAGGTGACAAGTAGACATTATGGAGACATTAGGGTTCTAATAGACCTCCCCTGCCCTCCAAAGCATCTAACCAGCAGATATCTTCTGGTTAGATGCTTCCCTGGCTTTACCAGCCAGGGAATGGAAGCTCTGAAATCGGAAGTGACAAAATCGTCAAAACTGATGTGCCTCAGTTTTCTCCAGATCGCCATCCGTACATGGCTGGATGTGGTCCCAGGCTCCCAGTAAAATCGGGAGAACTAAAAAAAACACGTGGGGGGGGACACTGCGCTGCCCTCACAGTGAAAGTGATCAGCAGCTATAGAGCTGCTGGATCACTTTCACTTTTCAGCCGGGATTCAGCTGAGAAAAACTGGCCAAGCTGATAGCTGCTATTGCAACCCTCAACTTGTGTTTAACAGTTCACTCTTTGGATGTACTATGTACGTCAAAAGAGCTGAACTAGTTAGTAATAAACTAGTAGTTCATAAATCATAAATCAAACTAGTAATAAATCATATGGTTGATAAAAATCGCTCTGGCAGAGAACAATACAGCTTTACATTTCTACCATTTCTATTATAACAACCCCTTTTTACAAAGCTCCATAGCTCACGCTGGCACCTCCACAACTGACCAGCAAACAGGTATTTCTGGGCTCCAAACTGTTTAACCACTTGCCTAACAGGCCAATTCTGACATTTCTGTCATACATGTAAAAATCAGCATTTTCATAGCTCCCAACTGTCCCTGATTTCGAGCGACTGTCCCTGATTTGGAACAAAGTCCCTCTGTCCCTCTTTCATCTTCATTTGTCCCTCATTTTGGTCTGATCTATATAGTTGGATATAAAATGCACTATTTATGTTTCAAAAAGTAATTCCCGGTGCTAAACCTTCCATCCAATTTATAAACTGCTGCATTTTTAAATTTCAAAAGCCAGTATAAAGGAATAGTAGTGGTAAAAAAAAGAACTTGTGGGTTTAACTAATCAATTTTTTGGATAATTCTTATTTAAGGGGGCATGGCAGGGGGTGTGCCCTATGCCTACATACTTTTGCTAAAAGGTGTCCCTCTTTCCCATCTCAAAAAGTTGGGAGGTATACATTTTTGTTGCTAGAAAATACTTTGTTGCTAGAAAATCACTTAGAACCCCCAAGCATTATATATATATTTTTTTTTCAACAAAGGGACTAGAGAAAAAAATGGTCGGTGTTGCAATTTTTTATGTCACATGATATTTGCGCAGTGGTTTTTCAAAGGAAATTTTTGGGGAAAAAATACACTTTAATGAATTCTAATGCACAAAAACAAAATCTATACCCGAATGGTTTGGTAAGATATAAAAAAAAATGTTACGCAGAGTAAATAGAAACCTAACATGTCGTGCTTTAAAATTGCGTACGCCTGTGTAATGGTGACAAACTATGGTACTTAAAAATCTCCATAGGCAACAATTTAAAAGTCTTTACAGGCTACCAGTTTAAAGTTACTCATGTGGTCTGGTGCTAGAACTATTCCTCTCGCTATAACGTTTGTGGAGATACCTCACATGTGTGGTGCAAACACCGTTTACATATGTGTGCAGGACCTACGTATGCTTTCGCCCTTGCGCATAAGCATGGGGGGCATGGTGATTTAGATGTTTGGTTTTGTTATTTTTTTTTTTTTAGTTTATGCTGTTCTTTTCATTTTTTTTTTGGTTACTTTTATTGCTATCATAAGGTATGAACAATATCAGACCCCAGATCTCTCCTCTGCCCTTAAAAGCATCTGATCAAACCGAGATCGGTAATGGTTTCTAAAGAAGAAACCAAAACCAGAAGTGACAAAATCCTCAACGCGTCTGGTTTCATAGACCATAGAGACGATCTGGGAACTTCCATTCCTCCTTCATCCATGATCAGCCAGCGGAACCAATGATTTAGCCCTTATCGCTCCCTGGTGGAATGGGATAGCCTGGAAAGGTAGGGAAAGGAGGCAGGGAACCACCTTCAGCTCCATGTAAAAGTGATACAGTGGCTAAATAGCCGCTAGGATCACTTTTAACCACTTGCCGCAAAATCACGTACCTGTACATTATTTTGCTTCAAGTGGTTGTGCCAGAATGATGTCTGCAGCTGTACCATTTTTTAAAACCAGCGGTCAGCTTTCTTGTAATAACAACTGATGCGGCCAAGCAGCCGCTTGGCTGGTTTTACAAGCAGTGCGAGGGGACATCCCTCCCCCTCCCGCTGCCTTACACTGCACCGCCTGGGCTATCCTGTTCCACCGGAAGACCTGAGCCACCAGCCGGCATGTCCGCTGGCTTGCCGGAGACCCAAACAAAGCCAAAATCGGCTTTGATTGGGCCTCGGATGTAATAACCAGGAAGCGGTGTCACAACATCACTTCCGGTTTACTGGAGTCTTAAAGACACCTGTTTTAAAAATGTGAAAGTATTCAAAAACGCCAATCTTTGTGTTTTGAATTCTTTCAAGTGCAGAGGAGAGGTTTATAGCTTTAGAGGTTTATAGTCTTATAGACCCTAGATCTCTTCATAAGGAGTACCTGTCACTTCCTATTACTGTCACAAGGGATGTTTACATTCTTTGTGTCAGCAATAAAAGCAATCAAAAAAATAAAAAATAAAAGGACAGTGTAAAGAAATAAAATAAAAAGTAAAATAAATAAGAAAAAAAGAAGTGAACACATATGCAAGTCGCACCCGCAAATGTGAACAGTGTTCAAACCACACATGTGAGGTATTGCCATGATTGTTAGAGTGAGAGCAATATAGATCTCCTCTGTAACTCTTAACTGGTAACCTGTTAAAAAAATTTAAAGCGTCGCCTATGGAGATTTTTAAGTACCGTGGTTTGTCACTATTCCACGAGCATGCGCAATTTTAAAGCATGACATGTTAGGTATCTATTTGCTCGGCATAACATCATCTTTCACATTATACAAAAACATTGGGCTAACTTTACTGTATTGTTTTTTTAAATTCATTAAAGTGTATTTTTTTCTTTAAAAATTGCGTTTGCAAGACTGCTGCGCAGTGTGATAAAAAATATTGCAACAACTGCCATTTTATTCCCTAGAGTCTCTTCTAAAAATATATATAGATATATATATCTATATATATCTATATAACGTGTATATATGTATATATATATATATATATATATATATATATATATATATATATATATACGGTATATAGATATGTATAGAGCAGATTGATACTGGGGGTCAATTCTCAGTACATTTGAATGTCATTCAAAATTAGTTCAAGGTCTTGTTTGCTTTTAACATTCAATTTTGGAATGAATGGACTTTACTGAACAAAACCCACATACACTGTTAGAAATTTGTACATTTGGAAAAAAAAATTCCACCCTGCTCATTTGAAATTTCTTATCACTGTGGCTGAAAACAAACGTCAATTTGGTCCCACTAGTGATTAGAAAAACAAATGAACTTTCTTACAACATAAAATGTCAGATTAAATTCTACTAGTGTATACCAGGCCCATACCTCCCAACTTTTTGAGATCGGAATGAGGGACACCTACCAGCAAAAGAATGTAGGCATAAGACATGCCCCCTGCCACACCCCCTTAACCACTTCAATACCAGGCACTTACGCCCCTTCCTACCCAGGACAATTTTCAGCTTTCAACACTGCCACACTTTGAATGACAATTGCGTGGTCATGCAACACTGTACTCAAAGTAAATTTTCTTCCCACAAATAGAGCTTTCTTTTGGTGGTATTTGATCACCTCTACAGTTTTTATTTTTTGCTAAACTAAACTAAACTGTCATAAAATTTTGTTTTCCACTTCACTGACGGGCACTGATGAGGCGGCACTGATGGTCACTGATGAGGCGGCACTGATGAGTTGGCACTGATATGTATAATTGATGGGCACTGATAGGCGGCACTGATATGCAGCACTGATGGGCACCAATAGGCGGCACTGATATGCAGCACTGATGGGCACTGATAGGTGGCACTGATGGGCACTGACAGGCGTCATTGATGGGCACTGACAGGCGGCTGTGATGGGCACTGACAGGCGGCTGTGATGGGCACTGACAGGTGGCTTTGATGGGCATTGACAGGTGGCTATGATGGGCACTGACAGGCAGCACTGATTGGCACTGATAGGCGGTACTGATTGGCACTGACAGGTGGCACTGACAGGTGGCACTGATGGGCAGCACTGATGATGAGGTACTGATAAGTACTGACAGGTGTTACTGCTGGGCAGTAATTGGCACTGGGGTGGGCAGTAATTGGCACTGTGGGGGGCAGTGATTGGCATTGTGGTGGGTACTGGCAGAATGTATTGTTTTTACATTGCTGGGCACTGGTTGGCAGGTAAGTGTGTACATTTGAGGGGGCTGTGCTGATAATCAATGTGCTGATTATCAATGTGCTGATTATCAGCACAGACCCCCCCTCTGACAGGGCGAGCCGCCGATCGGCTCTCACTGTCAGCGCGAACCGAGGAATGCCGTTTACTGGCACTTCCTGGTTCACAAGATGATTAGCTGTGATTGGTCACAGCTGATCACGTGGTAAGAAGCCTCTGACAAAATGGCACGTCGCGATCGCCGTGCTGCGCGCCCCCACGGGCGCTCGGCGGCATGTTATCCTGCTGGACATCATATGATGCCCAGTCAGGATAACAGAACCACTTCCGTCATTCTGCAAGAAGTGGTTAAAGAAGAGTTAACTTAAAAAAAGATTTGTTAAACCCACAAGGGCTTTTTATTTTACCACTACTATTCCTTTAAATTTGCTTTTGAAACTTACACATGCAGCAATTTAGATTTTGGATGAAAGGTTTAGCATTAGGAAACACCCTTTGAAAGATAAAAAGTGTGTTTTATATACAATATATAGATCAGACCAAAATGAGGGACAAATAAAAAGGAATGAAGGACAGAGGGACATTGCTCCAAATCAGGGTCAGTCCCTCCAAATCAGGGACAGTTGGGAGGTATGCAGGCCTACCTTACCCAGACTTACCTGTCCCCTGTTCTGTGATGCTGGCGGATCCCTCCAAGCTCAGGCTCATGTCACTTCTTGTTAAACTGAAAATGTTAGACTTTATCTGGTGTGTGGTACATCCTGAATGATCCAGCTGAAAAGAAGATGGAGTGAGTCATGTAGACTGCTAATGGTACAGTTTTAATAGTAATTAGTGGCAGCTGGTGCCCGAAATTTTTTTTTGGGGGGAGGGGGCAGCAAAAAAACCTGCCCCTCACTCACACTAGCCTTCCCCCCGGCACTCAATCGATCAGGAAGGCGGCGATCCATGGCCTTAGCTTATGCAGGGAGGCGCGGGGAGGAGGTTGCTGATGGAAGAGCCAAGCCAGGGCCGTTGCTTCTCCTCCCGGTCAAACGGGAAGTGGGTCCTGAGACCCGGATGCCTGGGAGTCCTAAGACTCCCAAGCAATCGGGTCTCAGGACTCATTTCCTGATTGACCGGGAGGAGAAGCAGGAAGGCATTAGCTAATATTAACTTGCTAATGTCACACAAGTGGGTGGGCTCTGCGCACCGATCCCACCCTTTTTGAAGCCAATTAGAGCCTTTGGCTGTAATCACGTGCTTCCAAAAAAAATAAAAAAAACCTTTGAAATCCATGTGTCCGATGCCCTGCATGGAGATTAGGGGACGGGTGGATGAATTACAGGGGCGGCGCCCCTAATGAGCGGGTCATCACTGATAGTAATACAACCATATTCAGCATTGCTAAGATATTTGTTTCATGTAAGAAGCTGACAAAATCAAGGAATTATGAGTACTCCTTTTGCATAAAAAGGGATTTAAATGCAAAAAAAAGTAGAAAATATATAAATTGATAAGCTCATTATTGTCTCTTCTACTAATTTACCATTCCAAAGTAGTTTGCACAGATCGAATGATATCCGATTCTTCTACGGCATATCTCAATCCTATAATATCCCAATACTGGCTTTCCATAGGTGTACCTGAGGAAACATTCCATAGACTTTAAGTATCTGTTGTTTACCATTAGTCAAGGACAGGTAAAATAGTATATTGTATTCATTTAAAAAGGGGAGAGTAAAGCCTGGTACATACAGGCAGTTTTTTTTCTGTCATCCCAGTGGGCTGAACGAAAAAAGGAGGTTGCTGTACTAACTATGCAATGTTAGTACAGCAATACCCCCTCTGTGCTATTGTGTTCTGACAGTGGGACTGCCCCCCCACCAGAACAGACACCGGTCGGCAATCGCAGCCAGTGATTGGATGCCGATCATCTGCTGGTTTTCCAGCATGCTCGTTCATCAGAAGCCGGTCATTGGAATGAGCCAGGCTAAAAGTCAGCAGGTAACTTCCGAACCAACCGTTTTCAGCCCATGTGTAAGCTCTCATGAATATGGCCTTGGCAACGCACTTGTTTTTTTTGACTGTATTGTAACTGTAATATCTCCCTTTATATTTTAAAGTGCTGCACAAACTGTGGAGCTAAATAAATCCTGTATAATAATAATATTAATAGGTAGACATGTGCACTGCCGAAAAATTTGTTCATTTTCGTTTTTGTTTCATTCATGTTTTTTTTTTTTGTTTTTTTTTATTGGGTCATTCGTTATGATTGCAATTCGTAAATTTGAAAACTTGTAAATTCTAAAAATTTATAAATTCGTAAATTAGAAAATTAGAAAATCCGAAAATTTGAAAGAATAACTAACTAACTAACTAATAATTACTAGCTATTAAATTATAGGTATTGTTATTTCCTTTCAAATTTGGCTGTTAGTGAACGTAAGAAATACAAATTTATCCGCAGCTACGAATTATCCGAAATAACGAATGCCGCATCTAAACAAATGGAATGGAATAAATTAATAATAAATAATAATAATAATAATAACAATAAAAGTTTTTAATAATATTATTGTTGTTAGTTGTTATTATTAATACATTATGTTCCATTCGTTTAGATACGGATAATTCGTAACTTTGGATAAATTTGTATTTGTTACCTTCACTAACAGCCAAATTTGAAATGAAATTCCAATACCAATGGTAATCCCAGATAGCCTATCCTACACTCAAATGCTTCCCTGGGCACAAGCAGGTCTGTTTCAGCTCTGCCAATTTGCTCATCCAATTACCCAAAAGCTCAGGACCTTTTCGGACCTCCAGTCTAAGCACCAGATACCCAACAAATTGTTCTACTCATATCGTGAGTCATAATCTATCAACTCTCTCTCTGCCCTATACTCTACCTAAACCAACAGCCTTTGAACTTCTTTGTTCCCAAGGCTCCCATCAAATGCGGCTAATATGTACCATATATCAATTACTGCAGGAGTCCCCTTCACTCTCTGAAGACTTACACACTTATATGCACAAATGGGCCCATATCACTCTAAAACCAATATCTCCCTCCCTCAATGGGATAAGATCTGGATCTCAACGTCCAAAGTATCCAAGTGCGTGACGCAGAGAGAGACAGCACTTAAAATACTACTCTTCTGGTACAGAAATACTGCATCAACATGACCCCTCCCTCTCTCCTCTTTGTTGGAAATGTGGTAAATCTAGAGGCACTCACTAACACATCTTCTGACAATGTGAACTTATTGTGCCCTTTTGGTCCATGGTGATGTCTCTGCTTCAGCGTATATTTGAGCATTCTCTTCCGCTGAATCCATTACATCTCCTTCTAGGTCTCCCCTTCTCTGGCCTGGAGAAAGCTTCAAACAAATTAGCCTCCTATATCTTGCTGGCCGCCAAGCGAGTTATCCCTATGTTGGTTGTCCCCCACCCCCCCCCTCTCAGGATCAATTTTTACAGGTTATTCGTAGAATGGAACAAATGACAGCTCAGGTAGATGTTGTGGACAGATTTGATAGAATTTGGGATTTGTGGGACAAATCTTAGTACAGCATCACACCCCTAAATACCACCTAATACCCACATAACAACCCAATATCTCAGTCCCTTATCTTCAGTTTCCAACTATTTCTCGGTTATAGCCCTCTGATTATACCCCTTTGTATACACTTTTATTTTGTTATACATTTTGTACTAGATCTGTTTGATGTTACTTGATCTACAATTGATTCTTTTGAATTTCAATGTGCCAGATGTGCTTTTCATTGCATTTTTTTTTGTTTCTGTACTCTACTATTTTTTATATTCAATAAAACACAATTTATAAAAAAACAAACAAAAAAAACAGTGTTGAAATACTATTTGGAGGCCCATAGACTGTACATCATGAATGAAACCAGCACTGCATGGCTGCATACTGTTTTGTGGCAAAAATGTAATACAGTTAAATCATTTGCGGTGAATGCAGGAGTTTGGAAGACCACCAGAATATTTGTCAATTATTTTGGTAGCAAGGAGTATGCTATGCCGCCACAATGATGTCAAATCTGTCACTCTTGCTTCTGAATTTTACACTTATTTTACAGTACATAAAAATCAGTTAAGGGATCATGACAAATTCCCTCATCGTTTTAATGGCCACAGCACACAAACTTTGCAATGCTCTCCTTACATTAATATGCTGAAATACAAAACTCAACTCGATATCCACTCTCAAGTACAGAGTACTCTATGATACTCTAAGTATACAATGCATCCGGAAAGTATTCACAGCACTTCACTTTTTCCACATTTTTTCATGTTACAGCCTTATTCCAAAATGGATTAAATTAATTATTTTCTTCAAAATGCTACCAACAACACCCCATAATGACCATGTGAAAGAAGTTTGTTTGAAATCTTTGCAAATTTATTAAAAATAAAAAAGGGAAAAAAGTCACATGCACATAAGTATTGATGGCCTTTGTTCAATACTTTGTTGAAGCACCAATTCCATCCTCAAGTCTTTTTGAGTATGATGCTATGAGTTTGGCACACCTATTTTTGGGCAGTTTCTCCCATTCTACTTTGCAGGGTCTGTCAAGCTCCATCAGGTTGGAACTCTCCAGAGATAATAATAAATAATAATAATAAAAAGTTTTTATTAATATTATTGTTGTTATTTATTATTATTAATTCATTATGTTCTATTCATTTAGATACGGATAATTTGTAAGTTTGGATAAATTTGTATTTGTTACGTTCATTAACAGCCAAATTTGAAATTAAATTCCAATACCTGTAATTTAATTGTTAGGAATAGTTAAGTTATTTTAAGTTCGTTTTTTCAGATTTTCGGATTTTCGTTCTTTTGAATTTTCATTCTTATATTTGGATATTCGAATTTCTGAATTTTAGAATTTTGAATTTTAGAATTTTCCAAATTATCGAAAAGTCGAATTTCTGAAATTTTTGAATTTCAAAATTTGCAAAAATTTGAACATTTCAGAAATTCAAAAATTCTGATATTTCCGAATCAACAAATTTGTCAAACTAAACTAATTGCACATATCTATTTCATACAAATAGCACTCCCCATTCCATGTGTGCTGGGCAAGTTTCATTGCACAAAATATTAATTTCACTAAGCTTAAGATCAGTTTACAGTAAAATAATATGAATCATGTCATAATCCAGTTAACATTTTGTATGCTTCACCTGCCACATAGTTTAACAGTTACAGTTTCTCTGTTGAAGAGAACAACCTTGGGAAACTGGAGCGTTACTTCAAATTTTGGGAGGACTGTGGTGACAAAAAAATAATAATAATTTCAGTACAGACCTAGGAATACATATAGAAATATACAGTAAACAAAAGGGTTTATTTGTTAAAATTGGATAGAGCAAAATCTGGTGCAGTTGTGCATGGCAGACAATCAGTTTCTAACCTTTTGCTTGTTCAAATAATGTATAACTAAAGGCAAAACTTTTTTTTTTAGTTTTGGATAGAGTAGAGAGGGGTTAGAATGCTTGCCAGTTTTTATTGCTGTCTGTGCCCGTGTCTATTTGTCCTGTTTACCATTTATAATTGAAAGCGAAAGGAAAAGAAAATCCCCAATTTTGAGTTGTCCCTAGAAAAGTAATAGAGGGGAAATCTTCCAATGGGGACACTAGTTCTGATGACCTGGGGATCCCCTAGTAATTACCCTAATTTGCAGGGATTTCCTCTCACTTCCTGTTTGGCTATGGGACAGGAAGTGAATGGAAATCTCTGCAATGGGACATAGATGGTGAAGAAAAATCTGACAGGGTTATAATCCTCCCTTGCTCTATCCAAAATGAAAAAATAAGTTTTGCTTTTAGTTCTACTTTAGGCTATGACAAAAAAAAACTGGAAGCTGCAGAGCTGCACCAGAGTTTGTATTCTATATTTTAGTAAATCAACCCCAAAGAGTAGTTCTTCACCATATTCTTCCACATTAAAGTGATGGACTGTGTCCTTCACCCGGATGGTGTATTCCCCCAGCAGAGGCTCAGAGGAAAGTGGAAGGGAAAACTCAGCCAATCCCTGATTGACCGTCACATTTAACCACTGGCCAATCCGATTCTTTCCTGGATCCTGAAAGCAAAATGATAGAATACTGTCATTAACACAACTGCATGCATCACATTATTCTAAATAAGAGCTATAGTATCTCAAAAGACCATCTTTAGATAGCTTGACAACTGTTGAGTCGCCCCTATTTCTCCTTTGAACCCGGGTTGGACCTATGGGTCTATGGATAAAACTCTCTGATCGATCAGGTAATCAAGACACACACATGGAATGGTGAATCAAAATTACAATGATTTAATGGGTTTGCATATATCTTATACACTTACAGAGAGAGAGAGAAAAACCTCCCTCTTATTATCAGCCAATGAGATTGAAGCACAGACTTTATGAAAAAATAAGCATAAAACGTCATAAATTGCATATTCTGCCTATAGATATCCCTCAGATATTTACCTACTACCTATCTCGGTTAGTTAAAGAAAAACATGTAGAACAATTTATTTAAACATACTCTAAATATGCACAGCAATATATGTAATCAGTATTACCTGTAATTGTACAGATTGAATCTGAAAAACAAAAAGCAGTAAATAGTAAGGAAGCCCAGTTACTAAAGACATGCCTGGCAACATTTCTTGATCAAATTAATACCAAACTGACTTTTTGTTAATATGCTCAAAATCCACCCAAAATATTTTACAGTAATTCCATCTACTAATATCCACCACCATATCCAAAATTCTTTTTATTTCTTTATGCAATTTTAAATACACTGTATTGCTGACATCAGTTTTTAGCCTGACACATGGGCTTTGTGTAAAATGGTAATATACATATTCCAAAGGTAGACTAGACTTTAGGTAACTGTTACCTGTTCTTCACCTTCAAAAAGATGGTTTTGAAAAAAACTTACTAGTATGACTGTAACAATAAACTGTCTACCTAGCCAAAAAACAGTTGTGAGAGGGGGCACATGCACGGCTCTTCAAGATGGTGGATGTGTGATCCGTGAGTTCCAGGCCCGCTCTGCTCTCCGTGACCCCGGCACAGCTCCATCAGCATACATTCACCATGGGGGTAAGACATGCAATCCCCCAGAGCCTCCTAGCACCCCATGGTAAAGATCGGAGACCAATCGACCTTACTATTGGACCCCGCAAGCGCCACCGCCTGTAGTCACAATGGACCGCTTCTTGACTAGGCCACAATCCCCGGTCTTGATTACACAAGGGGACCCAGAGGAGTACATTAGCACCCTGATGGTAGACGACAACTCCCAGAAAGCCCTTCTCCCACATCTCCCTTCACCCTCTCAGTCCGTTTTAACCCCTGAACTGCTCAATGTCAAACTACAGGCTCTAGCACAGCAGCTCACAAGGGGAATAGCCCAAGAGGTGGGGAAGATTTCCAAAGAACTCAGAGCGGAGATTGACCAGCTTGGTGAGCACACAGCAACTTTGGAAATCAAGTTTGATGAGACATTACAGTATGTTCAGGACCTGGAAGAGGAAAACACCTCTCTTAAAAACTCTGTGTCCCTGCTACAACTTCAGCAAGAAGACCTGGAAAACAGAGAAAGGCGCCAAAACCTCAGGATTTGCGGGGTCTTAGAAAATGTGGCTGACAATAACATCAGACCATACTTAATAGGCCTGTTTAACCACCTTGCTCCTAACATAGTGGACATAGACTAGCGCCTTGATCGGGCCCACAGGTCTCTGACATAATGGTTGGTTTCACTATTATGAGCGTAAAGAGGCACTGACCCTGGCTACCCGCAACCAATCCCATATTGATTATAAAGGGGACAGAATTCAAATATTTAGCAACCTCTCTCCAATCACCCTGGCTAAAAGGCGCTCACCTCTCACCTTCAACTACATAAGATCCCTTACTTCTGGGGCTTTCCGTTCTGCCTTAGTGCAACAAAAGATGGTGCCCAACATACCCTCAGGGAACTGCAAGATGGAGATTCTTTCCTCAAAAACCTGGGCCTACCATGATTACCGACGGATGAAGGGCAACCAATGCCTACAACTGCCAGACTTCTTCAGCCCCATCACCGATCTGGACCCCAGTGCGAGGAAAACGGATCCCCGCAACCCCTTCTCACGGGTTTGATTTGTTCCGATTCACCTTGTTGTCAACGATGGAAGATTAACTGCTCTCTTTTGCCATTGGGTTGTTTTGCATTGTTTTCTATTTCCTTCTGTTAGAATCTCTGATTCTCTATATAAGTCTATGGAGTCTTTTGTCTGTTAACACCACTAATGGAGCAGCACAGTGGGTTCCCATGGTTCTCACAAATTGGAGTCTGCCTTGTTCCCCCATTTGGCCTCTGGTTTGCGGCCAAGGACTCCTGAGTCGCTGTTGCTACTCAGACCTACACATGTTATTAGGTCTACATTTTTTAGGCCAATGCACCATAGAGAATATAAATCATCCCTATTCGTGGATGATATTCTGCTGATCCTCACCCACCCTCACATTTCTATCCCATCCCTACATGCTCTCCTTTCCCGGTTTAGCTCTCTACCTGGCTACAAAATCAACACCTCTAAAACAGAAGCCTAGCCTCTACATATCCCCCTGGAAGATCTAACATCCCCAAAAAGCTCATACCCATACCACTGGTGTACCTCAGCTCTCAAATATTTAGGCATACAAATTACCCCTACCTACTTCTCCCTGTACTCAACCAACTACACACCACTGTTTAAGGACATCAATGCCATGTTAACTCGCTGGAATTTACTTTCAATATCGTGGTTATGCATAATCGATGTTTTGAAAATGTCGGTCATGCCTAAACTACTATACTTTTTGGAGACCCTGCCAGTCCCCATACCCATGTCTTAACTCAAACTGATCAAACGATGGTTCCTCAGATTCATATGGGGAAATAAGGCACACAGAGTAGCGAGCGCAGTGATCTTCTCTCCCAGACATTCACAAATACTACCTGGCCTCACATCCTCATGCAGTGGTATCCTGGTCTAACCTCTCGCGGCCAAATAGGTGGTCGGAGATTGAGATGGGTTCTCTGTTCCCTACTCATCCCTGCTCCCTAGTCTGGTCGCCCCCACTGCACCAAGATCTCAAACTTCAAAGTTTATGCCTGGGTCCTATGCTGTTCTCATTAAAGATATGGCGTACATGTGCTACAAGGTTCTCTCTCTCTCTTCGCAATGCCCACCCCCTCCAATGTACTTTACAACCCTTTAATGCCAGAAAGCCTATCCCACACTCGAATGCTTCCCTGGGCACAAACAGGTCTGTTTCAGCTCTGCCAATTTGCTCATCCAATTACCCAAATGCTCCGGACCTTTGCAGACCTCCAGTCTAAGCATCAGATACCCAACAATTTGTTCTACTCATATCATGAGTCATTATCTATCAACTCTCTCTCTGCCCCATACTCTACCTAAACCAAGAGTATAGGGCAGAGAGAAAGCTCCTTGAGCTCCTTTGTTCCCAAGGCCCCCATCAAATTCGGCTAATATGTACCATGTATCAATTACTGCAGGAGTCCCCTCCACTCTCTGAAGACTTACACACTTATATGCGCAAATGGGCCCATGTCACTCAAAAACCAATCTCCCTCCCCCAATGGGATAAGATCTGGACCTCAACGTCAAAAGCATCCAGGTGCGTGACGCAGAGAGAGACAGCACTTAAAATACTACTCTTCTGGTACAGAAATACTACACAAATATGACCCCTCCCTCTCTCCTCTTTGTTGGAGATGTGGAAAATCTAGTGGCACTCACTACCACATCTTCTGGCAATGTGAAATTATTGCAAAAAACATAAAAATAGGCTCTGTGACAGTGAAAAATTGAGATATAAATATAAATATTAGGCTGCTCCCCTGAAAAGTGAAATACACTCCTAGATGACAAAACGTGCAAGAAAAGGGGGCGCTAATTTAATTCATCTACATATAAATTACAAATAATGTTTCGTGATTGCGTCTTCAGGAGGCGTACCTGGTCACTGGAAGTCACGCTATTTATAGTACTAGCTTGGATTATTAAAAATTGGGGATGCGTGCGCAGCCGCAGTGCTGGTTTACATTTGCACCCATCTAATCAACAAATAAATGCATAAAAGACGGCATATTTTGCAAGACACATATGAATAATGAATGGTATAAAAAGGCATGTATAATTGCAGTAGTGAAATCCTAAATAGAAATTATATTCCAAATACAAAACTAATAAAAATATAAACTAAAAATGCAAAGAAGTGTGAGTTTAAAAAAGTTTATGTGAAAGCACAAATCCCCCTGCTAATTTAATATGTAGGTAATTAAGCTTGGTTATAATCCAAGAAGGATCTAATTGAAAAAGAGGGGAGACAACTCTAACCCAAAAAAGGATTCATCCATCCTTCATGGGAGATGACATATAATATCTAGATAGGACTGTACATGGAGAATATCTATGTGTATCTAAATAGTAGATACAATGTCATATAAAATATTTAATTGATGAATATACCGTATATCTGGATCAAAAATATTAGCTCGAAAAAACTTTAAAGGGGCAGCACCACTGATTTAATCATTAGATAAAAAGCAGTTTAAATCCAGCTCGATGTTCATGCCATATGGTTGTATAGTGTGTAATTTATAAACCATTTGCTCTCATTTTGTGAAACTGCCCCCTTTATATGTGTTCCTCTCCAATGTTTAGAAATCTTATCAATTCCTTAAAAAGTACAGGAGTGTGGGGTCGCTGTTATGACATTCTTTGAAGTGTCTAGACACACTATGTTTAGGGAATCCTTTTTTTATGTTGGTCAGATGCTCATTTATTCTGACTTTAAGCTGTCGTGTTGTTCGACCTACGTATTGGAGTGAGCATGGACACTCCAAGATGTAGGTGACATGGTCTGAATTGCATGAATCAAAGGTTTAATTTTGAAACTATCTTTGGTAACTGTAGATTGAAAGTGTGAGATTTTTTTTTTTTTTTTAAAGTCCATTTTTAAAAAATTCTGGCCAATACTCTTAAAAGACAAAGATCTAAGGTCAACCATTCCTTCCAAACCAAAATTCATCTATAGGAGGGCTCCGGGCCTAAGAAACAAAATAGCCAGGAACGTACCAGACCCTCCTAAGAAACCATTCACCTTTTTGGATGGGTCTGGATTCTATTTTTGTACCAGATGCAAAGCCTGTAGGACTACTAGAAAATCTGGGGCACCCAAAAAAATCTCACACTTTCAATCTAATAATCCAAGATAGTACTATAAATAACGTGACATCCAGTGACCAGGTACGCCTCCTGAAGACGTAATCACGAAACGTACGCTGAGGCTGTACCTGGTCACGTTTACCCTACGCCATTTCCAGGTGTCTGGTTGTCTGCTGTGGTCGGTGGAATGCACGCCCTTCACAGAGGTGGATGTGGTACAGGTCCAGCTTATCCAGCCTTCCTATGTGTGACAAGCCAGTAGCCCCAGTGCCAGGTAGGCATTTTTTAATGTAAGGAGCCATTTGGCTTTTCTTTTTTATCCTTATGTTTTTATTAAACAGTATTATGCTATGGGAGTTTTCTGATTGTTTTAGCATATCCTGCTTTACACTTTGAGAAAGAGGTTTTCCTGCACATCTCCGAGCTTCATATACATGCGAGCAGGCATTATCCTGTCAAAGCGTTATTTGACTTTCTTTTTAATTAAAGAAGTCAGATACATGTGGTAAGCAGCTTTTCCATCTGCTCACGTTGGGTGTATGTTAAGGATATGGTGAAGGATTACCCACTACTAGGGATGAGCCGAACACCCCCCTGTTCTGTTCGCACCAGAACATGCGAACAGGAAAAAAGTTTGCTCGAACACGCGAACACCGTTAAAGTCTATGGGACACGAACATGAATAATCAAAAGTGCTAATTTTAAAGGCTTATATGCAAGTTATTGTCATAAAAAGTGTTTGGGGACCCGGGTCCTGCCCCAGGGGACATGTATCAATGCAAAAAAAATTTTTAAAAACTGACATTTTTTCAGGAGGAGTGATTTTAATAATGCTTAAAGTCAAACAATAAAAGTGTAATATCCCTTTAAATTTCGTAGCTGGGGGGTGTCTATAGTATGCCTGTAAAGGGGCGCATGTTTCCCGTGTTTAGAACAGTCTGACAGCAAAATGACATTTCGAAGGAAAAAAACCCATTTAAAACTACCCGCGGCTATTGCATTGCCGACAATACACATAGAAGTTCATTGATAAAAACGGCATGGGAATTCCCCACAGGGAAACCCCGAACCAAAATTTAAAAAAAAAATGACGTGGGAGTCCCCCTAAATTCCATACCAGGCCCTTCAGGTCTGGTATGGATTTTAAGGGGAACCCCGTGCCAAAAAAAAACAAAAAAAACGGCGTGGGGTCCCCCCAAAAATCCATACCAGACCCTTATCCGAGCAGGCAACCTGGCAGGCCGCAGGAAAAGAGGGGGGGACGAGAGTGCGCCCCCCCTCCTGAACCGTACCAGGCCACATGCCCTCAACATTGGGAGGGTGCTTTGGGGTAGCCCCCAAAACACCTTGTCCCCATGTTGATGAGGACAAGGGCCTCATCCCCACAACCCTGGCCAGTGGTTGTGGGGGTCTGCGGGCGGGGGGCTTATCGGAATCTGGAAGCCCCCTTTAACAAGGGGACCCCCAGATCCCGCCCCCCCCTGTGTGAAATGGTAAGGGGGTACTTACCCCTACCATTTCACTAAAAAACTGTCAAAAATGTTAAAAATGACAAGAGACAGTTTTTGACAATTCCTTTATTTAAATGCTTCTTCTTTCTTTTATCTTCCTTCATCTTCTTCTGGTTCTTCTGGTTCTTCTGGCTCTTCTGGTTCTTCCTCCGGCAGTCTCGTCCAGCATCTCCTCCGCGGCGTCTTCTATCTTCTTCTCCTCGGGCCGCTCCTCACCCATGGCATGGGGGGAGGCTCCTGTTCTTCTCTTCATCTTCTTCTTCATCCTCTTCTCTTCTTCCTTCTTCTCTTCTTCATTTTCTTCTCCGGGCCGCTCCGCACCCATGCTGGCATGGAGGGAGGCTCCCGCTGTGTGACGGCATCTCCTCGTCTGACGGTTCTTAAATAATGGGGGGCGGGGCCACCTGGTGACCCCGCCCCCCTCTGACGCATGGTGACTTGACGGGACTTCCCTGTGATGTCACGGGGAATGCCACAGGGAAGTCCCGTCATGTCCCGTGCGTCAGAGGGGGCGGGGTCACCGGGTGGCCCTGCCCCCTGTTATTTAAGAACCATCAGATGAGGAGATGCCGTCACACAGCGAGAGCCTCCCTCCATGCCAGCATGGATGTGGAGCGGCCCGGAGAAGAAAATGAAGAAGAGAAGAAGGAAGAAGATGAAGAAGAGAAGAAGATGAAGAGAAGAGCGGGAGCCTCCCCCCATGCCATGGGTGAGGAGCGGCCCGAGGAGAAGAAGATAGAAGACGCCGCGGAGGAGATGCTGGACGAGAACGCCGGAGAAAGAACCAGAAGAGCCAGAAGAACCAGAAGAAGAAGAAGATGAAGGAAGATAGAAGAAAGAAGAAGCATTTAAATAAAGGAATTGTTAAAAACTGTCTCTTGTCATTTTTAACATTTTTGACAGTTTTTTTGTGAAATGGTAGGGGTAAGTACCCCCTTACCATTTCACACAGGGGGGGGGGCGGGATCTGGGGGTCCCCTTGTTAAAGGGGGCTTCCAGATTCCGATAAGCCCCCCACCCGCAGACCCCCACAACCACCGGCCAGGGTTGTGGGGATGAGGCCCTTGTCCTCATCAACATGGGGACAAGGTGTTTTGGGGGGCTACCCCAAAGCACCCTCCCAATGTTGAGGGCATGTGGCCTGGTATGGTTCAGGAGGGGGGGCACACTCTCGTCCCCCCTCTATTCCTGCGGCCTGCCAGGTTGCGTGCTCGGATAAGGGTCTGGTATGGATTTTTGGGGGGACCCCACGCCGGTTTTTTTTTTTTTTTTGGCGCGGGGTTCCCCTTAAAATCTATACCAGACCTGAAGGGTCTGGTATGGAATTTAGGGGGAACCCCACGTCATTTTTTTTTTAAATTTTGGCCGGGGTTCCCCTTAATATCCATACCAGACCTGAAGGGCCTTGTATGGAATTTAGGGGGACTCCCACGTCATTTTTTTTTTAAATTTTGGTTCGGGGTTTCCCTGTGGGGAATTCCCATGCAATTTTTATCAATGAACTTCTATGTGTATTGTCGGCAATGCAATAGCCGCGGGTAGTTTTAAATGGGTTTTTTTCCTTCGAAATGTCATTTTGCTGTCAGACTGTTCTAAACACGGGAAACATGCGCCCCTTTACAGGCATACTATAGACACCCTCCAGGTACGAAATTTAAAGGGATATTACACTTATTGTTTGACTTTAAGCATTATTAAAATCACTGCTCCTTAAAAAACGGCCGTTTTTAAAACTTTTTTTGCATTGATCCATGTTCCCTGGGGCAGGACCCAGGTCCCCAAACACTTTTTCTGACAATAACTTGCATATAAGCCTTTAAAATTAGCACTTTTGATTTCTCCCATAGACTTTTAAAGGGTGTTCCGCGGCATTTGAATTTGCCGCGAACACCCCAAATTGTTCGCTGTTCGGCGAACTTGCGAACAGCCAATGTTCGAGTCGAACATGAGTTCGACTCGAACTCGAAGCTCATCCCTACCCACTACCAAGCATAGAACCTAGGATCACCTTGCAATAATTTGTTGAATTTGGAAAATCAGCATTTATTTGGGACTGTGCCTTTAACATTTGATTTTTTTATCTATATTATTTTCACTAATTTCAAGATCCTCATCATAAGGGTTTTGCCAGGAGTGTTTTTTAAAGTTTTTTTTTGTGTGGGATTTAGTTTCTTCACATTTCTTTTTCACATTATTTGTAATTTATATGTAGATGAATTAAACTAGTGCCCCCTTTTCTTGCATGTAATGTGAACTTATTGTGCCCTTTTGGTCCATGGTGATGTCTCTGCTTCAGCGTATATTTGAGCATTCTCTTCCGCTGGATCCATTACATCTCCTTCTGGGTCTCCCCTTCTCTGGCCTGGGGAAAGCTTCAAATTAGCCTCCTATATCTTGCTGGCCGCCAAGCGAGTTATCCCTATGTGTTGGTTGTCCCCCACCCCCCCATCTCAGGATCAATTTTTACAGGTTATTGCTGAAATTCGTAGAATGGAACACATGACAGCTCAGGTAGATGCAGTGGACAGATTTGATAGAATTTGGGATTTGTGGGACAAATCTTAGTACGGCATCACACCCCTAAATACCGCCTAATACCCACATATCAACCCAACATCTCAGTCCCTTATCTTCAGTTTCCAACTACTTCTCGGTTATAGCCCTCTGATTATACCCCTTTGTATACACTTTTATTTTGTTATACATTTTGTACTAGATCTGTTTGATGTTACTTGATCTACAATTGATTCTGTACTCTATTTTCTATATTCAATAAAAACACAATTTATAAAAAAAAAAAACAGTGTTGAAATACTATTTGGAGGCCCACAGACTGTACATAATGAATGAAACCAGCACTGCATGGCTCCATACTGTTTTGTGGCAAAAATGTAATACAATTAAATAATTTGTTAAGTAATTTGTGGTGAATGCAGGAGTTTGGAAGACCACCAGAATTTTTGTCAATTATTTTGGTAGCAAGGAGTATGCTATGCCACCACAATGATGTCAAATTTGTCACTCTTGCTCCTGAATTTTACACTTATTTTACAGTACATAAAAATCAGCTAAGGGATCATGACAACTTCCTTCATCATTTTAATGGCCATAGTACAGAAACTTTGCAATGCTCTCCTTACATTAATATGCTGAAATACAAAACTCAACTGGATATCCACCCTCAAATACAGAGTACTCTATGATACTAAGTACACAGTGCATTCGGAAAGTATTCACAGCACTTCACTTTTTCCACATTTTTTCATGTTACAGCCTTATTCCAAAATGGATTAAATTCATTATTTTCTTCAAAATGCTACAAACAATACCCCATAATGACAATGTGAAAGAAGTTTGAAATCTTTGCAAATTTATTAAAAATAAAAAAGGGAAAAAAGTCACATGCACATAAGTATTGACGGCCTTTGTTCAATACTTTGTTGAAGCACCAATTACATCCTCAAGTCTTTTTGAGTATGATGCTCCAACCTATTTTTGGGCAGTTTCTCCCTTTCTACTTTGCAGGGTCTGTCAAGCTCCATCAGGTTGGATCACTCCAGAGATGTTCAGTCGGGTTCAAATCTGAGCTCTGGCTGGGCCACTCAAGGACATTCACAGAGTTTTCCCGTAGCCACTCCATTGTTATCTTGGCTGTGTGCTTAGCCACTTCAGCTCCAGAAGGTTTTACCCCCTTCCTGACCAGGCCATTTTTTTCAATGCTGCACTGCATTGCTTTAACTGACAATTTCGCTGTCATGCAACGCTGTACTCAAATAAAATTGATGTCCTTTTTTTTTCCACAAATAGAGTTTTCTTTTGGTGGTATTTGATCACCTGCGTTTTTTATTTTTCGCACTATAAAAAA
Source organism: Lithobates clamitans (assembly GCA_037952925.1). Taxonomy (NCBI): domain Eukaryota; kingdom Metazoa; phylum Chordata; class Amphibia; order Anura; family Ranidae; genus Lithobates; species Lithobates clamitans. Next base: position 1,569,864 of record JBBGZY010002433.1, read on the forward strand.
GTAAAGACCTCCAATTTTGAAAAAAAAACTTTCTTTTTTACTTTCTGCTATAAAACATAACCAATAAAAAAATATTAAAAATCTAATTTCTTCATCAATTTAGGCCAATTTGTATTCTGCTACATATTTTTGGTAAAAAAAAATCCCAATAAGCGTATATTGATTGGTTTGCGCAAAAGTTAAAGTGACTACAAACTATGGGACATTTTTATGGACTTTTTTTATTGTTTTTACTGGTAATGGTGGCGATTAGCGATTTTTAGCGGAACTGCGACTTTGCCGTGGACAAATCTAACACTAAGTGACATTTTTTGGGGACCAGTGACACCAGTATAGTGATCAGTCCTAAAAAAAATTCAGTGATCAGTGCTAAAAAAAAATGACACTGGCAGGGAAGGGGTTAAAACCAGGGATGATCAAAGGGTTAAGTGTGCTCCTAGGGAATGCTTTCTAACTTTGGGGGGAGAGTATGCCCTAGACGAAAAGAGAGATCTATGTTTCTGCTTAGTAGAAACACAAGATCTCTCTTTTCCTCCCTGACAGAACAGCGGTCTGCTTCGATTACATAGGCAGACCACTGTTCTGCCTTTCCTCCGAATGATCGGCAGGTCCCAGGGGCCAACGCAGCCGCCAGACCCGCTGATTCGCTTCGGCTGTGTCCAATCACAGTGGGAGCAGAACTTTGGCTCGCGTGTACAATATCACGTACAGGTACGTGATTTTACACAGCTGGGCTGCCCTGCCACAGTATATAGATGCGGTGGGCGGTCTGGAAGTGGTTAGGGTCGTTGTCCTGTTGGAAGATGAACCTTTGCCCCAGTCTGAGGTCCACAGTGCCCTGGAGCAGGTTTTCATCAAGGATGTTTCTGTACATTGCTGCATTCATCTTTCCCTCGAACCTGACCAGTATCCCAGTTCCTGCCGCTGAAAAACATCCCTACAGCATGATGCTGCCACCATAATGCTTCACTGTAGGGAGGGTATTGGCCAGGTGATGAGCGGTGCCTGGTTTCCTCCAGACACGACACGTGCCATTTAGTCCAAAGAGTTCAATCTTTGTTTCATCAGACCAGAGAATTTGTTTCTCATGGTCTGAGAGTTACTCAGGTGCTTTTCGGGAAACTCCAGGTGGGCTGTCATGTGCCTTTTACTGAAGAGTAGCTTCCGTCTGGCCACTCTACCATACAGGCCTGATTGGTGGAGTGCTGGAACCGGCGCGACCAGAGATGTGTGGACCGCGATAGAGAAAACCAAACGCATGTAAAATAATAATATGATTTATTAAAAGGATAAGTAGTAAGCAAAAGTAAACATACCTCTAATATAACAAACAATAAAATAAACCAGCAACCAACCACAGTGACACACCACAAATAACTACCCAAACCAAACGTATATACAGGTGTAAGATACAATCACAATCGTAAACAAGCCAGGGTCATACACAGGTGATCAAACAGATGGGGCTGGGAGCAAGACAGGACAGGGAGAGGGTAACAGGAGACAGGGAGAGAAGGCAGAAGAGATCAGGCTGCAGGGGTCCAGGAATGGATACAGGGTTCAGAATCACAGGAAACAGGATTCAAGATACAAGGTAGAAAACACAGGTCAGGGCACAAGGAAACAATACCAAGGCATTGAGTGCAATCATCTGCTGGGTATATATACACCTCCTGCAATCAGTCTCAGGTGATGCCTGATTCCAGGAGATGATGTCGGCTCCAGACTGCCGGAAGACAATCGTAAGGACACCGGAACTGCAGCCCATAGATCTGGGAGAGACCGTGCCACCAGCAGGTGAAACCTTTCCTGACATGCAGAGATGGTTGTTCTTCTGGAAGGTTCTCCTCTCTCAACCGGAAAATACCGGAGCTCTGTCAGAGTGATCATTGGGTTCTTGGTCACCTCCCTGATCAAATCTGTGCCTCTATATAATCCTATCTGGGAGGTCTACAGACAATTCCTTGGACTTCATGGCTTGGTTTGTGCTATAACATGTACTAACTGTAGGACAAGGGTCTCAAATTGGCGGCCCTCCAGTGTTGCAAAACTACAAGTCCCATCATGCCTCTGACTGTGGGAGTCATGCTTGTAACTGTCAGCCTCGCAATGCCTCATAGGACAGCTGGAACGCTGCCAGTTTGAAACCCCTGCTGTAGGACCTTCTATAGAAAGGTGTGTGCCTTTCCAAATCATATACAATCAACTAAATTTACCACAGGTGGACTCCAATCAAGTTGTAGAAACATCTCAAGGATGATCAGTGGAAACAGCATGCACCTGAGCTAAATTTTGAGTGTCATGGTAAAGGCTGTAAATTTTTATTTTCTGTTTTTTTATTTTTAATAAATTTGCAAAGATTTCAAAACTTCTTTCACGTTGTCATTATGGGGTATTGTTTGTAGAATTTTGAGTAAAATAATGAATTTAATCTATATTGGAATAAGGCTGTAACATAACAAAATGTAAAAAAAATGAAGCGATGTGAATACTTTCCGGATGAACTGCAGCTACTGTTGTTGAAAATTCCCATGTTTTAAATAATTTGCAAGGATCTGTCATGGCAAGAAGGAATAGTTAGACAATCTGCTAGTGTCTCCAAAATACAAAGGATTCTGGGTGATTCAACCCTTCATAGCCACCATTTTAGTTTTACATGGACTTAACTTTCTAGAGATTTAAAAAATTATTCTGGAAATTTTTAGAACACCAATAGGAACTCATATTGTACAGTTGAATGACTGTGTGAGTCAATATAAAAGTATAAACATCTGGTAGTATGTATATATTAAACTAATTGATTATGTGAAACAATGGTTAATGGGTTGTGTCACATGTGTGACTGTTCTTTTATATTACCGCATCTTGTACAGGTTGAAGGTCTTCGTTAAGTGAAAGAATTCGGAACTTCACTGTTGGTACAAAAAATAAAATTATTTTTGAAACTTTGAGTTAGCATAGCACAATAATGCATCAGATATCTTCCTAACTAAACATAAGAATAAAACTATGGACATCTTTACCTATAGCTAAGTTTGACTCCCTCCTGTGACAATCACCTTGGTTGATTCTGGCCACATTATCATTACAGCCTCTGTCTTAGAAGCCAATCAGTAGATCTCCTTTTTTAGCTGTAATAAAGTGGCCAATCAGAAGCGCTTGTCACTGTAGAGAACCAGACTGATACATAACATACAAAATAGTAGAAAAAAAAACAAAAATCTTAAAAAAATGTTCAGGAAAAAGGGTGTGGTTTCACTCTCTCTATTTGTTACCGAATGGTGAAATTGAAGTAAAAATGAGAAAATAAATTTTGCCTTTTTGCCAATTTTCCAATGTTGGAGTTCACCATAGCATGTACGACATTCAGAACACTATGTACATTCCAGATTTTATGGTTACAGCATATGAATTTAATCTCTTTCTCTAACTTTTTGGCACTGACATTGGTTGAATGACTGGAACTGCTATATAAACTCTCATCAGCAATGTCCCACTGCCACTGATTAGAAAACTCTACGAGAGCTTGACCATTTGCACTAAGAATGTAGTTTTCAAGTTTGCAGTAAATAAAATTGAATTCAGTTTCTCTAGTGTGGTCCTCTGCTAACTTTGGCATATGTTTTCCTGTTGTAGTAGTAGTAGTTTTTTTTTATAGTATTAGAAACACTACATTGTGTCAGATTTGAGGAGCAGTAACTTCTGTTTCAGGCCAGGTGAAATTCTTAAAGAAACATTGTGTTAACTTTGTACAATTGTTTTCATAGGTATCTTGGATCTTGTAAACTTTATGAATGCTTTCACTCAAAATTCAGCCACCTTGTATATAACGGTGCTGGATAGAACAGCAGTTCCCGTGATTTTGTCCCAGGACCCTCCCCGATTCTTCTCCAGATGGGATAGACACATACCCAACTTCTGGGAGATATCTCGCCATCTTGTGTCTCTCATTCTGGCCTGAGGCCCACCTCCCCATATATTCCTACCCTGAGGCCTTTTACCAGGAATACAGATTGTCCAGTCCAAGTGCTTTTTAATGCTTTACTGCATCAACTCAGCAATACATCCTTTTCATGGTACACAGTTTCAACATAGAGCACTCTGTATTAAAATATAGTACCATTGCAACCAGCCATCTTTCCAGTTATTTCAATCTGTTCCCCAAAGGTGGTCCTAGGCCCTGAGGCCACTTTGAACAAACCACAGACCTGCTAAATGAAGGTCAGGGGTAGCCAGGTTCTTCCACCTTCTCCCACGTGTTTTCAAACCTAGTCCTTCTGGCAGTTCAGCACTGCAAAGGATTCTCTCTCACCCATGCACAGACCAGAGACCACGGTGGATAAAAATCAATGTTTTAAAAAATAAAAATAGATAAAAATCAGTTTTTTTTATTTAAATAATTTTTTTGATTTTTTATCAAATTTATTTTAATAAAATGCTTTTGGAGTAAAAAATCTATCTAAAGATAGTTTTCTATTTAGGATACTTTAATACTTTAGTTTATTCAGCATGAAATGGAGCTTAGTTATGTAGCGTGAGGCTGTATATTCTGCATTATTTACATATTTGGTAAACTCATTCAATGAATCCAAGCTCTGCAAGCTGAGATAACATGCACTGCATTGATGCATTTACACAATTTCACAGTAACCATGAGATAAAACAAAGTTCAGGAATATTCCTTTATCCCATTGTTTTGCAAATCTATATACACTACAAACTATGTGATTGAATTGGTTCTGATATCGCTGTTTTACTAACCTGACAGCTTATTGTTCTAAATAGGAACCTTCATTTTTTTGCAAATTCTAACAACCAGCAAGAATGGATCTTTGCATTTAAAGAGCACCTGTCATTTCAGATCCATAATGGCAGCGCCTGTTAGCGGGCATCCACTCACCTGCTTCTGCCACGTCCCTCACCTTTTTGTGTCACTGCCACATCACCAGCCGTCCCATTAAAGTGAATGGGACTGTCGGTGAGTCAACAGCGGGTCAGGCAGGAGCCCCTGCGGGACAGAGATGACAGTTGCTCTAACCACTTCCGGACCACCCACCGTGGATATACATCGGTACTTTGACGTTAGATACTGTTCTTATGGCAGCAGATAGCTGCCATAACCCCGGTATTTTCTCCACAGCGGGTGCTCGGCTTTCAGATAAAAGTGGTCTCTGCGGTGGATTCACCACAAGATCACTGTTATCGGCAACGGGAAAGGGGCCCACCCCTCCTGCCGCACTCCGCCGCTACGACGGCACCGGTGAGTGGCGGAGACGATCCGGCCTTTCCCCTCACTGCCTGGATGCCGAGTGAGGGAAATATGGCCCCCGCTCGGCTCCATAGCACTGGAGGGTGGAAGCAACATCAAACGTCACTCCCGCCCAATGCTCTTAAAGGGGAAAAAGAATTTGTAAAAAAAAATGACATTTCATTTTTTTTCTATTTTTTTTTTATTGCGTTTTAGTGTAAATATGAGATTTGAGGTCTTTTTGACCCCTGATCTCACATTTAAGAGGTCCTGTTAATAAAAATAAACAAAAAAGGAAAATAAATAAGGAAAATTTTTTTTAAAGAGCCGTGTCCCATCGAGCTCGTGTGCAGAAGCAAACGCATAGGTTAGTTGCGCCCGCATATGAAAACGGTGTAAAATCAAGCCTTTTTACAAGTGATTTAAATCAAGATTTAGGTTGACTTGATTTAAATCAAATCCACCCTGCCAGAGACCCACATGATGTTGGTCAGGGGTGACTTGTTCCAATACTCGAACTGCCAGGCTCCACCCACAGTGGTATTAAGAGGTCAGAGTCTCCATTCACTACAGCACCAGAGAAGGGGAAACAAATATAGGACACTACACCAACCAACATCGTACCTCCCAACTTTTTAAGATGGGACCGAAGGACACCTATTAGCAAATATATGTAGGCATAGGACACACACCCTGCCATGCCCCTTTAAAGGAGAACTATGCAACAAAAAATGATTGGTTAAACCCACATGTGCTTTTTATATTTCTTATATTCAAATATTCCTTTATATTGGCTTTTGAAGCTTACAATTGTAACCATTAAGAAATTTTAGAAAAGGTTTAGCACTAGGAAACACTTGTTGAAAAATTAAAAAGTGCATTTTATATACAACTATATAGATCAGACCAAAATGAGGGACACATGAGGAAGAATGAGGGACAGAGGAACATTGCTCCAAATCAGGGACAGTTACTCAAAATCAGGGACAGTTGGGAGGCACGCCCAACATGTAGTTCATACACCTTTTGGTCAATTAAATACTGGATAAAGGACAGATTACCTCAGGGACATCCTGATATCTCTGCTGCTCATACTGGAGCACACAATTTATTATTATTATTATTATTATTATTATTATTATTATACTGATTAGACTGATATGTCTGCTAGTAAGTTGGTAACGCGTGAGGAGACAGATTGAGAGAGCTGGGGGGTGGAGCGATAGATTTGGGTGTCAACAGCGTAGAGATGATATTTAAAGCCGTGGGAGGCAATCAACTGACCCAGGGAGGTGGTGTAGATTGAGAAAAGGAGAGGTCCAAGAACAGAACCTTGGGGGACCCCAACGGAGAAAGGAAGAGGAGAGGAAGAAGTAGAGTTGTAAGTGACACTGAAAGAGCGGTGGGATAGGTAGGATGAGAACCAGTAAAGAGTACAGATCGGGGACCAAAGGAGCGGAGTTTATTCAGGAGGAGGGGTGGTCCACTGTGTCGAAGGCAGCAGAGAGATCCAGGAGAAGTTGTACAGAATAGTGTCCACTGGTTTAACCCGTTAGTAGGTGATTTGAGAGTTTAGGGAGAGCAGTTTCCGTGGAGTGTTGAGGGCGAAATCTGGACTGAAGGGGATCAAGACGTTTATTCATGGTCAGATGGTCGCTTAGTCGGTTGTAGACCAGTCTTTCAAGAAGTTTGGAGGAGAAGGCAAGTAAGGAGATGGGACATAGGTTGTTAAGATTGGCGGGGTCCAGTGAGGGCTTTTAAAGGGGTGACTAGCGCATGTTTTAGAGAGTTTGGGAAGATGCCACAAGAGAGGGAGAGGTTGAATGTGTGAGTTAGAGAGTGTAGAATTGAGGATGCGGCACCCCCATCAAATCATTCTCTGCAGCAATTACCTTTTGTACCACCACCCCCTCCCTTTAGAATGTAAGCTCTATGAGCAGGGCCCTCCTGTACCTTTTGTATTGAACTGCACTGTAATTGTGTTGTCCCCCCTCTACATTGTAAAGCGCTGCGTAAACTGTTGGCGCTATATAAATCGTGAATAATAATAATAATAATAAATATGTAAACATATAGAAAACAAAAGGACGATACAGCTTATCAAACTTGCCCATTGAGTTCAGTGGGGCTACCCACTGCATTACACGTGATTACGGTGCGGTAGTGCGGCATTATAGGGTTTAATCAGGTGGTAAGAAGGCAATATAACACCTCCTTACTTCCTGTGGAATGCTCTCTGAAAAGCACTGAGACTGGAAAAAGAGAGCCTGAGATGAGTAGAGTGGGGATTCGGTACATTTGGAGATCGATACAGCGGAGAAATTTATTGTTATGGGTAACATACATTTAAACCTTGTATATGGACAAGAGCCATTACCTGTCTGTCCTGGCTTGTATATAGCCTTGTCTGTTTGAATGAGGGTTTTATATCTCTCCTTTTTCACAATAACTTTAGTACTTTTTCTTACTACCAGGTTTGATGGTGGTAGTTTTGAAGAGGACTCCATATCAATAAAGATGAAAACTTCTAGTTCAGCAATCTCTTCGTTCCCATGAGAGGGATTCGGAATCTACAGTTTGGAAGAGAAACTGATATTTATTGAGAATATTCAGTACAGTTCACCCTAGAGGGTCACTAAAATCTACTACAATAAGCAAACCCCCCTCCCCCACACACATCACATTCAAGATGGCAGTGCTCAGTAACATTCTCAGCTCTTTTGGATATCTACACAAAGGAGGCTTTTATAAGTAAATAACTTTTATACATTAAATGCACATACTGGGTAATCTTATGGGGAGTGGTCTGGTAACAGGGTCACTTTAACCCCTTCCCGCTGGCTGGGCGTACATGGGTGTCCTCCGGTTTCAGTGGTTATAACAGGATGATGCCTGCATCAAAAGACAGTCTGCTAGTTCCAGGAAGCAGCGGGTTCTCTCACAACCTTATCTGCATTCCAACAAAGGATGTGATGTCACTGCGGTGCCATAGTCTGCGTCTGATGCATTTCGCCCCTCTCACAGGGCTTTATCAAAACTTTGATATAGACTAAGCCTGTTTGACCCACAACGCAGTATTGCTGGAAGGGTCCATTGGATCTGGAGAGTCTAACCAGATTTTTTGCACATTTATTTGAACTTTCACTGGCTACATGGTGGTTTATGAATTTTCACATGTTTTTTTACACATTTAGCTAAACTAAATGTTGAAAAAAAAGTGAAAATTCATAAAACACCATGTAGCCAGTGAAAGTTCAAATAAATGTGCAAAAAATCTGGTTAGACTCATCAGATCCAATGGACCCCTCAAACAACACTTGCAAAATAAATTTTGCATTTGGAATCGTATATATGTTTTTTTTTTTGTTTTTTTTTGTACATTTATTTGAACTTTCACTGGCTACATAGTGGTTTATGAATTTTCATACGTTTTTTTTTTACATTTAGTTTAAGCACAACACTTACAAAATAAATTTCGTAAATGAAGTTTTATATATGCATTTTTGCACATTTTGAATTTTCACTGGCTACATGCTGGCTACATGCTTGTTTATGAAATTTCACAAATTTATTGTGTTTTTTGCACATTTAGTCTATATTAGCACTAGCACTTTACTATTATCCGATCAGACCGATCTGTGTCTGATCAGCTACATGGGAGACCAGAGGAGAGATTTGGGGTCTAATAGACCCCAAATCTCTCCATAAAGAGGACCTGTCACGGCCCATGCTATCACAAGGGATGTTGTTCATCCCTTGTGATAGCAATAAAATTAGTACAAAGAAAAAAAAAATGTAAAAAAATAATATTTTTGTATATAACAAATAAATAAATATATCTAAAACCATTTTTGATGCATCCCAGTCCCACCGTGCTTACGTGCAAATGTAAACGGCAATCGAACCACACATGTGAGGTATTGTCCTGAACTTCAGAGCGAGAGCAATAATTCTATCACCAGACCTCCTGTGCAACTCTAAACTAGTAACGTGTAAAGGCGTTTGAAGTGTCGCCTATGGACAATGTTAAGCATCATCGTTTGCTGCCATTCCAGGGGCAGACGCAATTTTAAAACGTGACATGTTAGGTATCTATTTACTCAGCGTAACATCATCTTTCACATTATATAAAAACATTGGGCTAATTTTACTGTTTTTTTTTTTTGTTTTTTTTAATTAATGAAAAGGTTTTTTTCTCCCCAAAAAATTGCATTTGAAAAAACGCTGCACATAAAAAATTGCAACACACACCATTTTATTCTACAGGGTCTCTGCTAATATAATATATATATATATATATATAAATGTTTGGGGTTCTAAGTAATTTTCTAGCAAAAAAAAAAGTAGATTTTTACAAGTAGGAGCAAAGTGTCATAAATGGCCCGGGTGCAAATTGGTTAATCCTCTGAAAAGATATTTTCTAATAAGCAGTGGCGTTGTTAGGTGGGTGCGGGGGGTGCGGGCCGCACCCAGGTGACACACGTCAGAGGGGTGACACCCGTAGGTAGCGGCACGCACTGTTAACACCCCTGGCTGCCCTGATCTGCGCCTCTGAGGTCTGTAAACGTTATGTATATGTGGGTGGACATGTGCAGGGGATGTCTTTACTAATGGGGGGTCTGCACTGAGTGGGAATTCTATACTAATGGTGGAGTCTGCACTGAGGGAGGGATTCTATACTAATGGGGGGTCTGCACTGGGGGGGGATTCTATACTAATGGGGGAGTCTGCACTGAGGGTGGGATTCTATACTAATGGGGGGTCTGCACTGGGGGGGGATTCTATACTAATGGGGGGTCTGCACTGAGGGGGGATTCTATATTAATGGGGGAGTCTGCACTGAGGGGGGGATTCTATACTAATGGGGGTTGGCACTGAGGGGGGGATTTTTTACTGATGGGGGGTCTGCACTGAGGGTGGTTCTATACTAATGGGGGTTGGCACTGAGGGGGAGGATTTTATACTGATGGGGGCTCTGCACTGAGGGGGATTCTATACTGATGGGGGAGTCTGCACTGAGGGGGGATTCTATACTAATGGGGAGTCTGCACTGAGGGGGGATTCTATACTAATGGGGGCTCTGCAATGAGGGGGAATTTATACTGATGGGGGTCTGCACTGAGGGGGGATTCTATACTGATGGGGGGTCTGCACTGAGGGGGGATTCTATACTGATGGGGAGTCTGCACTGAGGGGGGATTCTATACTGATGGGGGGTCTGCACTGAGGGGGGTTCTATACTAATGGGGTTGGCACTGAGGGGGGATTTTATACTGATGGGGGTCTGCACTGAGGAGGGATTTTATACTAATGGGGGTCTGCACTGAGGGGGGATTATATACAAATGGGGGGTCTGCACTGAGGGGGGATTCAATACTAATGGGGGCTCTGCACTGAGGGGGGATTCTATACTAATGGGGGCTCTGCACTGAGGGGGGATTCTATACTAATGGGGGTTGGCACTGAGGGGGGACTTTATACTGATGGGGGTCTGCACTGAGGGGGGATTCTATACTAATGGGGGGTCTGCATTGGGGGGGGTTCTATACTAATGGGGGTTGGCACTGAGGGGAGATTCTATACTAATGGGGGGTCTGCACTGAGAGGGGGATTCCATACTGATGGGGGTCAGCACTGAGGGGGGGTGTATGTACTGATGGGGGGGTCTGCACTGAGGTGGGAGGTTGATACTGATGGAGGGGGGTCTGCAGACTCTGCACTGAGGGAGGGTGTCTGTACTGATGGGGGTGTGCAATAAGGGAGGGGAGTCTGTACTGAGGGAGGGGGTCAGTACTTAGTGGGGGTCTATACTGAGGAAAGGGGGTCTGCACTGAGCGGGGGTCTGAACTGAGGGAGGGGAGTCTGTACTTACTGGGGGGGTCTATATTGATGCAAGGGGGTCTGTACTGAGGAAGGGGGGCTATATTGATGGGGTGGGGTCTGTAGTTAGTGGAGGGGGGTCTGTACTGAAGTATTTGGTGGAGGAGGGGGTGACACCAATTTTTTCAGCACCGGGTGACACCAACCCTAGTGATGCCACTGCTAATAAGCCATGCCACTAATAGTCCCATGTTTCACTGCTATACTATTTAATCCTTTAATAGTGTTCTATTTCCCACACTTCACTTCAGCAAGCTGTGCTTGGATCCTATAGGTATACTGTACCAGAGCAGGAATACAGGTGGATGAGTCTTGCTGGAACCTCTTGTCTATGAGGGTGGTGGAATTAGCTTCTTGCCTTAGAACAATCTTTACATTGCTCTCTCCCAGAGCACCCATCAGGTATATACAGATACTTTCATAGTGCTGAGAGCGCAGCTCTGAGGGAAAGATTACGACATGGTGCCTGAAGAAATAAAAAGGAACAAAAAAAGTGTTTGCATTTTACTGATCACCAGCAGAATTGTGCACATTCACTGAGCAATGGTAATACAGTGGAGACAGAATACACGTCAGTGGATGATGCTGGGTGTTGTAATTGTACATGGATTGCAGAGATTCACAGGGATGCTATGAATAATCATTGCTTTGGATGAGGTGGGCAGTGTGGAGTATGCAGTTCAATCAAGGTCCAGAGCAAGGAAAAGAAACCTAGACGGAGGGCCGACATGACGGGGTTATAAGGGGGTTTGTATTGGTATGAGTTTTAGGGAGGTTAAAAGTAAATATAAAGGGGAGGCTTGGTGGAGTGTAAGGAATGAGTGTAAGGAATGGGTGAGACTTCGGGGGTCGACCAGTAGGAGGATCCTGGTGAGGTCTTCACTCAGGATAGAGACTACATCTGAAAAACCTCCCACCCTTCCTCCCCTTTTTTGTGGTTAAGTTCTTGGGAATTTTGTGCTTTTTGGTGGCCTGTCATGGCAGCTGGTGGGGTACAAGGTCCTTGTATGTGCTTAAATAATAATAATAATACATTTTATTTATAATGCCCTTTTCATCAAAAGATCTCAAAGTGCTACAGGTTAAAACAAAGAAGAAAAAATGAACAATTTATACAAAGAAACAAACATCTCAAATGGACAAAAGGCTTTGCTAAAAAGAAATGTCTTAAGACCTTTTTTAAAACAGTCATTAGATTGAGGAGCCCTCAGGGTATCAGGTAGTGCATTCCACAGGCGCGGAGCAGCTGCACAAAAGGCCCTGTCTCCCATTGTCCTAAGTCTAGTCCTGGGTATATGAAGAAGGTTTGAGTGAGTGGGGCGGAGCGAACGTGTTGTGTTTTGTGGTTTGAGAAGTTCTTTAAGGTAGGGAGGGGCACATCCATGGATACATTGGTGTGTGAGGAGAGAGACCTTGTACTCAATCCTAGCAGAGACAGAAAGCCAGTGGAGTGAGTGGAGAATGGGGGTAATGTGATCATGTTTCCGCACTATCATCAGGATCCTTGCTGCAGAGTTTTGGATATACTGAGGCCTCTGCAGACTCTTTCTAGGAATCCCAATAAGAAGTGCGTTACAGTAGTCCAGTCTGGAGGAGACAAAAGCATGAACCAACCTTTCAGCATCTGAGAAGGAGAGAATGGAACGGAATGTAGAGATATTACTGAGATGATAGAAAGAGGTCTTGCAAAGGTGATTTATATGGGCCTCAAAAGAAAGTTCAGAGTCCATTTTTACACCAAGATTTGTGACTATTTATGAAAAAGGGATGTTAGAACCGGAAAAGGTAATGCTGGTTATGGATGATGATTTGATCTGGTGAGAAGTGCCTATCAGGATGACTTCAGTTTTAGAACTGTTTAGTTGAAGAAAGTTGTGCTCCATCCATACCTTTATCTCCTCCAGACAGGTTGTGAGTACTGATATGGATGACTGTAAAGATGGAGTTTCAGCTGTTGCATTTACATATAACTGTGTGTCATCAGCATAGCAGTGGAATGAAATTTTGTGGCGGCTGATAATTTGGCCGAGGGGGGCAAGATAGAGGACAAAGAGGATGGGGCCAAGAACTGACCCCTGGGGGACACCGCAAGTAACTCTATGTGAATTTGATTTGAATTGGCCCAGAGAGATATATTCTGTCCGGTTTGTGAGCTATGATTTGCACCGAGAGCTGTATCATTTAATCCAGCGGTAAGATAGAGCCAGTTTAAAAGAATACCATGGTCAACAGTATCGAATGTAGCAGAAAGGTCCAGGAGGATGAGGAGGGAAGGAAAGCCAGCATCGGATTATATGAGGAGGTCATTTGTAATTCTAACGAGGGCAGTCTCTGTACTGTGACCAAAGTGAAAACCTGACTGAAATTTTTCAAAAAGATTATTATGTTTAAGATGGTCCTGAAGGTAAATAGCAACTGCTTTCTCAAGTACTTTTGATATGAAAGGGAGATTGAAGATGGACCTATAATTGGATAGGACTTCTGGATCAAGAGTGGGTTTTTTTAAGCAATGGTCTAATAATAGCAGTTTTTAAAACAGGGGGAATGTGACCAGTTTGAAGGGAATGATTTATAACAGCGGTGATCAGGGGACTAAGGACAGTGATATTCGTTTTTACCAGAGAGGTTGGGAGAGGGTCCAGGGGACAAGTGGAGGATTTCATCTTCTTGACCGTATTCTGCACCCATTCAGATGACACCTCAGGAAAGCAGTTTAGGGGTTGGGAGATGATATATGTTGGGGAAGCAATTTGGGAGGACCAGAGAGGGCAGAGCGAATATGTGCGATTTTCGATGTAAAAAAATCCATAAATTTATTGCACTGTTCTTCTGTAATTGCAATAAGTGGAGGGGATTTTGGTTTAAGAAGGTGGTTTAGAGCAGAAAAACGCTGCTTAGAATTCCCTGGACTGTTTCTGATGACATTGGAATAAAACTGTGACCTTGCCTATCTGAGGGACTGTGCAGATTTTTGTTGTTGCTCCCGGTAAATTTGTTTATGGACAGTAAGGCCAGATGCTTTGAAGCGCCGCTCAAGGACCCGCCCTGCTGCCTTCATCTTACGAAGCTCATCTGTGAACCAGGAGCGGGTGAAGGTGACTGTTCTTGTTTTAACAGGGGCATGGAGGTCCAAGAGGCTGCTAAGTTGACTGTTATAATAATCCACTGCTTCGTCAGCTGATGAAAAATGTGTGGATGCTGAAAGCCTGCTGCCAAGAGTTCTGGATTTATATTTTTTAAGTTTCTGAAACAGATATTCTGCTTAGGCTTGTAGAGGCTGGATGGAGATGGCAAATCCATGGAAATGGCCTTGTGATCAGACACACCAAGGTCATACACCTGCAGGTTGGTGAGAGGAACAGAGTTTGTAATGACCAGATCCAAAGTATGCCCCCTCGTATGTGTGGGGACATCAACAAGTTGTTTTAAATTGAAACAATACAGTAGTTGAAGAAATTCAGCTGCAAAACGACAAGAGGAGGTGTCAACGTGAATATTCATAATTATACAAAGTGAATATTCATTCAAAATTATAACATCAGCAGAGGATGTGCAAAAAGTTGTGAGAAGGTTTGACATCTCAGTGATAAATGATGGGTTAGGTTTTGGTGGTCGATAAATGAGTATAAACAGCACAGGGGAAGGGGACTTACACTTAAATGCAAGGCATTCAAATGAAGACAGTTCAGGTAATGGTTGCAAAGATAGCTCCAAATCGCTACAATAGATAACTGACAGGCCCCCACCTCGCCCTGTGCTGCAAGCTTTTTGGAGGTAGCTATATCCTTGGGGACATCTCTTATTCAAAGAGGAAAAGGTATTTGGTTGGTGCCAGGTCTCTGTAATGCACATATAGTCCAGACATTTATCCAGGATATGATCATGAATGAAGCAGGATTTGATTGTAATAGACTGTGCATTTAAGAGTTCAGTTTTGCTACTCAATGATGCAGCAAGTCCACTACACGTTTCCTACTGCGCAAGCGGCATGGTGCTCTGGGAATGGCCCCGTAGTTTTCTGGGAACACACACAGTTCCCAGAAGGCAACGGGGCCACTCACCGAGGAACAGGACATGCTGCGGAAAAGAATGAGGCAGATTAGGAAGACAGCCTAGCAACAAGGGTTCAGGTAAGTCTAAAACATTTTTTTTTTCAAATGTTTTTTTTTTTAATTTTTTAAGATTTTTTGTGCAATTTTTTTTCAGGGTGGCCCTCCACTTTAATGTTGCATAAAATAAACAGTTATTTAAAAAGATCCTCTGGTGGGTGTCACGAATAATAATATTCGTATAAAAAAAAAAAGAGTATTATTTTAACTCAACTGTATATGTAACAAGCAAAACAGCGCCAGCGCCCTCTCTCAGTGTCTTCTCTCCCAATAAGGAGCGGTATGCAAGAAAGTAAGTGAAAATAAAATGAACATGCAAGTAGAAATGGAGGCAAAAAATTGGAGTTACATGCAAGTAAGTATATAGATAATTAGAAGACAATTTGAAGAGAGTTTCTTAATGGTTTATAGTAGTTATTTGAGTGCCTTGAAATACACCAGTCACATTGCATGCATTTGCATTTAATTATTTAGCTAAAATGTCAATAGCTAAGCCGAGAGGCACCAAACGGCAAAGCAAATGTAAAAAACAGAATATAAAAGGTAAATAAAAGCGAACCTGTGCAATATATGCAGTCAATCAATTAAATACAGTCTGCGTTTTTAAAGAGGGCACATACTGACAGTCCACAGAGCTATTTAGAAAAACCTTACAGGCTGCAAGTTACCTCCTGTTACCGATCCTCAATCCTCAAGCTTCATTCAGTCTATGGTTCAGTCTATGGTTCTTTCCATCCCCCACAGGGGGGTAACCAAAGAGCCGACTGCCTCTCTGCAAACCCTCAATACACGTCTGGCTCCACAGCTGCTCTAGCCTTTGCGTGTTGGCATGCCTGCCTCCTAACCTCTCTCACCAGCGGGAGATGGATAGGCATGCATAGGCTTCCACAACCGTCTCAAAACAGTTCCCGCCAGCTTTTGGTTCAGCTTCGCCACTCAAGCCTCTCATGTACACCCGCCACCTGACCTCTCTCACAGGTAGGAGAGAGATGGGTGTCCACAGGCGGCTGATGTCTGACGGGAGTCCACAGGCGGCTCGGGTGCTACGGCCCCATCCTCTCCTCACATTCCTCTCACTGACACCTACCCGACCCGAGTCGTGTCCTACTGTCCATAGGAGATAGGAGGGAACCAGAGACAACTCTTGGGAGATGTAATGAAGTCTTTGGCTCGGGTTTGGCTCGGCTGGACTGGAGAAGCGGTGAACAGACAACGCCAGCGTCCTCTCCCAATCCTCCCTCTCTGATACTGAGAGCTTTATTTCATAAATGTACATTGGTAAGGACCTGTTTTGGGTATGGCTCCCTGTAGTTTGTTTGGGTTGTATCTGGTAGTAGTGGTGTTGTCTCTAAATCTATGTTTTGTGGCTGGAGGCCTAAGATTGGTTAAGGAGGTACTTGAAGTAGTGGTTCCCAGTGGAATCTATCCATGGCCACCGCGGCCACCCCCTATTCAAGCGTCCGGCCCCTTTTAGTACACCGGACGCCTGAATTACAGCGGCGGGGGTGTTTTTTAAGCACCTGATTAGAGCCATAGGTTCTAATAGGCTTCAAAATAGGGTGGACTTGTGGCGCAGGGCATTGTGCTACGAGCCCACCCAGGTGTGTTAGCAAAGCAAATAAATGTTCGCTTTTCTAACACTGAACCACCTCTCCGCCAATCAGGAAGTGCAGGTCTAATACCTGTCACCTGATTGACTGAAAGGACAGGCGCTCCTATTGGATGCCTAGCAGGAAGAAAGAAGAGGTGCATGGAGGACACAGCTCGCCACTGCCTGACCCGCCGCCCATCCCACACCTCACTGCGATTACCCGCTGCCTGACCCGCCACCAAGATGTGGTAAGTGCCGGTCAGACAGCGAGCAGGTTGGCAGGGGGTCACAGTGGCTGCAATTGATGGCACAGTGGCTACATTTGATGGTCACAGTGGCTACAATTGGTGTTTATTTTTCAGAATTTTTCAGTTTGTTTGCCCCCCCCAAAAAAAAAATGTTGAGCACCAGCCACTGCTGGTGGTGCCTACAAGGACCTTGCCTGACATGCCTGACGAAGTGGTCCTGTGTGACTCCGAAACGTTGCACTCTCCTTGTGTTGTGATCATGCAATAAATTACATGTTTGGACGCTATCCACGTCGTTCCACGGTGTGTTTGAAAATATCTTCATCATTACAAGGACCTTGGGCTCCAAAGTTTGAGACCGTACTGACTGTTATGTGTATTTTTTTGTATATGCTATTTGTACAATTTGGTTTAATAAAAGGCAGCTTTGGGAAATAAACTCCAGTTTTTGTTGTTGCGTGTGTTATTTGGGTAAGGCAAAAGGGGGTGTTTTGGTCTAGCATTCAGAGGAAAAAAATCTTCTTTTATACCCTAGTCATGTCTATTTGTGTTGGTTGGAAAGAACAGTAACAGATGCAGCAATAGGACTAGCAAAATATACAACTGTTAGCAATTCTTAACCTGAAGAATGTGGAGATGTTCATCAAGCAGATTGAAGGCCTGGTCTGAGCCGTAATACTGTATAGGAAATTTGTCTAAGATTGTAGCTGATCCATTTACTGTGTGGCTGGAGGTGAGCAAGATTGCCAGAAATGTCAACCCAGGTAGATGTTTACAGTAGCAGGGTGAATGGCATGCTGCAGCAGAAAGTGGGTAGGACATCCTTGGGTTGAAGTGGTTATACCTGCAGCTGGCAGGCATCATCCTGGTATCAACATTTTCAGTCAGTTATTCCCTTCAGTGTAGAAGTGATTAGAGCGGCTTTAGAGCCACTCAATCACTTCTACAGGCAACAAAAGGGAGTCATCGTCCCCCGCTGCAGCTTTTCCTTGGCTCTTCTGTCCCATCAGGGAGCCCATAACTGCTCCAACCGGTGGCATCTAGTGCACAGAGAGAGAGGAACAGATGTTGTTCTTCCCCCTCTGTGACATCAGAAACTAGAAGCAATGAGGATCTTGTCACTTTCAGTTTCATTTTTATCTTAAAGTGGATGACATTTGAGCTGGGCACATATATCTGCAGTGGTGGCTGGTGGGGTTTTTTTCGTGGGAGGGTGGCAAACAACCCCACCCCCATGCCACCAGTGGAGCGGCACTAGCACAACTGCCACCTACCCCCCCTGCAGTGTGGCACAGAACTAACACTCCCCCCCACAATCCTCAGTCCTTACCCTGGATGCTGGAGGTGAGAGCAGCGGTTGAAGCTTTTGCAGCCATCTTCCAGCGTTGTGGGCTCGGGGAAAGCTGCTCCAGTGTCCTCTCCTGGAGCAGCTTTCGCGGTGCATCTCATCTCTGCTCTTCCCGGCGCTAGGCATCCAATAGGATCGCCTGACGTTTTGGCCAATCAGGAAACAGGTTTCATACCTGCTTCCCAATTGGCTGGGAGGAGGATCAGTGTTGCAACAGTGAATTTTCATTCACTGTTGCAACACACCTGGGTGGGCTCTGGATGCATCCTCTGCGACCAGAGCCCACTCTATTTTGAATCCTATTAGAGCCTGTGGATCTAATCAGGTGCCTAAAAAAACCTGGCTGCTGTAATTAATGTGCCCGGTGCCCTGAAAGGGGTCAGACACATGAATAGGGGGCAGCCGCGGCGGCCATGGAGAGATTCATGCCTTGCATGAATCTATCCACTGCATATAGGGAGTGGGAGAAGAGAGGGGGCGATGCCCGGGCACACCTAATGGACAGGCTGCCACTGTAATCTGTAGTGTTTTCTTATCTCTTTCCAAAGCACTAAGTCCTGTGTGTTTCTTCTGTTCCATAGCTCTGCTATAAGCCTGATAACTTCTGACACATTCTCAAAGATGGGAGATAAAAGCAGCCTGAAGTTTGTGTCATGGGAGGTTGCTATAAATAGATTATCAGTGAGCTTGCCTTCTCACAGCAGAGCTCTGCACATTCCTTCTTTCCTTTGCCAATGTGGAGTGGGGGTGTGTGCATTACCTCCAATCAGCTGTCTTGGCTGTATGCCAAGAATCCACTCCAGTGGAGTGGATGCCGCGTATGGTGGCAGGCACCATCGGGGGGGGGGGGATGGGAGGATGACACCTCCAATCAATATTGATTGGAGGGTATTTAAAGCCATTTCCCTCCAGTGGATCTTAAGGTGATCCCTGGAGAATTAGTAACGCTCACATTGGGAGATGAAAGCAGAACAGTAAGTGTTGTTGTGGACACATTGGCTGGATGGATACCCCATTAACTATCATTTATACTCTTGCATTCATTTTATTTCATACAGATTGGCTTTTCACTATTTAACCTTGAACACTGTCTATGAGCTTATACACCTTTGCCAATTCAGGCATCTTGCATCACATCTCTAATATTTAAGGTAAAAAAAATATTTTAACAAATATGTTTATTCATTGCAGTACCAATATTGGCACTAGCATAAATTCAATGTATCTCACTTATCTCACTATATTCAATATTTAATTTTTATTTATTTTTATTCACTCACTTTACACAAAAATTGTGTTATTTCTGATAATATTCATATGATCACTCTTATTTAGTTATGCACTTAGCCTTATGCACAGTCACTTAAATCATGATAGATTACCTGATTCCATGGGCTTATTATTCAACCCATGGTTAAATTAAAAAGTGTCCACTTAAACATGTAATAAGTACTCAATAAAACAGTAATGAAATAGATAGCCATTGTAATCAACTGGTTTATCATACTGAGTGGGATCCTTAGCCAACTAGAAGTCCTTTGGCAGTATGGAGTAAGTACCCTAACAAAAATGATTTCTGTTTACTTATTCTGACTTCCTAATTACAAATTTCAGGTGCTCCTTTTTCCCTCCCTCCATCTCTGGAATCTAAGTACGTGGCCCCTTGTAAGCCCTGTGGATTGGGGGCTCCCCTGGGGGGACATGGAGGAGGCACACGAAAGTCCAGGAACATCTAAATGCAACTGCTTTTAAATCTCTGGTTATGTGAGGTCTAGGGATGAGCTGAACACCCCCCACTTCGGTTCGCAGCAGAACATGTGAACAGGCAAACAATTTATTTGAACACGCGAACATCGTTAAAGTCTATGGGACATGAACATGAATAATCATACGTGCTAATTGTAAAGGCTTATATGCAAGTTATTGTCATAAAAAGTGTTTGGGGAACTGGGTCATGCCCCAGGGGACATGTATCAATGCAAAAAAAGTTTTAAAAATGGACGTTTTTTTCAGGAGCAGTAATTTTAATAATGTTTAAAGTGAAACAATAAAAGTGAACTATTCCTTTAAATTTCATACCTGGGGGGTGTCTATAGTATGCCTGTAAAGTGGCGCATGTTTCCAGTGTTTACAACAGTCCCTGCACAAAATGACATTTCTAAAGGAAAAAAAGTCATTTAAAAGTACTTGCGGCCATAATGAATTGTCGGTCCCGGCAATACACAAAAAAGTCATTGAAAAAAACAGCATGGGATTCCCCACAGTCCATTACCAGGCCCTTTGGGTCTGGTATGAATATTAAGGGGAAACCCGAACCAAATTAAAAAAAAAAAAATTGCATGGGGGTCAACCCATATTACTTACCAGGCCCTTCAGGTCTGATATGGATATTAAGGGGAACCTTACCCCAATTTTTTTTTTTTAAATGGCGTGGGGGTCCCCCTCAAAATCCATACCAGACCCTTCAGGTCTGGTATGGATTTTAGGGGGAACCCCGCACCAAAATTTGAAAAAAAAATGGCGTGGGGGTCCCCCCAAAAATCCATACCAGACCCTTATCTAAGCATGCAACCTGGCAGGCTGCAGGAAAAGAGGGGGGGATGAGAGAGCGCCCCCCTCCTGAACCATACCAGGCCACATGCCCTCAACATGGGGAGGGTGTTTTGTTGATGGGGACAAGGCCCTCATCCCCACAACCCTTGCCTGGTGGTTGTGGGGGGCTGCAGGTAGGGGGCTTATTGGAATCTGGAAGCCCCCTTTAACAAGGGGACCCCCAGATTCCGGCCTCCCCCCTGTGTGAAATGGTAACAGGGTACAAATGTACCCCTACCATTTCGCAAAAAAAGTGTGAAAATGGTAAAAATGACATGACATGGCTTGGGGACAAGTCCTTTATTAAAAAATAAAAAAATAAATCTGTCCCACGAAGCCTTATTCTTCTCTTGCTCCGCCAAAGGATCGAAAAAGAAAAAAAAACCCTGCACGCCGCCACTGATCCGCCTCTATGGGAGGCACCCGCCATAATGACTGTCTTCTCAGGTGACAGTTCTTTTATAACTGTGGGCAGGGCCATACGGTGACATCGCCGGGTGACCCCACCCCCCTCTGACACACTGGGACATCCCTATGGCTTCCCCGTAGCGTCAGAGAGGGGCAGGGCCACCTGATTATGTAACCAGGTGGCCCCACCCCCTCTGACGCTACGGGAAAGCCATAGGGATGTCCCCATACTTTTTTTGTGAAATGGTAGGGGTGAAGGGTCTGGTATGGATTTTGAGGGGGACCCCCACGCCATTTTTGAAAAAAAATTTGGCGCGGGGTTCCCCTTAATATCCATACCAGACCTGAAGGGCCTGGTATGGAATTTAGGGGGACCCCTACGCATTTTTTTTAAAATTTTGGTTCAGTGTTCTCCTTAATATTCATACCAGACCCAAAGGGCCTGGTAATGGACTGTGGGGGAATCCCATGCTGTTTTTTTCAATGACTTTTATGGGTATTGCCGGGACCGACAATTCATTATAGCCGCGAGTACTTTTAAATGACTTTTTTTCCTTTTGAAATTTAATTTTGTGCAGGGACTGTTGTAAACATGGGAAACATGTGCCACGTTACAGGCATATTATAGACACCCCCCAGGTACAAAATTTAAAGGAATATTTCACTTTTGTTTTTTCACTTTGAAAATTAATAAAATCACTGCTCCCTAAAAAACGTAAATTTAAAAAAAAAAAAAATTTGCATTGATACATGTCCCCTGGGGTAGGACCCAGGTCCCCAAACACTTTTTATGACAATACCATGCATATAAGCCTTTAAAATTAGCACTTTTGATTTCTCCCATAGACTTTTGAAGGGTGTTCCGCGGCTTTCGAATTTTCCGCGAACACCCCAATTGTTCGCTATTCAGCTTCGGCTACTTATGTTCGAGTCGAATTTACGTTTGACTCGAACATCGGGCTCATCCCTAGTGATGTCCATAAATTGAAGGGTAAATATACCATACAGATAGAATGTATGTATGGTGAATACATTATTGTATATATGAAGTAGCATTCTACCTAGAATTATTGTACACTACCAAATGTGAATTATAAGTAGTAAAAAAAGGTCTCTTTTTTATGTATTTTCTACAATATATTCTGTGCTGCAGCTGTCCCCCAGAGCCCCCCTTTTTCTTACCTGAACCTGTTCGTTCCAGCAACAAGGACAAGCCCAGTTGTCGGGTCCTCATTGGATAGTTTGATAGCAGCAGGAGCCATTGGCTCCCGCTGCTTTCAATCAAAGCCAGTGACACAGGAGTCGGGGAGCGGGGCCGAGTCCTGCTGTCTGTGTCAATGGATGCAGCAGCAGGACTCAGGAGTGTGCCCACACGAGTGCCCCCATGGAAAGCAAGGGCCAGGAGCGCCAACAGGAGACCCCAGAAAAGGAAGATAACCCTCACACAGAGCAGGTAAGTATAACATGTTTGTTATTTAAAAAAAAAAAAAAAACCTTTACAATCACTATTCATGTTCTACAGAAAAAATAATAGCTAAAAAGTGATTGGTTAATATAAACAAAAAACAAGTAGAAAACCAATGCAATGACATGAAGCTCAGAGAAAGCCTTACAAATTTATTAAAGTCTTCTTTCCATTACTTACTATATTAAAGCAGAGTTCCACCCAAAAGTGGAACTTCCACTTTAACCGGTTCCCGACCGGCTCCCGACCGGCTCCCACAGATATACTGCGGCTTTGCTCAGGAGAGCCACCAGAGGGCGCACGAATGCCGCCACCGCAGGCACGTGCCCACTGCACAGCAAGGGACCCAATGCGCGTGGCCAGCAGGTGCGATCGCCGCTGGCCACGCTCGATCGCGTGCATGAGCAGACAGCATGGGGGTTTGTGTGTGTAAACACACAAATCCCTGTGCTGTCGTGTGTTTCTACAAAGTAGAAACAGAGATCTGTCATCTCTCCTAGTTAGTCCCATCCCCCCCACAGTTAGAACACACACATAGGGAACACAGTTAACCCCTTGATCGCCCCCTAGTGTTAACCCCTTCCCTGCCAGTGACATTTACATAGTAATCAGTGCATATTTATAGCACTGATCGCTCTGTAAATGTCAATGGTCCCAAAAATGTGTCAAAAGTGTCCCACCTGTCCTCCGCAATGTCGCAATACCACTAAAAATCACAGATCACCACCATAATAGTAAAAAATAATAAAAATGCCATATAAGTGCCATAAATTTTTCCCATAGTTTGTAGACGCTATAACTTTTGCGCAAACCAATCAATATGCGCTTATTGCAATTTTTTTTACCAAAAAATATGTAGAAGAATACATATTGGCCTAAACTGAGGAAAAAATATGTTTTTGTTTTTTAAAAATTGGGATATTTACTATAGCAAAAAGTAAAAGATTTTGGGGGTTATTTACGAAAGGCAAATCCACTTTGCACTGCAAGTGCACTTGGAAGTGCAGCCGCTCTAAATCTATGGGGAAGATCTGAAATGAGGGGAAGCTCTGCTGATTTTATCATCCAATCACGTGCAAGCTAAAATGCTGTTTTTTATTTTCCTTGCATGTCCCCCTCGGATCTACAGCGACCTTACTTCCAAGTGCGCTTGCAGTGCAAAGTGGATTTGCCTTTAGTAAATAACCCCCCTTGTGTTTTTTTCAAAATTGTCGCTCTTATTTTGTTTATAGCGCAAAAAATAAAAAACGCAGAGGTGATCAAAAGCCACCAAAAGAAAGCTCTCTTTGTGGGAAAAAAAGGACGTCAATTTTGTTTGGGTACAACATCGCACGACAGCTAAAAACAAAAAAAGAGCGACAATTTTGAAAGGAAAAACAATATTTTTTACTTTTTGCAATAATAAATATCCAAACGCCACCTGGTACAAGTGAGGGAAGGGCAGTTTCTTCAAGTATAAGTATCTCATAGTCACCTTTAATAGTGTTAAGCAAATTTGTTATTTTATCTCTAGAAAGTTCTCATTAAAATGTTCTATTAGCAAAAAATAAATATTACATTGGTTGGAATTCATTATTTTCCCACAATAACTGAACATGTTATGATAGAAAGCCTCTATTAACCACTTCACTTCAGCCCTGGAAGGATTTACCTACCTCCTGACCTGGTCATTTTTTGTGATACAGCACTATGTCGCTTTCACTGACAATTGTGCAGTGGTGCAAGGTTGTACCCAAACAAAATTTACATAATTTTTTTTCCCACAAATAGAGCTTTCTTTTGGTGGTATTTGATCACCTCTGCGGGTTTTATTTTATGCACTATAAACAAAAAAAGAGTGACCATTTTGAAAAATTTTTCTTTTTTACTTTCTGCTATAATACATATCCAGAACAAAATATCAAAAAAACTATTTGATTGACAGCAGCGGGAGCCAATGGCTGCGCTGCTATCAATCTATCCAATCAGGACCCGAGACACCGGTTGAAGCTCATCTCATCATTGCTGGAAAGACCGGGTTCAGGTAAGTAAAAGGGGGGCTCTGGGGGCAGCTGCATCACAGGAGGTTTTTCACCTTAATACATAGAATGCATTGAGGTGAAAAACCTCGAGGGAATGCAAACCCTTTAAACACTAGATTAAACACTGCTAAACGCCAGCAAAAACATTAAAACATTAGTATTTTTTTGTCCAGTGTTTCTAAAGCAGTTTTTAGCTTTCTAGTGTGCATGAAGCCTTATAAACAAAATGCCACATAAAACTATAAAATACATGGAATACCCAGAAGGTCCATGATACCAAACCTTTAGTTAAAAATAAAAAAATATATAAAGAAATAATAGTGATCAATAGATTAGCAAATAATGCTCAGGAATGGAAATTCCATATTCAAAAGACTTTCTGAGAATAAACACTGAAATCTTCTAGTCTAATATTATCTGCTGTGCCAATTTAACAGCTAATGGTTGGTGGTCACAGAAAGTGTATCAGTTATATCCTTCTTTACGGACAAATAATATACATAAAAAATACTCACAGTTCTGCTTGCACCGAGTAGATCTGCAAAAGGATCAGCCCAACACATAAAGTCCAGAGAGACATTATGTGACACAGACCAGCCAAAACTTGTGTGCTAGGAATTGCTATTTGTCTGGTCTTATATTGCTCGTATGATGACATGGATGCCACGCTGGGCATTGACCCCAACACATCAAATATTTGTTTGGGAAGTCACATCCAGGCCTGTGTTTGTGTTGAGGGGGGATTTTATACGCATTAGAATGAAAACATAGATGGGATTAAATTAAAGAGGAATTGAAATTTATACAATGTCATTTTCATATAAATCGCAAGTGCTGGACCCTCCATCTTTCAATAAACATTTTGTGAACATATGAGCCTGCAGGATTTCTGATGCTTCACTCTCTACTTTGTTTACCCGCAGTCTTAAAGCTCAGTCTATTTTGCCTCACTCAACCTCCTCAGTCATAACAGGATTACACATTCAAAAGTCTTTGGTAACTTGTTACGTGACCGGTATCTAGACTTATCCGAGGTAAACTTGGTGATGACATGGCTTCCTTGGAAAACAAAGAGTTAAGTTAATTTTTAGTGTTAAAGCCCAATTCCAGCTTTTAGTGTAAAAAAATACTCAAGACTTTTTCAAATAACTGGCTGCATAACCAAAATGTTCTATTAGCAAAAAATAAATATTACATTGGTTTGAATTCATTATTTTCCCACAATAACTGAACATGTTATGATAGAAAGCCTCTATTAACCACTTCACTTCAGCCCTGGAAGGATTTACCTACCTCCTGACCTGGTCATTTTTTGTGATACAGCACTATGTCACTTTCACTGACAATTGTGCAGTGGTGCAAGGTTGTACCCAAACAAAATTTACGTAATTTTTTTTCCCACAAATAGAGCTTTCTTTTGGTGGTATTTGATCACCTCTGCGGGTTTTATTTTATGCACTATAAACAAAAAAAGAGTGACCATTTTGAAAAATTTTTCTTTTTTACTTTCTGCTATAATACATATCCAGAACAAAATATCAAAAAAACTATTTGATTGACAGCAGCGGGAGCCAATGGCTGCGCTGCTATCAATCTATCCAATCAGGACCCGAGACACCGGTTGAAGCTCATCTCATCATTGCTGGAAAGACCGGGTTCAGGTAAGTAAAAGGGGGGCTCTGGGGGCAGCTGCATCACAGGAGGTTTTTCACCTTAATACATAGAATGCATTGAGGTGAAAAACCTCGAGGGAATGCAAACCCTTTAAACACTAGATTAAACACTGCTAAACGCCAGCAAAAACATTAAAACATTAGTATTTTTTTGTCCAGTGTTTCTAAAGCAGTTTTTAGCTTTCTAGTGTGCATGAAGCCTTATAAACAAAATGCCACATAAAACTATAAAATACATGGAATACCCAGAAGGTCCATGATACCAAACCTTTAGTTAAAAATAAAAAAATATATAAAGAAATAATAGTGATCAATAGATTAGCAAATAATGC
This sequence comes from Lithobates clamitans, assembly GCA_037952925.1. Taxonomy (NCBI): domain Eukaryota; kingdom Metazoa; phylum Chordata; class Amphibia; order Anura; family Ranidae; genus Lithobates; species Lithobates clamitans. The sequence continues at coordinate 1,596,779 of JBBGZY010002433.1, forward strand.
TCAGGAATGGAAATTCCATATTCAAAAGACTTTCTGAGAATAAACACTGAAATCTTCTAGTCTAATATTATCTGCTGTGCCAATTTAACAGCTAATGGTTGGTGGTCACAGAAAGTGTATCAGTTATATCCTTCTTTACGGACAAATAATATACATAAAAAATACTCACAGTTCTGCTTGCACTGAGTAGATCTGCAAAAGGATCAGCCCAACACATAAAGTCCAGAGAGACATTATGTGACACAGACCAGCCAAAACTTGTGTGCTAGGAATTACTATTTGTCTGGTCTTATATTGCTCGTATGATGACATGGATGCCACGCTGGGCATTGACCTCAACACATCAAATATTTGTTTGGGAAGTCACATCCAGGCCTGTGTTTGTGTTGAGGGGGGATTTTATACGCATTAGAATGAAAACATAGATGGGATTAAATTAAAGAGGAATTGAAATTTATACAATGTCATTTTCATACAAATCGCAAGTGCTGGGCCCTCCATCTTTCAATAAACATTTTGTGAACATATGAGCCTGCAGGATTTCTGATGCTTCACTCTCTACTTTGTTTACCCGCAGTCTTAAAGCTCAGTCTATTTTGCCTCACTCAACCTCCTCAGTCATAACAGGATTACACATTCAAAAGTCTTTGGTAACTTGTTACGTGACCGGTATCTAGACTTATCCGAGGTAAACTTGGTGATGACATGGCTTCCTTGGAAAACAAAGAGTTAAGTTAATTTTTAGTGTTAAAGCCCAATTCCAGCTTTTAGTGTAAAAAAATACTCAAGACTTTTTCAAATAACTGGCTGCATAACCATTTTTTTTATCCATTATTTATTTAAAGATTATACATTTTTACATTGTAGAGAATACACACAAAAATACTGTGTTCAATAAAAAAAAAAGTCAGAAACACCCCCCGGTTTGGTTTGCACCAGAACATACCGAACAGGCAAAAAATTCGGAAGAACACACAAACACCGTTAAAGTCTATGGGACACGAACATGAAAAATCAAAAGTGCTCATTTTAAAGGCTTATATGCAAGTCATTGTTATAAAAAGTGTTTGGGGACCCGGGTGAAAAAAAGGGGCATGGGTTCCCCCCCCCGTTCATTACCAGGCCCTGGTATGGAGCCTGGTATGGATTTAGGGGGGACCCCACACAATCTTTTTTAAATTTTTGGTTTGGGGTTCCCCTTAATATTCATGATATTTAAAGGAATATTTCATTTTTATTGTTTCACTATAAGCATTAAAAAAAAAACACTGCTCCTGAAAAAACGGCTGTTTTTAAAAACAATTTTCGCATTGATACATGTCCCCTGGGGCAGGACCTGGGTCCCTAATCACTTTTTATGACAATAACTTGCACATAAGACTTTAAAATGAGCACTTTTGATTTTTCATGTTAATGTCCCATAGACTTTAACAGTGTTCCGGCGGCTTTTGAATTTGTCCTGAACACCGCATATTGTTCAGTGTTCGTAGAACATCCGAACAACCAAAGTTCGGCCAGGACTTATGCTAGGGCCGAACTGTTCCCCCATCCCTATCAATGAACAGTCTCTTGCTTGTTTTTGTTGTTTTTATTAGGGGATTAAACTTGGATGGGGAAAAGGGACATGGGATGCCCAAAGGATAAATACTACTTAGTTGAAATAAAGGTAATTGAATCCAAACTCTGTCTCTGTTACTTCACATCTCCTCCAGAACACTACTTGCTTTCCTTCACTGTCCAATTCTGGATTCCTGTCACCGTTAGCACATGGCTAGGCCTCACTCTGAACAGGTCCTAACATTTTCCTAGTAGCCATTTTCAAGCGGGGGGAGGGGGGTCTGCAGTCCCCTCTGTGATAGCAACCATTTTAGATGGGAAGAATAATTGTGCTAATACTTGGTGGACTACTGATTCCAGCACGTCCGGTAAAAATGTTGCCAACCCTCCTGGCTGCAGCAACTTGACTTCAACAACACCACAGTCTCTCCCTCTGGCTCCACATCCAATCCTGGTATGTCTCTCCAAGAGCTTCCACTGTGCTTCTCACTCACAGACCCTGGCATGGATCCCTCCTGAATGAATTGTCCAGCATTACTCCCAACTGTCCTCCTCCTACTCCTGTTCCAGGACACTTCTCAATGACAGTGTAAAGAGAGGCTCCCTCCCAACTCCCGAGCTCCAGGCCTGAGGTCACCCCCCCTTCTGAAGGGGGGTTCCCTCAGACCACAACAGTCTAACACTCCATCATTCGGTTCTTCCACTCGACAACTCCTCCCACAACAGGCTGACCATGGATATATATAGGAGGCCTGCCCCCTGCCAGTCCTAGTTGGGGATTGGTCAGGCCTCCCAAATACACCCAATGTCACTTCAGCACTCTTCCCGGCCTCTTTTCCAGAACATTCTCACTGGAAACAGAAAAGGCGCCCAAGAGCTGAGGCACATGTCAGTCACCTGCTGCTACACTAAACCACTCCCCTGCCCCCAGATCAAAAACAAGCAAGCCAAAATGTACCTGCACTGGCAGTATACACAAAACCCACTACTCTAGCACCTACTTAAAGGTAGAGGGTGCTACATTCATCCCCCATCAGAATACAATTGGTCCCCAGCTGAGAAAAATAATAGAAAAAGGGCTCCTGGGCCCAGGATAAAGGGCATCCAATAAATTAGTTGGATGGGGGAAGGGAAACAACTTGCACAGGGCTATAGTACAAATACATTACATACAAAAAATAAATATGTACATTTCTGTCACGTATATACACTGTACATCACCAATATTCAACCCTAGCTACAGGTCCCTGCAGCTAGACACATGAAAACACTTTTGAGCCAGAGCATTTCTCCCACAGGAAAAATACTCTGCTCACAGAATTCTTGTCCTCTGGAATGATGGAGATGGACAGCCGTCCCATCCCTGAAGATCCTAAAAGAAGACATAACTCATAACAACCTACACTTACATGCTACCTGTACACTGTACATCACCATTGAAAGGGGGTTATGATCCTTCCAGCAAAGAAAATAAAATCAACACTACCACATACATTTTTCTAAAAACAGAACAACAACAAAACATACATATACAAACTTGTGAACAGTCCTTCTTTGGCTCCTGATAAGAGGGGCCTCTCTTCGGACAACAGGCTCCAAAAGAAGTGGGCAGGTACAATACACCCAAAGTGTCCGTAATTAGACAGTACCTCTATCAGGCACACTGGGTGGCAGGCATAGGCTGTTCCTGCAAGAAAATGTCAGAAAGGAAAAACCACACACAACTCTGCCACTTCCCTGCAGTCTTTGTGGCTGCTTCTATGGTGGCTGTACAGCACAAAAGTCCTCCTCACACAAAGAAGCAGGGATCCGTAAATCTCCTCCTGCTTTCCCCTTTCTCTCTGACAGAGACCGAATGGCTCCTTGTAGGCCGACCTGCCTTTACAACCAGGACTCGATCCCTGTAAATGGCACCTCCCAGCTTCCATTCCTCCTGAATGTCCATAAACCAGGTCCAAACATCACTCTCTGGCACCCGCAAAGGCTTTGGGACATGCAGAAAATCCCAGACAAGGTCATCCTCTCACTCTCCCTGGGAGTTCTTCACGATGTCCATTATTTGGGAGGGGACATATGGGTAGTCCAGACCCCACTCCAGAGCACCCCTGCTCTGTATCTCCCTCTGGAAGCAAGAGAACCTGGGTAAGTCTTTTTTTTATTGTTTATTTATAGAATTTTGCAGAACTTACAAAAGAATGTAGACAATGAAATATTTTAGACATATAAACGTGAAAATGTGAGAACAATGACTATCAAAAGTATGGTGTGAACCAACCACCAAAGCGAGGTTTTGCGGATGAAACCTCGAGTGCATCTGCAATAAACTCCTCCATGGCCTTATCCTCCAAGACCGACAAAGGATAAACCCGGGCTACGAGAGGGTATGGCACCAGGTTTAAGGTCAATTGCACAATCACACAACCGGTGTGGAAGCAAATTACCGGCTTGACCTTTGTCAAAGACATCACTAAAATCACGGTACTCCTGTGGCAGGGAGGAGAGAGAAGAAGTGCACAGGACCTTGGCTACCTTCTGGAAGCATGTCTTACTGCATTGTGGTGACCAGTAGAGAACCTCAGCACGGAGCCAATCAAAAGAGGGGTTGTGCCTCTGTAACCAAGGATAACCAATAACCAGCGGAAACTTAGGTTAGGAAATAACTTGGAATTGGATTATCTTGGTGAAAAGCCCCTATGGTCATGGACAGCGGAACAGTCTCATGAGTCACATGGGCAGGCTGTAGAGGTCTCCCGTCAAGAGCCTCAATGGCAAGTGGAGTGTCTTGCAGCTGCAGCGGAATCAAGTGCTTTGATACAAAGGCAGCATCAATGAACAGGCCTGCAGCTCCAGAGTCGATTAGAGTCTGTATCTCAACGAACTACTCAGCCCAAGAAAGGATAACCAAAACCAGGGGCTTATCCTTCTGAATAACTGGGGACGAAACAACGCCACCTAAGGTTTGTCCGTGACAGGACCTTAAGGTTTGGGCGTTCCCTGGATGGGTAAGACAAGACTTCAAAAAGTGACCTGCCTGGCCACAATAAAGGCACAATCTCTCCCTCCTCCTAAGGGTTCTCTCATCCGCAGAGAGACGCATAAAGCCCAAGTGCATGGGTTCATCTTCACTGACTGACTCGGTACCAGGAGGCATGGGAGGCAAGGGTGGGACTGCAAAGCTCGGAGACAAATATACAGGAGGCTTTTTAGACATTTTAGATGAGAAGAATAATTGTGCTAATACTTGGTGGACTACTGATTCCAGCACGTCCGGTGAAAATGTTGCCAACCCTCCTGGTTGCAGCAACTTGACTTCAACAACACCACAGTCTCTCCCTCTGGCTCCACATCCAATCCTGGCATGTCTCTCCAAGAGCTTCTCACTGTGCTTCTCACTCACAGACCCTGGCATGGATCCCTCCTGAATGAATTGTCCAGCAGTACTTCCAACTGTCCTCCTCCTACTCCTGTTCCAGGACACTTCTCAATGACAGTGTAAAGAGAGGCTCCCTCCCAACTCTCGAGCTCCAGGCCTGAGATCACCCCCCCTTCTGAAGGGGGGTTCCCTCAGACAAGGACAGTCTAACACTCCATCATTTGGTTCTTCCACTCGACAACTCCTCCCACAACAGGCTGACCATGGATATATATAGGAGGCCTGCCCCCTGCCAGTCCTAGTTGGGGATTGGTCAGGCCTCCCAAATACACCCAATGTCACTTCAGCACTCTTCCCGGCCTCTTTTCCAGAACATTCTAACTGGAAACAGAGGAGGCGCCCAAGAGCTGAGGCACATGTCAGTCACCTGCTGCTACACTAAACCACTCCCCTGCCCCCAGATCAAAAACAAGCAAGCCAAAATGTGCCTGCACTGGCAGTATACACAAAACCCACTACTCTAGCACCTACCTAAAGGTAGAGGGTGCTACATTCATCCCCCATCAGAATACAACTGGTCCCCAGCTGAGAAAAATAATAGAAAAAGGGCTCCTGGGCCCAGGATAAAGGGCATCCAATGAATTAGTTGGATGGGGGAAGGGAAACAACTTGCACAGGGCTAAAGTACAAATACATTACGTACAAAAAATAAATATGTACATTTCTGTCACGTATATACACTGTACATCACCAATATTCAACCCTAGCTACAGGTCCCTGCAGCTAGACACATGAAAACACTTTTGAGCCAGAGCATTTCTCCCACAGGAAAAATACTCTGCTCACAGAATTCTTGTCCTCTGGAACGATGGAGATGGACAGCCGTCCCATCCCTGAAGATCCTAAAAGAAGACATAACTCATAACAACCTACACTTGCATGCTACCTGTAAACTGTACATCACCATTGAAAGGGGGTTATGATCCTTCCAGCAAAGAAAATAAAATCAACACTACCACATATATTTTTCTAAAAACAGAACAACAACAAAACATACATATACAAACTTGTGAACAGTCCTTCTTTGGCTCCTGATAAGAGGGGCCTCTCTTCGGACAACAGGCTCCAAAAGAAGTGGGCAGGAACAGTACACCCAAAGTGTCCGTAATTAGACAGTACCTCTATCAGGCACACTGGGTGGTAGGCATAGGCTGTCCCTGCAAGAAAATGTCAGAAAGGAAAAATCCACACACAACTCTGCCACTTCCCTGCAGTCTTTGTGGCTGCTTCTATGGTGGCTGTACAGCACAAAAGTCCTCCTCACACAAAGAAGCAGGGATCCGTAAATCTCCTCCTGCTTTCCCCTTTCTCTCTGACAGAGACCGAATGGCTCCTTGTAGGCCGACCTGCCTTTACAACTAGGACTCGATCCCTGTAAATGGCACGTCCCAGCTTCCATTCTTCCTGAATGTCCATAAACCAGGTCCAAACATCACTCTGTGGCACCCGCAAAGGCTTTGGGACATGCAGAAAATCCCAGACAAGGTCATCCTCCCACTCTCCCCGGGAGTTCTTCACGATGTCCATTATTTGGGAGGGGAAATATGGGTAGTCCAGACCCCACTCCAGAGCACCCCTGCTCTGTATCTCCCTCTGGAAGCAAGAGAACCTGGGTAAGTCTTTTTTTTATTGTTTATTTATAGAATTTTGCGGAGCTTACAAAAGAATGTAGAAAGTGAAATATTTCAGACATATAAACGTGAAAATGTGAGAACAATGACTATCAAAAGTATGGTGTGAACCAACCACCAAAGCGAGGATTTGCGGATGAAACCTCGAGTGCATCTACAACAAACTCCTCCATGGCCTTATCCTCCAAGACCGACAAAGGATAAACCTGGGCTACGAGAGGGTATGGCACCAGGTTTAAGGTCAATTGCACAATCACACAACCGGTGTGGAAGCAAATTACCGGCTTGACCTTTGTCAAAGACATCACTAAAATCACGGTACTCCTGCGGCAGGGAGGAGAGAGAAGAAGTGCACAGGACCTTGGCTACCTTCTGGAAGCATGTCTTACTGCATTGTGGTGACCAGTAGTGAACCTCAGCACGGAGCCAATCAAAAGAGGGGTTGTGCCTCTGTAACCAAGGATAACCAATAACCAGCGGAAACTTAGGTGAGGAAATAACTTGGAGTTGGATTATCTTGGTGAAAAGCCCCTATGGTCACGGACAGCGGAACAGTCTCATGAGTCACATGGGCAGGCTGTAGAGGTCTCCCGTCAAGAGCCTCAATGGCAAGTGGAGTGTCACGCAGCTGCAGCGGAATCAAGTGCTTTGATACAAAGGCAGCATCAATGAACAGGCCTGCAGCTCCAGAGTCGATTAGAGTCTGTATCTCAACGGACTACTCAGCCCAAGAAAGGATAACCGAAACCAGGGGCTTATCCTTCTGAATAACTGGGGACGAAACAACACCACCTAAGGTCTGTCCGTGACCTGGATGAGTAAGACAAGACTTCAAAAAGTGACCTGCCTGGCCACAATAAAGGCACAATCTCTCCCTCCTCATCTTCACTGACTGACTCGGTACCAGGAGGCATGGGAGGCAAGGGTGGGACTGCAAAGCTCGGAGACAAATATACAGGAGGCTTCTGCAAGCGCTCCTTAAAAGTGAGTCTTTTTCTGAGTCTGGAGTCAATGAGGATGGCAAACGTGATCAACTTCTCCAGCTCAGTGGGTATATCTCGGGTTGCTATCTCATCCTTGATGGAATCCGATAGACCATGAGAAAAAGCAGCCACGAGGGCCACATTGTTCCAAGCAACCTCTGCTGCCAGAGTACGGAACTCAATGGCGTAATCAGCAGTTCTCGTACTCTGATAGACATGAGGCACTTGGCAGCAGAAGTGGAGCATGTAGGAACATCAAATACCCTTTTAAAGGAAGCCACAAACTCAGGGTAACTGTCATGTACCTGGTGGCGGAGCCCAGAATGCAGGGAGTAGCCTCTCGTGTACCTCTGGCTCGAGAACCCCTGATAGAGAAAACAGGGACTCAAGAGCACAGGGGGCCACAAGTGCTTGGCAAGTGGCAGATGTGGAGCTGATCCGAACCTCTGGTGCAGCAGAAGGAGGGCTGGCAGGAACACTGGAACCGCTGACTGAGCAGAGAAGTACTGTAGCTGGCAGGAACTCAGGAACAGCAGGCAGCAGGGAGGTGTTCTGTAGTCCAACTGGAGCACTGGAACAACTGGTAGAAGCAAGATGAACCGCCGGAACTCTGGCAGGAACACTGGAACAGCTGATTAAGCAGAGAAGTAGTGTAGCTGGCAGGAACTCAGGAACAACAGGCAACAGGGAGGTGTTCTGTAGTTCAACTGCAGCACTGGAACAACTGGTAGTAGGAAGATGAACCGGAACTCTGGCAGGAACACTGGAACAGCTGATTGAGCAGAGAAGTAGTGTAGCTGGCAGGAACTCAGGAACAACAGGCAGCAGGGAGGTGTTCTGTAGTTCAACTGGAACACTAACGAGGTCAGACAGGCCGGGTCAACACTGGCGGGCAGAGCAGGTACCAGACAGAAGCAGAAGAGTAGTCGGGGCACGGGCCGGATCTGCAACAGACAGGCAGCAACAACCATAGGATGAGGCAGGAGAATAGTCAGACAAACCAAGGTCGGGGACTGGCAGCAAACAGGAGTAGTCAGGAGTGAGCCGGGTAACAGGAATCAGGTAGACAGGTTTACTGATAGCTTAGGGTCACAGGAAACGCTGTAGACCGGACAGCAAGAAAGCATGCTGACAGGCTTCTTTAAATAAGTCCATTGGCGCCAAACACTGTCACACTGTACGTCCGCGCGCTCCCGTGCGTACCTGCGCGCGCCTGAGTACCGATCGTACGTGCCCGCTCGCACCACCGCGTACCCGCGTACACTCGTTCGTGCTAGCTTACCTCCGAATGCGTTAGTTCACGCTGGCGCACACCCGCACACGTCCACCGCCTTTAACAACTGTGCTAACAGGACGTCTTTCATGACATTGCCCCCCCAAGGGGCAGCCTCCGGATGCCCAACTGTGCCATCTTACTTGGATGGGAGCTCTTAAAGGCAAGAATCAACCTCTTCGCGTGAATGTTAGACTCCGGCTTTCAAGAGTTCTCCTCGGGCAAGTACCCCTTCCACTTAACCAGAAACTGGACTTGGTTGCGTCTTTTTCTACAATCCAGAATGGACTCAACCTCATATTCAGCTTCTCCATCAATGATCACAGGTTCAGGGGGACCGACCTTCCAGTTGACAAAAGGATCAGGAACTGCGGGTTTGAGTAGGGCAACATGAAAGACCAGGTGGATCCAGAATGACTCTGGTAACTTTAGTTCGTAGGCCACATTATTCATTTTCCTTAGCACTGGAAAGGGACCCACGAACTTGGGGCCCAATTTCTTAGAAGGACAAGCCAGTCTTAAGTTCAATGTGGACAGCCAGACCTGATCTCCGGGTTTAAGATCAAGCTCCCCCCTTCTCTTCTTGTCAAACACCTCTTTATTCTAGTTCTGGGTCCTTGCCATATTCTCCTGCAGGAGTTTGTTATTTGACTGAAAGAAGTTTAGGTTCTCTTGGACAGCTGGTACTGGACACTCTGGGATGTTATTAGACAAGAACAGAGGATGGAAACCATAATTTGCAAAGAACGGTGATTGCTTCGTGGCAGAATGAACAGAATTGTTGTAAGCAAATTCGGCAAGGGGTAGAAGCAGAGCCCAATCGTCCTGGGAGAATGAGGATGAGCGTCTGATTCGTTCTCTCCGTCTGGCCATTTGTTTGAGGGTGATAGGCAGAAGAGAAGGAGAGGTCAATTTTCAGAGACTCACAAAGAGCTCTCCAAAACCTGGAGGTAAATTGCACCCCCCGATCAGAAGTAATATTGGCAGGAATGCCATGAAGCCTCACCACTTACTTGATAAATGTCTTGGCAGTTTCAGCAGCAGTAGGGGTGCCCTTCATTGGTAGGAAATGTGCCATTTTGGATAATCTATCCACTATTACAAAGATCGTAGTGTAACCTTCAGAAGGTGGCAGCTCAACAATAAAATCCATGGAGATCATCCTCCATGGCTTCTCTGGGAAAGGTAGTGGTTTCAACAGACCCCAAGCTTTAGACTTGCTGCCCTTATTTTGAATGCAGGTGGCACATGCTTCCACATAGTCCTTGCAATCCTTTCTTAACTGCGGCCACCAGAACGTGTGCTGAAGAAGTTCAGATGTCTTATGCACGCCGAAATGGCCGGCCAACATGTGATCATGGCAGGAACTAAGAACAGCCGCTCGCATCTCCTGAGGTACAAAGATCCTATCACTAAACCACAGAAGGTCATCTCTGGCCTGTAGAGCTGTATCAGGTGGAGGAGAAATGTTCCTGGAGGCTTGCTTGATTTGTGAAAGTAGATCCCCTTGGAGCAACAGAAAGTTTCCTGAGGACAAAATGGTGTCTGGCATAGAAGATGCTTCTGAACTGCTGTACATTTGTGACAGCGTGTCAGGCTTGATGTTTTTTGAGCCGGGATAATAGGTTACATGGAATGAGAACCTGGTAAAGAACAGTGCCCATCTGGCCTGTCGTGGTTTCAACCTCATGGCAGTCTTTAAATATTCCAGATTCCTGTGATCTGTATAAACAAGAATCGAATGAGCTGCTCCCTCTAAAAGATATCGCCATTCCTCAAGCGCAGCTTTGATCGCTAACAACTCTCGATCGCCAACATCGTAGTTCCTCTCTGCTTCCGATAATTTGCGAGAAAAAAAAGCGACTGGGTGCAGAAGAGTCCTAGGCCCCTGTCTCTGGGAAAGCACTGCACTGACTGCTATCTCCGAGGCGTCCACCTCGAAAATATAAGGCAATGTGGAATCAGGATGTTTTAAAACTGAGGCTGAGACAAACAGATCATTCAGTGTTGTGAAGGCTGTCTGAGCTTCAGTAGAACAGTGGAATTTAAGGCCCTGCTTGGTTAGCCTTGTAATGGGAGAAATGATGGTGGAGAATCCTTTGATGAATTTTCTGTAAAAATTTGCAAATCCTACAAAATGTTGGATTCCCTTCTTGTCAGTAGGAGCGGGCCAGTGCAGAATGACGGAGACATTCTGAGGGTCCATTTTGATGCCTTCCACAGAGATAATTAGACCAAGGAACTGAATACTTTCTTGTTTAAAGACACATTTCTCGGGCTTGGCGTAAAGGCCGTGCAGCTAAGAAAGAAGAAAAGATTAGGATGTCATCTAAATAAATAACAACAAACAGGTCAGGTTAGTCTCTGAAGATGTTATTCACAAAATGCTGAAATGTAGCAGGAGCATTACAAAGTCCGAAAGGCATGACTAAATATTCGAAGTGCCCAAACCGAGTACGGAAAGCAGTCTTCCATTCGTCTCCCTTGCGAATGCGGACAAGGTTGTAGGCACCACGAAGATCTAACTTAGAAAACGCTACTGCAGACCCCAGCCTCTGAAAAAGTTCTGGCACTAATGGTGAAGGATAACGGTTCTTGATCGTGATTTTATTAAGTGCCTGATAATCCACACAAGGGCGTAGAGAATGGTCTTTCTTCTCCACGAAAAAGATTCCTGCTCCTGCCGGGGAGGTGGAGGGTCGGATGAACCCTTTTTTCAGATTGTCATCAATGTAGGTTTTTAATACTCCTAGTTCTAATTCTGACAAAGGGAAAATTCTCCCAAAAGGAATCTCTGCCCCTGGAAGGAGCTCAATTGGGCAATCGTATGGCTGGTGGGGAGGAAGAGTCTCGGCACCCTTTTGACTGAAAACATCCAGAAAGCTGTGGTAGACTTCAGGGACAACTTGACAGATCTTGGCGTCAGTTTCCATGCACAACAGGGAAGAAGGGGCCTTGGTGACTTCTGGTAGACAGTGTTGATGGCAGTAAGAAGAAGGGAACTCAATCTTCCCCAAGGTCCAATCAATTTGCGGATTATGGGCCTTGAGCCACGGCATGCCTAATATGATGGGAAATAGAGGAGACTCTATGGCATCCAGACAAAATAGCTCTTGATGAGTGCCGGCAAATGGTGGTGAGCAGAGGTACAGTCTCCTGGGTTACTGGCCCTGATCTGAGGGTAGAGCCATCGGTCAAATATACTGAAATTCCTTTCGCTCTGGGCCGGAGGGAAATGTGATGTCTGGAAGCAAAGGACAAGTCTATGAAGCCACTGCAAGCCCCGGAATCAATGATCGCGCTGGTTGGTATATTCCCTCCTGGGAGTTGTAAGAGAATCGGAACAGCCAGATGAGAAACATTATTCAGTACAGCAGGGGTAAGAGCAGGGGAGACAGAAAGGCACTTACGAAGCTTTGCCGGGCATGTACGTACAAAATGTCCGGGTTCCCCGCAGTATAGGCACAGGTTACCAGCCTGACGGCATTGACACTCTTCAGGAGTGAGTAGAGTGAGTAAAAGACCCAGCTGCATTGGTTCTGGTGTATCTGAGGCCATAGTGGTTGAAGCTAGAGGAGCAAAGTGGGGAGAACTAGGCACACGGGGCAGCATCCAGACAGGACGAGCAGGACCAGAGGATCGCTCCATACGTCGTTCTCTCAGGCGTCTGTCTATTTGAATAGAAAGGTCTATGAGGCCCTCTAAAGTCTCTGGAATACCCACTCGGGCTAGTTCATCCTTTAAAGATTCTGAAAGGCCCATACAGAACTGATATCGTAGGGCGGCATTGTTCCAATTTGTGTCAGAACTCCAGGGTCTGAATTTCGACACGTAGTCCTCAACGGGTCTGCGGCCCTGCTGTAGGGTGTGCAAGGCTGCCTCTGCAGTAGCGGTCAGCTGTGGGTCCTCATATAATGATGACATGGCCTGAAAGAAGGTATCCAGGGTATCAAGTGAGGTATTCTAGTAGGCGATGAGCCTAGGACTGGGGCTTGCCTGTCAGCAGCGAGATCACAAACCCCACTTTGGTGGTTTCCAGGGAGAAAGTCCTTGATTGAAGGGCAAAAAAGAGTTCACATGAGTTGCGGAAAGACCTGAATTTACTCCGGTTACCCGAAAATCTTTCAGGCGTGGGAACCCTGGGTTCAGGCGGCAACATCACCACTAAAGGTGCAGCAGAAGTCCCAGATGCTGGAGGTGTGGATGCTGCTAGAGCTTGGACTTGGCCTTCCAGCTGGGTATAGCCCTCTTGTAGGCTTTTTACCGCCTGGGTAAGTCCAGCAAGATGGCGACAGAGTTCGTCCATGGGAGAGGCTCCCTGCGTGGGTTCGGACATGGCTGTCCGGTACTGTCACGTACCTGCTGGCGGAGCCCAGAATGCAGGGAGTAGCCTCTCGTGTGCCTCTGGCTCGAGAACCCCTGATAGAGAAAACAGGGACTCAAGAGCACAGGGGGCCACAAGTGCTTGGCAAGTGGCAGGTGTGGAGCTGATCCGAACCTCTGGTGCAGCAGAAGGAGGGCTGGCAGGAACACTGGAACCGCTGACTGAGCAGAGAAGTACCGTAGCTGGCAGGAACTCAGGAACAGCAGGCAGCAGGGAGGTGTTCTGTAGTCCAACTGGAGCACTGGAACAACTGGTAGTAGCAAGATGAACCGGAACTCTGGCAGGAACACTGGAACAGCTGATTGAGCAGAGAAGTAGTGTAGCTTTACAGGAACTCAGGAACTACAGGCAACAGGGAGGTGTTCTGTAGTTCAACTGCAGCACTGGAACAACTGGTAGTAGGAAGATGAACCGGAACTCTGGCAGGAACACTGGAACAGCTGATTGAGCAGAGAAGTAGTGTAGCTGGCAGGAACTCAGGAACAACAGGCAGCAGGGAGGTGTTCTGTAGTTCAACTGGAACACTAGCGAGGTCAGACAGGCTGGGTCAACACTGGCGGGCAGAGCAGGTACCAGACAGAAGCAGAAGATTAGTCGGGGCACGGGCCGGATCTGCAACAGACAGGCGGCAACAACCGTAGGATGAGGCAGGAGAATAGTCAGACAAACCGAGGTCGGGGACTGGCAGCAAACAGGAGTAGTCAGGAGTGTAACAGGAATCAGGTAGACAGGTATACTGATAGCTTAGGGTCACAGGAAACGCTGTAGACCAGACAGCAAGAAAGCATGCTGACAGGCTCCTTTAAATAAGTCCATTGGCGCCAAACACTGTCACACTGTATGTCCGCGTGCTCCCGCGTGTACCCACGCGCGCCTGAGTACCGATCGTACGTGCCTGCTCGCACCACCGCTTACCCGCGTACACTCGTTCATGCTAGCGTGGCTCCGCATGTGTTCCTTTGTGCTAGCACGCACTCGCACACGTCCACCGACTCTAACAACTGTGCTAACAGGACGTCTTTCATGACAGTAACTCAAAACAACAGGTTTTTGGGTCTCCCATGCCCAGGCAAAGGCTCTCTCAGAAAGCAAAGATATCATGAAACCTACTTTGCTTCTGTCCGTGGGAAACGCCTGGGGCAGCATCTCAAAGTATATTTCACCCTGGTTGAGAAACCCTCTGCATTGGACTGGATCTCCCCCAAATTGTTGGGAAGCGGAGCGGAACCAGACATTCCTCCTATAGAGCAGCAGGGACGGCCTGCAACACAGGTTGTACTGGAGTAGCCGCAGTGGGAGATTCCAGGTAAGCCGTGTGACTGATGAGCGTTTGTAACGCCATGGCAAACTGATCGTTGCAGTGATCTTGCTCATCCAATCTGGAAAAATACTACCAACAAGTGAATTGACCGCATCTTCTGAATTTATGGCCTTCGCCTACTGTCAGAAACCATTAATCAGCTCCCGATCTCTTGGAGTCCAGAACTGTATTGTGCTCCCTATTAAATGGACTACTCAGGTTCCCAATTTTGCACTTCACATAATTGATGTGGGGTACAAAGGCTTCACCAATTCCAACTGTTTCTCCATCGCTGCCTTCCTTTTAATTTTTATATGACCTTGTGCTCCCTATTAAATAAAAAATATTTAGTTTGAAAAATACTTGGCTATGTGTTTTACTTAAAAAAGGACAGTTTGTTTGTGAGTAGGCAGGTACATTTAAAAAATACAATGTCAAATTAACAAGGGGCACCAACCTACTTGTATCTTTGAGCTTAAAAACTACGAGATAATAATGGTGTTGTGGTAACTTGACCCAAAATAAAAAAAAAAAAAAAAATATATATATATATATATATATATATATATATATATATATATATATATATATATATATATATATATATATAATTCTGGATATCACTAGAAAAAAAAGCCATTTGAAATTCATTTGGCAGAACTCTGTCAATATCACCAGCAAAGCAGCTTCAATATTATCCAATTATAAAGAAGAAAAGAATGTGCGCTGCATTGAGAGATTTCATAATTTGCCGCATCACTAATGTGATATCTCCATTACAAACGCTAGTTTTACAAGACCAACTGCTTCCGGCTCGTCCTTGCTTCTGAGCATGCGTGTTTGTACTTTGGACTTTTGTCCGACAGACTTGTGTACACACACTCGGAAAATCCGACAACACACATTTGTTCGCAGGACATTTTAAAACCTGCTAGCCAACATTTGTCTGCAGAAAATCCGACAACAATTGTCAGATGTCGGCACACATTTCCTGTCGGAAAGTCTGATCGTGTGTGCGAGGCTTAATTCTTGTAAACTGCACCCTTGGTGTAGTATATATCCACCTGAGGTGACGACAACTTACAGCAGGGATGAAACTATTACAATCAGTTTCTTTAAAAAAAAGTTTTTTGTGCACATCTTACCATTTCTTTTAAAAAGGGCCAGATCTAGATAATTAACATAATCTTTACTCCATTCCCCTGACCCAACTGACTGGTGTGAGGCTTCAGATTGCCAAGATGGTCCTTAATATCCCATTGTATTTACTGCTGGTGTGTGAGCGGCATCATGTGCTGCTGTGTTTTTTCAGGTAATTGTGTTTTAACTGATTTGCTAATTAAGCACCCTTCTTCTCCACAGAGATACATCTAATTTTAAGATTTCACCACATACTCCCCATTGGGTTCCTTGCTCAGGTTTCAAAGTCACTGCCTGCATGATGGGGACACTTCCTATGTTGACTTTCCAGCAGCAGGCTTCTGTTAAGATCGAGGAGAGGAGGTACATAAAATGAGAGGACTGGCTGGCAAAGATCCATCGGTAGCACTGAATTAGCAGTCACCTGCAAAAAAATACAGTGGATAGTGGCGCAGGCTGTAGTATAGAACATGCAAAATAAGGCCACACAAGAGTCCTTTGAGCTCTCTAGCTCTGTGTGAGAAGACAGTCTGTAGTGTCAGGGCAGCCTTGCAGGGGGAGATGAAGCACACTCCAAACATGTGAAGAGAAAACAGGAAATAGATGCCTCTGAGTAAGACTGTTATGTTTAATAGACAAAACGTATTAAAAAACTCACATTGTAGTATCTTTAAACAGGCACAGTAGAGTCCAGTGAACCGTACTATCTCTGTCTCAGCTGTCAGCAGTGAACTCTTCCTGCACTGGGTAGATGTTAGCAGTGCGCGCTCCTTTGTCAAGCTTGACAAAGGAGCGCGCACTGCTAACATTTCCCCAGTGCGCACGCTCTGCAATGCGTCATGATAACGTCCGTGACACCATCCCGCCATACGCTGTGTTCCAGACCCCTCATGTGATCCACCAGCTGCGTTCCAAACCTTGTTTTGGATCCCGCCTGAGCACCGAGAGACTCCTGCAAGCCAGGATACCGGCCCCACACAGACCAACATGAAGAGTTCACTGCTGACAACTGAGATGGAGATTGTGCAGTTCACTGGACTCTACTGTGCCTGTTTAAAGATACTACACTGTGAGTTTTTTAATAGCTGTCACCTGCAAACAGTGGTGGCAAGGGAACTGGGTGGGGGATTTAGGTGTGTTTAACTTGCTTTAGCAGCCAAGAGCAAACAAAACCTTGCAGGATAAGTTATAAGTGGATGGGTGGGAGAGCAGGGTCATATTTTACCCAAAATAGCTGGCTTGTTGATTAACCGCCCTTCTTCCCTACAGGAACATATTTCTCTGAATTTCAGGGCACAGTTCCTGTGCTGACTACAAGATGAAGAGATCTTTGGTCTCTCATGGACCCCACCTCAGGTATGTGAGTGCCTTGATTCTGAGGAAGTCTGTGGATTGGCAGGCGAAACGCAAGCGTCAACGTAGTGATGTCATCACACCCGGATGCAAAACCAGGGTGCCCCCACGCCAATGTACACACACACAGACAGTATAACGAATAGCCAGCCGTGTCCCTCTGTACTCTGTGACAAATCATTATATCTCGGCTTTTGGGACAGAAACATTGGAGAGAACTGCAGCTGCTTCACCCTGGCAAACCACAACTGTAAGCTACCTGGCTATCTGCCTAAGAAGAACTAGAAATCTGAACTGCAAGACGAAGGTAGAGCAGTAAGTAACCACACCACTTAATTGTGATACAACTATTTGCAGTCTCTGCAGTTTTGTTTGTGCTTGCTTTGCTCCCTTCTGGCTTGTGTGTGCTCACATTACATACAGCTGATATTTTGCAGTTCTGAATGGCTTGGACAGCAGCATGAGAGATGTTGGAGAAATGTATGTAAGGAAGATAGAGCAATGATTGAATACACCTCATAGAGGCAGAATTAACAATTGCAACTGTGCATCTTCTGCTTCTTGCTCCTCCCTAAATCTGTATCGGCTTCTGCCTTTAATATCCATAGGCATAAATCACCTCTTACCGGCCTATCTACAGCAATTGCCTTTAAAGCTACACACTATACCTCCTTTATCATCCCCCATCTTTCACCAAGATATAAAATATACTTGGAATGAACTCTCTGACTTCAAGCAAATAACATGATTTTGAATGAGCAATTTTCAATCTTATAGAATCCTGTACACAATAAAGCTACCATTTGCTCGTGCAGTATGTAACTGTCTGATACGCGATCTACATGAGGCTCCCAATGCTATTTGTCTTTATGCAAGAGCTATCACTCAATATACCTGCATTGCTATATCACTTGATATATATTAGCCTTTGAAGCCGCCACTTTGTCAATCATGGTTTATCTAACTGATACTACCACCACCAGCAGGGACTTATCCTCAATATCCACCTCTAAACCACAACAATCTGCCCTTTACCCATTGTGACTCCACTGTGATCCAGTATACCAGTGGTCTCCAAACTGCGGTCCTTTGCTTCCCTACTTCGGTATTTATCAGGGGCACTATTCTTCCCACTGACACCAACAATGGGGGCATAATTCTTACCACTGACACCAACAATGGAGCACTATCCCACTGATACCAATGATGGGCACACTTCCTCCCACTGACACCAGTGATGAGGTACTATTCCTCCGACTGACACAAATGATTGGGTACTATTCCTCCCACTGACACCAACGATGGGGCACTATTCCTTTATCTGACATCAATGATGGTGCACTATTCCTCCCACTAACACCAATAATGGTGCACTATTTCTCCCACTAACACCAATAATGGTGCACTATTCCTCCCACTAACACCAATGATAGGGGCACTATTCGTCCTACTGACATCCATGATGGGACACTATTCCTCCTACTGACATCCATGATGGGGCACTATTCCTCCTACTGATATCCATGATGGGGGGCACTATTCCTCCCCAATAAAGATGTGGCATTCTTTACTCCCACTGACACCAATGATGGGAAATGTTCTACTCCCACTGGTTACAGTCTGGCCCCCCTAAAGTCTGAAGGACAGTAAACTGGCCCCTTGTTTAGAAAGTTTGGAGACCCCTGCAGTATACTATCAAGATAATTTAGGTTGTGCTGTGATACACTGAAGTTTCTTTAGCAATATGACATCATTCAATTTACTGGATACATAAGTGGGTGTCACACTCACTAATATATGTCAAATGATCTACTGGGGATCCTTCATCATCCTTGGCAACCATCAGGATTGTTTTTTATATTGTTTTGTATTGTACTGTGTTTGTTCAATTTCTGGAAGGAGATTTTGACTACATATATATGAATTTATTCCATATATAATTTTATACAAATTTTTCATTAAACTTTTTTCCTACTACACTGCTTGGTCTTATATTGCCTACTTCATACAGTCTGTACTCTACAGCTGTTTTTTCTCTAATGGCTCTGTGTTTGGGCATAGACCACACCCAAAAGGTGAGTCAATGAGTAGTTAACCCCACTCACTCTGGGTTATACTCACTCATTCTTCTATATCTATGTGAGTGCCTACCATATTTCATGGTGTTTCTTATGCCCTGTACACACGGTCGGACTTTCCAACGGATATGTACGATTGGAGCTTGTTGTCAGAAATTTCGACCATGTGTGGGTTCCATCTGACTTTTTCCATCGGAATTTCCGACACACAAAGTTTGAGAGGAGGCTATAAAATTTTCCGACAACAAAATCCGATCCTTTAAATTCTGATCGTGTGTAGACAAATCCGACGGACAAAGTGCCACGCATGCTCAGAATAAATTAACGAAATTAACGAAAGACGAAAGCTATTGGCTATTGCCCCGTTTATAGTCCAGATATACATGGTTTACGTCACCGTGTTCGGAACTATCGGATTTTCCGACAACTTTGTGCGCCCGGATGTATGCAAGACAAGTTTGAGCCAACATCCGTCGGAAAAAATCCATGGATTTTGTTGTCAGAATGTCCGATCAATGTCCGATCGTGTGTACAGGGCATAAGTGTAAACTCTTATTACTTGTTTAGTATGGACCTGAACAATAGCTGTTTCTATCATGTTTCTGTTTCTAAATGATTTTTTCTCTTTTTTTTCCTCTCCCTAACAATGTATCACTCTGAATTGTGAAAACTGTAAAGAATTCTGCACTTTGTCATTTACTTGCACAATGAACTGTTCCCGTTAATAATTCTTAGACTCCCTCCACCGGTACACTGAAATCAGGATGCAACTGTCTTTACAACTTTGTCTTTATTCATATTTAATATAAACAAAGTAAGAAACAGAAATGTGTGTTAAATGAATTAATTCTTACTGACTTTCACTTTATCAGGAAAGCCAAAACTAAAACTGCTGCTTTTTAAACTATGTGTCGTGTATCATTTACAGTTGCAGCAGGTCGTGGTAAGACAACTGTCACAGAAGTGGCACAAAAGTGCAATGCATGCACAAAGTACGAGTCAGACAATGAATTCATTTTTTAAAAAGCTTAAACTAAGAAAAAACAATTTTACTTTAGCCTTGAAGGAGGGTACCTTTGTGTTTCAAACTGTAAAACATTATCATAGTTTCAAATCCATGGAATGCAATTGGACTTTAATTAGAATGTTTTTTGAAAAGAAATGTAATTGTAAAGCTATATTTACATGGGTTTCTAGAACAATGGGCAATAGAGGAACTACAGGCAAACAATACTTAAACTTCCTTTTTAACTTTTCTAATCCAGTCATAGACATTTGAAATGATTTCCTGTTCTTGCCAGATTTGTACTTGTAATAAGCCAGGGTAGCAGATGTAGGGTTGTAAGGGGTACTATGATTGGCTGTGTGTTGGCACCAAACTACCAGTCCCCGACCCACTTCTTTTTGGATAGGACAGCATCCCACCTGCTGGTAGCTGATGGATTCGCCATCTTGCGTTAATCTTCTGGCCATAGGCCCGCTCACGACATACCTGGCTGCAGGCCTTAATATTTGAATTAAGGAATGTCCACACAAACAATATATTTTCTGCACTTTACTGTAGCTTTAAAAGATGGCCGATATTTGCCATCACGTTGAAATACTGACAGAACTCTTTGGCACACACCACCATCAGTGGTGGCCGGTGAAGTTTTAGGATGGGGGGGCGCCAGACCCCACCCTTCCTTTTTGACCCCTCCCACTTGGTGAAAATGGGAGTGGTTTCAGCAAAATAGTGGGCGTGGCTCTAAGGTGGTGTGGTTAGTATCTGAGATGAATGAGGGATGGAGGGAGAGAGGGATGGAGGGACAGCAGGCCCTTGTCCTACACAACAATAGAAATATGTGTATTCTAGAATGTTTAACAATCAGCAGATAAAGATATTTCAAACACCTGGTGTTAGCACTTCAATCATCCCGGCACCATGGTTGTTATGGTGTCAGGATAATTGAAGCGCATTAATTCTATTATTACATTGTAATATAAAATGAAATCATTCAACTCACCATAATGCAGAATCAGTGGGAGCCCTGAGCGTGTCACTAGCCACGTCGCCTGCCACCAGATGCCATCAGGTGTCCCCAGCGGAGTCCGTCCTTACATGCAGCCTGTGTCCCATAAAATGCAGCCTGTGTCACACAAAATGCAGCCTGTGTCACACAAAATGCAGCCTGTGTCCCACCAAATGCAGCCTGTGTCCCACCAAATGCAGCCTGTGTCCCACAAAATACAGCCAGCCTGTGTCCCCCAAATGCAGTCTGTGTCTTACCAAATGCAGACTGTGTCTCACCAAATGCAGACTGTGTCTCACCAAATGCAGACTGTGTCTCACCAAATGCAGACTGTGTCTCACCAAATGCAGA
Source organism: Lithobates clamitans (assembly GCA_037952925.1). Classification (NCBI taxonomy): domain Eukaryota; kingdom Metazoa; phylum Chordata; class Amphibia; order Anura; family Ranidae; genus Lithobates; species Lithobates clamitans. Next base: position 1,618,274 of record JBBGZY010002433.1, read on the forward strand.
CTGTGTCCACCAAATGCAGACTGTGTCCACCAATGCAGCCTTGCCTGTGTCCCCCAATGCAGCCTTGCCTGTATCCCCCAATGCAGCCTTGCCTGTGTCCCCCAATGCAGCCTTGCCCTGTGTCTTAGGGGACTGAGAGAGCGAGGAAAGTTCACAGAACCCCGAGAACCAGAAGAGTTGGGTAAGCAGAGAAAGGAGCACAGGAACACAGAGGTACTGTGTAAAATGGTCTGAGGGACCAGTCAAAAGCCAAATGCCAAGTTCTGGGGCCTAAGCAGCTGTGTGGCAAAGTGAAGAAACCAACTGGCTTGGTATTTTTTTGTCATTTTCTGTTTTTAATGTTGAAAACCCCTGCTTGGGCAATGGTTTGTGTGGGACTTTAATTTAATTTTATAAGAGTAAGCCAACAAGCCCTAAAAGCACAGTTCTGACTAGCATGGACTCGCTAAAAGTTTTGGTACCACTGAGCCAACAAACCCCAAAAGATCACAAGATTATGAGTGTTTCACCGCTATCCAGTATTTGAATGCTTGGTGTGTTCAACATGAAAGCCTCAGATCAGTTAAGTGTTGAATTACAAACCTGTGAGGGAATCCAATGAAGCAGGGAAGGATTAGAATTCCAATTGGGTTTTTACTGCCAGGTAGGGTTCCATTACAGAGATATACCTTCTCTGCTTGTTCTTCTAACTACCATAACAGGGATAAGAGAAAGGCATGGGGATACCATAACTGGTAAAAGCCAAATTCAATAGAGTTCTCAGATTGGTAGGTGGAATCTAAAAGTGAAGGTGGGTATACTACAATTACTGCCCCACTTAGAGAACCTGTGCTGGTTAATATGTGTGCTAAGCCACAGTATTAAAGCCAATGTCTGTCCATACAGGAGGAGGAGAGTTACATCCACATTTCTACTGGTGAGCTAAAGAACAACTGTATCTTTCACCAATAGAAGGATATTCTGTGCATTGATTATTTCAACTGGGAGTGAGAGCTGACCAGCATATGTCTTATATCTGTATCAGTGATTTTTTTTTACTCCTTTTTCATTCCTATACATGTTTAAAATGAACTTTGGTCCTGCTGAGATCAGATTTTTTCTTCCTTGTTTTTATATGATGACATTGTTTTCTATGTTTAGATACGGCATGGTGGGTTATGTTTTAGAGGGGTTGATTAGTACCTTGGTATGCTGATCTTTACTTGTGTATGTAATAAAGAGCTGTTTTGACTTAATGGCTGCGAATCAATTATATTTTGATTTTAAAAAATCTGGTGTTAATATTGGATCCCCCGTGGTAGTCCATTTAGCAGTGGTGGATGGACATGTTGTTTTTGTTTTAAATAGTTTTGAGTCACTGAGAACGCCGGAGTATTAAATAAACAAATGAAAAGGGGGTTGTAGGCCCTTTCAGGTATACTTTATCATGTGTAGTTTTCCAAAATACTGCACATTTAGCTTAATCCTTTCCCTGCCACTAAGGTTATTACATTGCCAGCAGTGTTGACATGTGAACAAGCACCATGTAGACACACACCCCACTTCTATAGCTCCCAGCTGCCAGCTTTTTAGTATGGCTGCATTCACACCTGAGCGTTTACAGCTCATAAAACGCTCATCTCAAAATTTCCAAAACACCCAACAAGCAAAATACCATTCATTTAAATGGTCCCTGTTCACATCTGAGCGTTCTGTCGCCTGAAGCAAAAGGCCTGAAGCTCAAAAAAGTTAATGAGCTTTTTGGGAAGATTACAGGCGTTTTTCTGCTTTTTACATTGGTGACCTTTTGAACTGCACAAAAACGCAGCAAAATCATGGTAAAAACGTGCGACTTTCAGCCTAAAAACGATACGCTCAGGTGTGAATGCAGCCTAAAGGTGATTCAGGAGACTGTAAAGACACCCAGTTACTTCTACATGCTCAAAAAATGTTTCATTTGAGTGTATTTTTTACTCAAAATATAGATTTGATAAACAGTAGCAAATTTATCTTGTGACATTAACCACTTACGGACCGCCCGCCATCGTTATACGTCAGTACTTTGAAGAGGGATATCGTTATTATGGCAGCAGCTAGCTACCATAACCCCGGTATCCTCTTCTTCAGCGGTTGGTCCACTTTCAGATAAAAGTGGTCTCTGCGGCAGATTCGCCGCGGGATCACTTTTATCGGTGGCGGGAGAGTGGCCCCCCCTCCCGCCGCTCTCCGGTGCCCACCGCCACTTACCGGAGCTGCCGGCAGAGGCGGAGACAATCGCGTCCTTCTCCCTGTTAGGTATGGAGATGAGTGAGGGGTGTTAGAAAAAAAATATATATATAATGTTTGGGGGTTAATAATCTAAGTGATTTCCTAGCAAAAAAAGATGTTTTTAACTTGTAAACACCAAACCTCCAAACGAGGCTCGAGGCTAAGGTGGTTAATAAAACAACTGTCACCATTCTTAAGTTCTCTGCTTTCAGAGAATTTATAATGTTTTGGGGGTTTTAAGTAATCTTCCAGCCTAAAATATGTAAAAATGTGAAGAATATGAAAAAAAGAGCTTAAAGGGGATGTATAATCTTTTCAAAGATTTTTGCATGTACTGTACATGTAAAAGAAATCAACTTGATATAAATATTCTTATCATTATTTTTTATTTTTTAAAAAACAACAGTGCCTACATCAGGGGTAGGCAACCTCAGCCCTCCAGCTGTGGTGAAACTACAAATCCCATCATGCCTCTGCCTCTAGGAGTCATGCCTGTGATTGCAATGTCTCATGGGACTTGTAGTTTCAAAACAGCTGGAGGGCCGAGGTTGCCTACCCATGGGTCTATATGAGTGATGGCGAATCTTGGCACTCCAGATGTTTTGGAACTACATTTCCCATGATGATCAACTACACTGTAGAGTGCATGAGCATCATGGGAAATGTAGTTCCAAAACATCTGGGGTGCCAAGGTTCGCCATCACTGATCTATATGATCCATTGCCGGTCCATATCCAAGGGGGTGCAGGGTCTTTTGGACCTGCCCTCTAGGGAGCAACAGTAAGGTGCCCACCACTCAAAGAACTTTGATGTGGAGAACTGTGCTGAAGTCACCATGTCAATGACACATTCTGCATACAGACAGTAGATCATGCCTGAGAAAACACTGGACAGGTAAGGTAGAAAATTAACTATTGACTTGGCTGTAATAATTATGAAATAATGCAACAGAAATAATGTGACTCTTGGTATCATAAATTTATTTTTGCAGGACACAACCTCAACATAATGTATACTGCATTACTTCAGGCTTGTCGTCTTCTGGAGCATTTCAGTTCAATTTGGTTTTCCTGCTTTATCTTACATTTCCTTTAGTATCTGAAAAGAAAAATAATGTAGGAGAAGAACATGGTTATGCCTTAAAACATCGCCAAACGTGCACTTATTAATAGTTATTATATAGTCAGCCATACACTATATGGTTATAATTCCTCAAAAAGGCCCTGTCCCCGGCCACATCACAGCATCACCAGCACATAGAGGCCAGAAAAGGAAACGGGGTGTCTATAACATTGTATATAATTGTGCCAAAAACCATGAAAACCCAAATAAGTATTAATCAATCATAGTGTGTATTATGCCGCGTACACAAGAGCGGACTTTTCGACCTGACTGATCCGACGGTCTATCCGACAGACTATTGGCGGACTTTCCTAACAAACGGACTTGCCTACACACGATCACACCAAAGACCAACAGATTTGTACGTGATGACGCACGACCGGACTAAAATAAGGAAGTTGATAGTCAGTAGCCAATAGCTGCCCTAGCGTCGGTTTTAGTCCGTCAGACTAGCATACAGACGAGCGGATTTTTCGACCAGACTCGAGTGCGTCGGAAAGATTTGAAACATGTTTTATTTCTAGGTCCGTCAGACTTTTGGGAAGAAAAAGTCCGCTGGAGCCCACACACCATCGAATTGTCCGACGGAGTCTGGTCTGCAGGACCAAGTCTGCCGGAAAGTCCACTCGTGTGTACGCGGCATTAGTGACTGATGATTTCCTGACTTTGTAAAACTCTTCTGCCAAAAAAATCCTTTATTCATCTGCTAGAATTGTTTTAATTTATTTTTTTGTGCACAGTTGCTTGTGTCACATGCGCAGTGCAGTGTACAGACTTGGGCCACTCCTACTATCTGTAAGATGGTGAGAATGGATCTGGGGGCTGGGATGAGGTAACACTAGTATGCTAACCCAGAAGTTACATCATCAGTGTCCAGCCAATGGCAGAGGAAAGAGGACCCTGAGCCGGATTAAATAAGGTCCCTTTCACACTGGGGCGGGGGCGGCGTTGGCAGTAAAGTGCCGCTATTGTAAGCGGCGTTTTACCGTCAGTATTCGGCCGCTAGCAGGCCGGTTTTACCCCCCGCTAGCGGCCGAGAAAGGGTTAAAAACCACCGCAAAGCGCCTCTGCAGAGGCAGGAGCGGTGAAGGAGCGGTATACACTCCGCTCCTTCACCGCTCCGAAGATGCTGCTAGCAGGACTTTTCTCCCTGTCCTGCTAGCGCACCGCTCCAGTGTGAAAGCCCCGAGGGCTTTCACACTGGAGAGACAGCAGCGGCACTTTCGGGATGATTTGCAGGCGCTAATTTTTTGTGCAATAGCGCCTGCAAACTGCTCCAGTGTGAAAGGGCCCTAAAAGAGGAGAGGGCAGAGATGGAGGATGAAGTCATGAAGAGAAGCATGTACCTTGAATTGCTTGCGGGAGGCTAAACTATATGGCAATTCTGACATAATGTGCAAGAATATTGTCCATCGGTTGCTTTTGTTCTGCTTTAATTTGTGCACTTTTCTAATTATACATTAACCACTTAAGGACCGGAAGGATTTGCCCCCTTAATGACCAGGCCATTTTTTTGCGATACGGCACTGTGTCGCTTTAACTGACAATTGCGCGTCATGCGACGCTATACCTAAACAAGATTTATGTCTTATTTATCCCCACAAGTAGAGCTTTCTTTTGGTGTTATTTGATCACCTCTGCGGGGTTTTTTTGGCTCTATAAACAAAAGATTTTGAAAAAAAACTATATTTTTTACTGTTTGCTATAATAAATATCCAAAAAAAAAGTCTTCATCAGTTTAGGCCGATATATGTATTATTCTACATATTTTTGATAGATTTATGGCATTTTTATTATACTTTTTTTTTTTTACTAGTAATGACGGTGATCAACGATTTTTAGCGAGACTACGACATTGCGGCAGACAGATCAGACACTTTTGACACTTTTTTGGCACCATTGACAGCGATCAGAGCTATAAATAGCCACTGATTACTGTATAAACACCACTGGCAGGGAAGGGGTTAACACTAGGGGGCGATCAAGGGGTTAAGTGTTCCCTAGGGAGGTGTTTCTAACTGTGGGGGCAGTGTAGTGACTGGATGAGTAGAGAGATCGCTGTTCCTAATCACTAGGAACAGATGATCTGTCTATCCTCCCCTGAAAGAACAGGGATCCGTCTGTTTACCTAGAGTCAGATCATCATTACTCGACTTGGATGCTACTTCTATTTAAATCAATGGGCTGAAAGTCGGACCAGTTAAGACGGCTCTCATAAGGGTTCATTGATTTTGAATAGAGGCAGAGAAACGCTGGTAAAAGCTAACGCGGCTTTTTCCTGGCGTTGGTAGTGGCCTTGCAGCTCATTTTTGCACGAGGCCTTACTCTTGGAAGCTGAATGACTGAGCTCTCTTCTGCAGTAATCCAAGTACATGAGGCTCTGTGCTGGTTGGAATATGAAAAACTGGAAACAGAATAAATGCACTTACCAGAGCTGAAAGGGAGAGTTATATTCTGCAAAGGCTTCATCATCTAAAAAACAGCAACAGGTAGAACACTGTGAGTAAGTGTTTTCATTCAAATGTATAATAACTGAAACTGTAAATGTATCAGCTGAGTGTTGTACTATGTAAGCCATCAAATGAAACCGATTGTTTGGTCTTTGTCATGTCTTTTATTAGCTAATGTAAAGTTTATCTAAACTCTAATGCCCCGTACACACGGTCGGATTTTCCGATGTAAAATGTCCGATCGGAGCGTGTTGTCGGAAATTCCGACCGTGTGTGGGCTCCATCGGACATTTTCCATCGGATTTTCCGACACACAAAGTTGGACAGCAGGAGATAAAATTTTACGACAACAAAATCCGATAGCGTCAATTCCGACCGTGTGTGGCCTGTTCCGACGCACAAAGTGCCACGCATGCTCAGAAGAAATTCCGACACGGGACAGCTCGTTCTGGTAAACTTAGTGTTTGCAATGGATACAGCACTTTCGTCACGCTGCAATGTAAAAAATGGTTTAATACAGCGCACTCTCTTCTTCTTTATAATGTGACAAGAATTAAGTAGTTTTGCTGCTCATATTCACACACACTTCTCACAAAGTTTTATTTGTGTTTTTTTAGTGGGATTCCCTCAATATATTGTTATTAGTTGTCACATCTGACAGTTTTATATTTTTTATGTTTTTTTTTTTCTTTTTAAGCCTTTTTTTTTCTTTCATGTTTGGATTTTTTCCAAGGCTGATCTTTGTTCAATGTTATTTTTATTTTTACTCCAGAATATTTTTGTGTGTGTTTTGTGTGGCAAGTTACCCCAACACCATTGATATCTTTTATTATTTAATCTCCATGAGATTTTTTGTTGTTGGTGTCCCTTGTTCATTTCACATTGTATATTAGAAATGTACCTGAATCCTCACAAACAAACCATCATTTTTGAAGAAGTAAAACACATAGGAGAGTATAATGCAAAACAAAAATCCTTTATTAAGGGCTCAGAACCAAGCAAAGAGGAAGGCAACACTGGATCAACAGGAGAAATTAGTGAAGCCTGGGACCCCCACGGCAGACATCAATTCTTAAACCTCAAAATTGGTGGCCTGAGGAGTCCATATGTAAGGGAGGGCAGTCTGGTCCGGGATTCACAGAGACTTGGATAGCAGCAGATGACATCAGTGTCCCCAGGCTGTGGTACCACAAGAGGCTGCATCTTTTGGCCGACCAGACTGGATCCAGGGTCCTCACTGTCTGGTCTTCCTTTCACACTTCCTTCCGGGCTGTGGCTGTGCAGTTGGAGATGTGGCAGGAGGAGAAGTAGGACCTGGAGGAGGAGTAGGACCTGCAGGAGGAGGAGGAGGACCATCCCAAAGCTGTGTGTGAGGTGTAAGTTGGCCCCTCACACCTTTCGCCAGAGCCTCAGATATGAGGGCCTCACACATGGCTTTTTGGCCCTCCTCCATCCTCTGCATTTTATAGGCTATGAATGCCGCAAGGTTCTCCTGCCTGGTGTGTGGTGCTCCCAGGACCCCTGTAGCCCTACAAAAAAATCTGATAGCAGCCTCCTCTAGGGTACTCCTCCTCCTGCCACTTTCTGTTTTCAGGGTGGGTGGAGGGACCTGCAGATCAGCCACCTCCTGGCTGAGACTTCCCTGTGTATGAAAAAGGGACATGGTTTTAGTTTTTGCATCATCAATCACAATCATAAATTAGTACTCCCAACTAACATCTAGTTAACATCATTGATTGTACAAGCAGAAATATTTAGAGGAATGCTATACCTGGCTCAATCTGGGCTCCTCCACATGTGGCCTGGAAGGCCCAGGTTGGGCGTCAGAAGCCTCAGCCAGGGGGGAAGGAAGCGTGGAAGGAAGACTGGAGAGGGATGGCCTGGGTTCAGTCTGGCCTGCCAGAAAGTGCAGCCTGTCGTAGTACAACATCCTGGGGACATAGATGTCACCTGCTGCTCCGGATCTCTGTGAATCCAGGACTTTAGTGCGCTCCCTCAGATATGTGCTCCTCAGGCCACCAATGAAAATCTTTAAAAAAGTGATGTCTGCCGTGGGGATCACCTGCTTCACAATTTCACACAATTGCTCCAGTGCTGCCTTCCTCTTTGCTTGGTTCTTGTAATGGGGGTGTTTAATCTCCCACAGACAGGGCAGCTCCCTTAGCATCTCTATGAAGACTGAAATAAAGTCCTGATCTTTCAGTACCATATCCATGTTCACTGCAAGACACAACACAAGACAAAGCCTAATGTCACACCAAACTCTCCTAATCTTGTTACAATATTGGCCTCAATCTATAGAAGCAGTATAGGCCCAAGTTTGTCTCTTACCTTCGTTCTTACGATCGCCGCGTTCAATGCTCCTTCCTCCGCTCACAGATCAAACGTAATACGCACGCGTGTTACGCTTTATATACACTGCGCATGCATGTAACTCCGCCCGCCCCTGACGTTCTTTCTAGTGTATTCCCCGCCCCTTTTCGTTCGGCGCAGTGGGGGAAGAGCATGATGGCGGACATACAGCAGGTGCGGGCTAATTGTAGCAACGAGGAGGAGGAGGAGGAGGAAAGGGCGGATCCAGGCACGTCCCGATCCAGAAGGAGACGTTTTAAGGCCACAAATATGTCGTTTGGGGAGATGTTGGAGATGGTAGACATCATGAGGAAGTCCGACTATGACGGAAAATATGGGCCTTACCCCCACCCCAACATCCGAAAGGCCAAAATCATTGGTAAAGTGGTCCGGAGTCTAGAGCGGAATTTCGGGGTACGAAGGTCTAAAGATCAGCTCAGGAAGCGGTGGTCGGACCTGAAGTTGAGAGAGCCAGAGCAGTACCGAAAGATCCAGAGAGTGCTGCAAAAAAGTAAGTAGTTGTGCTGTGTTCCTATTCTTTCTGTCTTTATTACGTTCGTTCTGCTCCATATGCTTTGATTAGTTGTAACGTTTCCAAAGGTCAACTTTAATGTTCATGGGCACATTGTTCGTTCGTATCAAACATTTTTCTTTCGGCCTCTAGAAAACCATTGTTTAGGCCATATGCATTTTCACACATTTTTGGGGGCCTACTTGGATGCCAAATATTTGTTTGTGTAGATGGGTTTGTTACTAGAATGAAATGCAAACTAGATTGTGTGTAAGGAGAGGACACTGAGCAGCTGTTTTCACATCTGGACACTGGAGCACTAGTGTGGGACACAAGAACACCATTTTTATTAGGGGGGGCACACAGGTGCTCCAGTGTATACTATAGGGGGGTCTCCATCTGTGAAGCTTGTACCAAACAGGTAAAGTATTGCAGCTTGACAAAGGGCAATAAAAAATATACATCTTGGAACTCGCCTAAAATAGACAATTGTACCCCACTTCCAAGCAATGTTTCCTATTTCTCGTTCTGCCATCAAATATCTGTGTGCTAAGTATACCATTTTTGTTAAACATAGGGGAGAAAAGACTCGGACACCCCTCATCCCAGGGGACCAGAGACCCCCCCCCCCCTCTGGAAGAAGGGGAAATACCAACACAAGAAGAAGAGCAGGAGGAAGAAGAAGACGTGGTGGAGATTGGCACCACAACAGGTGAGTGTCTGCGACCACAGACTCAGGTAAAAGAGATGGCCGGTGGCAGATTTTTGAGACCTTTTTTTTTGTTCTTTATCTCTTTTTAGGTGATCGTGATGTGAGGGATCCAGAACGATTTACATCTGAAAGTGCCCAGATACTGATAGGGGAGATCATGGGGTGTAATCTCCAATTGCAAAACATCCAGCAACAAATCAGTGATGTTATTAAAAAAAATAATAACATCATTGATGTTTTGGGGCGAATTTAAACCCCACAAAATCACCTGTTTTATGGTACCAAACTTTTTTCAATGTTTAGAAAAGCCAAATTTGGAGGATGCACACAGTGTGCCAACATGTGCTATCTGCCATCACGGGAGATCAATGGACGCGTTTTGGGGGGGGCAACCCCTTCCTCAATTATAAAGTAGCGTTGAGGAAGGGCTTGCTCCCCCAAAACACGTCCCTTGATCCCCCCTGATGGCAGATAGCACATGTGGACATTTGTAAATTGGTGTGCATCTTCCAAATGTGGCTTTTCCAGGGGTGATTTCCCCCCATCTGAACGCTATATCAAACCCAGTTCCTAAATACTGATGTCTGATATAGCCTTCAGGTTTTACCTAATGTGAACTTTGTAAGTTCAAGTTTTTTGGCTTTCTTGTTGGTTTTACACAGGCCTGTTTTATCTGAAATGGATATTTTGATTTTTCATAATGCTACTGCAAACATTGTTATACAACAAACATGTTGGTTTGTTTTAAAAACCTTTGGTAAATGCGCATGTGATTGTGCAGGTATAAAAAATTGGCTTACTCAAGAATGTGTGGATTATTGTCTCAACACTACAACACTTTTGGGGTGATGTAATTGTTGTTTTATGCACAAATGGGGGTTATTTCCTAAGGGCAAATCCTCTTTGCACTACAAGTGCAGGTTCAGTGCAGTTGCAAGTGCACTTGTAGTGAAATGTGTTTTTGCATTTAGGAAGTACCAGCCAACACTGTTTTTTATAAGGTTAACCAATCACGACATTTTCTGCACTCAACACATTTCTGTCAGGGTCAGCTAAAACAAACACAAGCAGTAAATGTCCACCAAGAATTTCTTTTGGTTGTTTTTTATTTGAAAAAGGTGTCACATATTGTCTGGCATATTGATAGCCCCCCTACCCGCAAAGAACTCCAGGTATCGTAACCGAACATCACGGGCATTCAGGGAGGGCAAGCCAGGACGGCCGCTTTCAAGTGCCGTCATTGTTGAAGTATTTGGGATTCCGGCCTCAGGCCCAACTGAGCCAGCATAGTTGGCTGAATGTTTTCGTAGAAAATTATGGAGAACACAGCAGGCAAGTATTATATGGTTCAGTTTATACTCCGCCATATGGATGGGTGTCATAAATAATCGGAACCGGCTGGCCAGGATTCCAAATGTGTTCTCCACCACTCTTCGGGTTCTGGCCAGCCGGTAATTAAAAACCCTCTGTTCCAGGGGTGAGGGCTTGCCTCATGCAGGTATCCTGCCTGCTGATATAGGGGGTCAGCGAAGCCAACAAACGGTGAAATACGGGGTCCGTCATCCTGAGAAAGTTCCTGAAATCATCAGGATTATTCTCACGGATCTCACGGAGCAAAGGCATATGACAGAACTGGTCACGCTGAAGCAACCAATTCTTGGTCCATGAACTCCTCCCCACCCTGTTCATGGACTGGACTTGTGTCAAGGTCAGGACCCCAACACCAAGCCCCCGCACAGCACGAACTCTACGAGGAGTAAGCATACGAAACATGGCTAGAAAACGGTCGGCTGCTCAGAACGAAGTAACAGAATGCACTGAAGAACAGCAAGGCCTGTGAAGAGCGACCTGAAAAACAGCAACGAGCGGACAAGATCGCACAGAAAACTCCAATACGAACTGACTGCACGCACTGAAGAGCAGATACAAACCCACAAGCACAAACTGAACGGCAGAAAACGATCTGAAAGCCACGAGTCTGAAAAAGCGCGAATCGTCTCTCACCAAACTTTTACTAACACGAGATTAGCAAAAGGAGCCCAAAGGGTGCCTCGCTTGGTTCTGAACTGGCCTTTTCTAGTCTCGTCGTACGTGCTTGACGTCACCGCGTTCTTGGCGATCGGAAATTCCGACAACTTTGTGCGACCGTGTGTAGGCAAAACAAGTTTGAGCCAACATCCGTCGGAAAAAAATCCGAGGATTTTGTTGTCGGAATGTCCGAACAAAGTCCGACCATGTGTACGGGGCATAACAATGAACTTCTCTCAATTGTTTCCTCTTGGTTTGTGAAATATACCATTTAAAACCCTTTTTATGTGTCGTTAACAACAAAAATACCAATTGATCCTGCCAGAAATCCAGCAAGCTTCTAACTGCAGTGAGCTAACAATTCTACACTAAAATCTACAAAACACCTTCCCCTATTTTTCAAAGATGGGCAGGAATGTTCTGTAATCCTATCTCACTTCCTGTCTTAGGGCGACAAAGTTGATTCTCCATAGATATAGTACAATGAAGGCTGAAAAAATAAAACAAATGCAGCCACCTCATCCAAGGACTGGTAAACTGAAATATAGATAGGTACTTTTATAATGCAAAGTTACATACAGTTACATAGTAAGTCAGGTTGAAAGAAAAGACACAAGTCCATCTAGTTCAAACTACAGAAAGAAACAAACAAATAGCAAACTTCCATATACATAACTTTATACCCACAGTTGATCCAGAGGAAGACAAAAAAATTCCAATAAAGCCATGATCCAATTCGCTTTAGCAGGGGAAATAAAAATGACTTCCCGATTCCCCAGAAGGCAATCGGATATTCCCTGGATTAACCACCCCTGGTTTTATTACCTAAAAATGTTAGTATTCAGTTATATTTTGTGCATTTAGGAATGCATCCATCTCTATTTTTAAAACTATCTGCTAGTTTTTGAGGGAGCCTATTCCACATTTTCACATGTAAAGGCTAAATCTCTTTTCTCCTCTAGATGTAAAGAGTGCCCCCTTGTCCTGTGTAATGACCTCAAAGTGAATAACTCAACATCACATTCACAATATAGACCACTTATGTATTTATACATGGTGAGTAGGGAGGAGCTTGATGTTCGAGTCGAGCGTAAGTTGATTAATCGCTGATTAAGGAATATTATGGGACGTTTGCGGCAAATTCGAGCGTGTGCATTGATGTCTGATGATTGGCCAAAGCATGCACCTGACCTGCATGCTGTGGCCAATCACAGCCCGCTCTGCCGTGAGAGCCATAAGTGGCCAAAGGGTGCCTTTGGCCAATCATGGCTCAGGGGGACTAAGTCCACACTATATGAGGCTGCTTACATAGCGGCCATGTATAGTGTGTGACTATGTGACCGAAGATAGTTTAAGCTAGATTAGGCAGGTAGGTTAGTTAGTGACAGTGTATTTTATATATATATATATACCAAAATTTTAGCCGCCGAAGCATAATAGCCGAAAATAGCCTTTTCGGCAAGTTGCCGAAAGAGGATTCTTTCCGATAATAGTGCTGAAAATCGCGAATGCGCAGAAGCGGTGGGAGAACCAGCGGGTGACATCACTCATTGTGTGGGCGGCATGCATGTTCCTCGCGGTTAAGACGCAGCACTCGTAAGCACTTTCCCTGCTGAGACGCTGGCACCTTCCCCGCGGACTCTCCTCGTGCTTGGGAGACACTGCTGGGACCCGAGAGACGCTGCTGGGACCTGAGAGATGGCTTCATAGAGGGCTACACATAGCATACTCAAGTACAAGAGTGGGCACTGTCCCTCCTGGATGGCTACCTTTACTACTATTCGCCAGTGAGCATTGCCGATTTTGCCTTACTTAAACTGAGAAAAACAATCCAGCTAGTAATATTATTTATTTTATTATAGTACTGAAACTGAAATGATGATCTTTCTGTCTATAGTAGTCAAACAACATGTATTACTTACTACTTGGTCTTTGTTAAACAACAAGCCAGCACTCTTGCCATGCAATACTAGTATTTAAAATGTCTGTCTGTCTGCACTGCAGTACTGACTTCACTTTATATACTTGAACTGAGTAAATATGATTTGAAATGGAATGGCATGCTATTTATTTTTTGAGCTATTCTGTAGTATACTATAAAATGTATGCGCTTGTTGTCAGTGAATTTGTCTCTTTGTCAGCGTAGTATAGTTATACTACACTGACATGACAGCAAGCACATGAATTTTTTAAACATGACAGTACGCAATAAATATAATATATTTTTAATAAATATATATTATATTTATTGCGTATTGTCATGTTTAAAAAATTAATGCACTTGCTGTCATGTCAGTGTAGTATAACTGTATAACTTATAATACTATTCTGACAAAGTGACAAATTCAATGACAACAATCGCATGAAGTTTATATAATAATATACTACAGAATAGCTCAAAAAAATAAAATTGCATGCAATTGCAATTTGAAAGCAATCCATTCCATTTCAAATCAAATTTAATCAGTTCAATTATCTTTTATTTTGGGTACAAGTCAGATGTACTGCAGTGCAGGCATAACTACATTGCATGGCAAGCGCTGCATTGTAAAAAAAAAAAAAAAATAAATATTGTTTTTTTTTTTTTTTTTAAAGCTGCCTCCTGGGGTTTAGCTTTTAAATTGATTTTGTCCTTTTTTTCCCCCCCTCAGATTTCACTCCCACTATAAAAAATCATTCTATGCTATTATTCTGTGCTACCAGCAATAGTGGACCATGTCTGTAGTGTGGAAATATTTTAAAGTTTCTGATAAAGACCCCAAAATTGCAAGCTGTAGTCTTTGATCAGCAGAAATTTCAAGAGGGGGTACAGTGCCAAGGCATTTTTCAACAACAGGTTTGATACACCACCTGAAAACACATCATCCAGTTCAGCATGCAGATTACAAAAAAACAGTGCCACTTCCAAAAAGTGCCTCAGGCTTAACACCATCTGTGGCCACAGTCTTTGAAAAGGTCAAAAAATTTACAAGTGACTACAAGTGACAGTCCCAAAGCTCGTGCCATTACAGATAAAATTATGGAATTTATTGCATTAGATGAACAGCCATTCTCTGTTGTGGAGGACGTTTGGATTCCGTAGGCTCATGCAACATATTGAGCCACGATACTCACTACCAAGCAGATGCTACTTTGCAGATACCTGTCTACCTGAATTGTTTGCAGTGTTAGAAAACACGTTCATGAGCTCATGACTACCGACATCATAGCAATCAGCTTTACTACCGACATTTGGAGTTCAGACGTCAGTCCAACAAGCATGCTTAGCCTGACAGCACAGTGGATAGATGACAAATTTCAATTGCAAAACATCCTACTTAACGCACGTGAGTTTGTTGGATCACATACTGCAGCAGCAATATCTGACGCTTTAAAAACAGTGCTTGACACTTGGCACATTGAGAAGTCTAAAGTGCATTTGATTGGCCAAGATAATGCGCGGAACATGGCAAAGGCAATGAAGGACAGTGAACTTAAAAGCATACCGTGTATGGCACACACGCTGCAATTGGCTGTGAATGAAGGATTGCTAAGTCAGCGCACCATATCTGATATCGTATCAAAAGGAAGAAAAATTGTGGGTCACTTTAAGCATTCTTCGCTTGCTTATTCCAGATTACAAGCTTTGCAGATGCAGTTTGGAATGCCACCGAAACGACTGCAGCAAGATGTAGCCACTCATTGGAACAGCACCTACTATATGCTGCAAAGTCTTTTTGAACAAAAGCGTGTTTTAGGTGCATACATTGCAGATTACGAGCTGCCGGCAACACTGAGCACACATCAGTGGATGTTAGTTGAAAAAAAAAAAGTTTGTCTCTTCTATCTCCATTTGAACAGTTAACAAAAGAAATAAGCTCAACTAATGCTTCCATTTCTGAAGTTATTCCCTTGATTGCTGCACTGAACTTCTTCTAGGAAAAGAGACCACGGCGTAAAAATGGCTAAAACCACTCTACTGGAGGACGTTACCAACCAGTTTCAAGACACAGAGTCCAACCCTCTGTACTGCATTGCAACAGTTCTAGATCCTCGATTTAAAGAGCATTATTTTAATGTGGAGAAAAAGCAGTGTGCACGGGAAATGATACAGGCACAAATGGAGGTGGTGGAAGCATCCGGTGAAGGAGTTTTGAGGTGTAGCACAGAAGAAAGTGAGAAGAAAGGGTTGCATACAAGTGAAGAGGAACATGCTCCCTCCATATCTGATATGTTTGAAGAAATTTTACATGAATGCACCCCGGTCCATAGCAGTGCCACAACAACTGCAGCTACCCAACAGCTGGACATTTATTTAGCCTGAACAGCCAGAAGCAACAATTCTCTTGAGTACTGGCGCATCAACAAACAACGTTTCCCTTTGCTTGCACAGATTGCACGCAGATATTTATCTGCCCCAAGCACCAGTACAGAGAGTGAGAGACTATTCAGTCTAGCATCTCATATTCTTGATGAGAAGAGAAACCGTCTCTCCTGTGAGAAAGCTGAACAACTTTTGTTCTTAAAGCAAAATCTGCCACTTTTACTGAAATAGATTTATAAATCCGTAGCATAGACCAATTCATTTACCATGTTAAACATAGTAAATGAATTGGTATTGGACTGTGCTATTGGACAATTGGAACATACAGTCAGTTCCATAAATATTGGGACATCGACACAATTCTAATCTTTTTGGCTCTATATGCCACCACAATGGATTTGAAATGAAACAAACAAGATTTGCTTTAACTGCAGATTTTCAGCTTTAATTTGAGGGTATTTACATCCAAATCAGGTGAACGGTGTAGGAATTATAACAATTTGTATATGTGCCTCCCACTTTTTAAGGGACCAAAAGTAATGGGACAATTGGTTGCTCAGCTGTTCCATGGCCAGGCGTGTGTTATTCCTTCATTATCCTATTTACAAGGAGCAGATAAAAGGTCCAGAGTTCATTTCAAGTGTGCTATTTGCATTTGGATTCTGTTGCTGTCAACTCTCAATATGAGATCCAAAGAGCTGTCACTATCAGTGAAGCAAGCCATCATTAGGCTGAAAAAACAAAACAAACCCATCAGAGAGATAGCAAAACATTAGGTGTGGCCAAATCAACTGTTTGGAACATCCTTAAAAATAAAGAACGCACCGGTGAGCTCAGCAACACCAAAAGACCCGGAAGACAATGGAAAATAACTGTGGTGGATGACCGAAGAATTCTTTCCCTGGTGAAGAAAACACCCTTCACAACAGTTGGCCAGATCAAGAACACTCTCCAGGAGGTAGGTGTATATGTATCAAAGTCAACAATCAAGAGAAGACTTCACCAGAGTGAATACAGAGAGTTCACCACAAGATGTAAACCATTGGTGAGCCTCAAAAACAGGAAGGCCAGATTAGAGTTTGCCATACATCATCCAAAAAAGCCTTCACAGTTCTGGAACAACATCCTATGGACAGATGAGACAAAGATCAACTTGTACCAGAGTGATGGGAAGAGAAGAGTATGGAGAAGGAAAGGAACTGCTTATGATACAAAGCATACCACCTCATCAATAGTGTCATGGTGTGGGCATGTATGGCTGCCAATGGAACTGGTTCTCTTGTAGTTATTGATGATGTGACTGCTGACAAAAGCAGCAGGATGAATTCTGAAGTGTTTCGGGCAATATTATCTGCTCATATTCAGCAAAATGCTTAAGAACTCATTGGACGGCGCTTAACAGTGCAGATGGACAATGACCCGTAGCATACTGCGAAAGCAACCAAAGAGTTTTTTAAGGGAAAGAAGTAGAATGTTATGCAATGGCCAAGTCAATCACCTGACCTGAATCTGACTGAGCATGCATTTCACTTGATGAAGACAAAACTGAAGGGAAAATGCACCAAGAACAAGCAGGAACTGAAGACAGTTGCAGTAGAGGCCTTGCAGAGCATCACCAGGGATGAAACCCAGTGTCTGGTGATGTCTATGCGTTCCAGACTTCAGGCTGTAATTGACTGCAAAGGATTTGCAACCAAGTATTAAAAAGTGAAAGTTTGATGGATGATTGTTAATCTGTCCCATTACTTTTGGTCCCTTAAAAAGTGGGAGGCACACATACAAACTGTTGTAATTCCTACACCGTTCACCTGATTTGGATGTAAATCCCCTCAAATTAAAGCTGAAAGTCTTCAGTTAAAGCACATCTTGTTTGTTTCATTTCAAATCCATTGTGGTGGTGTATAGAGCCAAAAAGATTAGAATTGTGTCAATGTCCCAATATTTATGGACCTGACTGTACAACATAGTATGACTGACTACCTAGTATGTTCCAATTGTCTAGTTGTGCCATTTGTTGGTTGTTCATTGTAGTACTTCTACAGTTTTTTGCACGTCTTCAATTTAAGAGAGAACTCCAGCTTTTGAACTACTGTACATACATAGTTTGTTGCTGTTGGGCCAAACTATGTCTGCTGTAAGCTGTCAGCCCGCTGCATGTGCATATGCAAAACTGTATGTTCTGTATCTGTGGCTGTCTACATACTCCATTCTTCTAGAAAGAACACATTGGGACAAACAGCTTGCTGCAAAAAGGTATCTCCAGTCTGATTCTGTGCCTGGGCACCACAGGCTGTGTGTGTCTACAGGGTGATGTCCTGATGCTGGTTGGATACCTGGATTCAAGGTTCTGCATGTGCCTGGTTTGCCTGCCATCTGCCACGCTACATAGAGGGATGCTCCAATACCCGCTGTTCATCTGGTCCTTGGTTTACTGACGAGCTTGTTGAGCTTACTATCTGGTAAGCGTGTATTCTTAATGGTGGAGGATCACTGCGAGGGGTGTTTTCCCACTTTCCACTTTTACACACTGATCCCTATGAAGAGCTATCAGGGGACTCTTCCCATCTCCTTAGAATATTTTCTGTTCTGGTCTAAGGACTTTGCTGCTTATTAATTTAATATCACTATTTTTTGCTTTTGGCACCTTTTGATCTATATGCACTCGGTATTTGTCAAATAATATTTTGGATTTTTTGTGTCATATTTTAAGTTTATGATTTTATATATACATTCTTATTCATATTTGGTGTTTTTTCACATATACCTTATCACACATTATGAGGGTTTAGCGCAGTTTTTTCTTTGTTTTCTTCCTATTGTTGTGTATATTGCACATTTGAACTGCAGCTTTCTTTTGTTTTGTTTTTTTTAGCGCAGTGTTTTTTTGTTTTATACATACTCCAATACTATACAGCACTGTGTTCCAGGTATGGGCGGAGACTTCCAGAAACACAGACTAGTCTACATTGCTTGCTGTCATTGGCTGAGCGACACTGCTGTAGTCTGTGTTCCGGGAAGTCTCCGCCCATACCCGGGGTGGTCTACTGTATGACTATGTATGTAACTCGCAGCTACATACATACACTTTTATCGCACATGCAGCCGCTGACACCTTAGGGAGAGAACTTAGAGAAAAACTTACTAGTTCTCAAGTTGAAAAAAAATAAAAATTTAATTATAGCATTAGCATATGTTAAACTTATATTTACAGAAACTGTGAAACATTATAACGGCCTTCTGCCATATTTATGTTATGGTTAGTTGTTCTTTATACTTAGTTATGCATAGTTTGTTGTTGGACTAAACTATGTCAGTCATTGCTTCTCCCAAGGCTGTCAGCCTGCTGCATGTACAAAAAACTGTATGTTCTGTATCTGTGGCTGTCTACATACTCCAGTACTATATACACTATACCGCACTGTGTTCTGGGTATGGGTGGAGACTTCCAGAAACACAGACTAGTCTTCATTGCTTGCTGTGATTGGCTGAACACCACTGCTGTAGACCAGACTGTAGACTAGTCTGTGTTTCGGGAAGTCTCCGCTCATACCTGGGGACCGGAACACAGTGCGGTCTACTGTATGACTATGTATGTAACCCGCAGCTACATACATACACTTTTGTTGCACATGCAGCCGCCAACACCTTAGGGAGAGAAAACTGAATTACTAGTTCTGATTTAAGTTGAAAATTAATAAAATTAAAAAATCTTCTTACGGTACTTCTAATGCCGCGTACACACGGTCGGACTTTCCGGCATACTTGGTCCGGCGGACCAGAGTGTGCCGGACAATCCGCCCGTGTGTAGGCGCCGGCGGACTTTTCCGGCAGACTTTTTCCCAAAAGCCCGCCTGACCTAGATTTGAAACAAGTTTTAAATCTTTCCGTCGGACTCAGTTTCTGGCGGACAGTCCGCTCGTCTGTGTGCTGGTCCGACAGAAAGCCCACTCGTGTGTATGCTGATCCAACGGACCAGATACGACGCGAGGGCAGGGTATTGCATCTCGCGCTCGCTGCAATAGGAAAAACAAATTTTCCTATTGCGGCGAGCGCGGGGCATACCAGGCCCTTAGGTCTGGTATGGATTATAAAGGGGAACCCCCCTACGCCGAAAAAACGGCGTGGGGTCCCCCCTAAAATCCATACCAGACCCCGATCCGAGCACGCAGCCTGGCCGGTCAGGAAAGGGGGTGGGGACGAGCGAGCCCCCCCTCCTGAACCGTACCAGGCCGCATGCCCTCAACATGGGGGGTGGGTGCTTTGGGGGAGGGGGGCGCCCTGCGAGCCCCCCCACCCCAAAGCACCTTGTCCCCATGTTGATGAGGACAAGGGCCTCTTCCTGACAACCCTGGCCGTTGGTTGTCGGGGTTTGCGGGCGGGGGGCTTATCGGAATCCGGGAGCCCCCTATAATAAGAGGGCCCCCAGATCCCGGCCCCCCACCCTATGTGAATGAGTATGGGGTACATGGTACCCCTACCCATTCACCGAGGGAAAAAGTGTAAATAATAAAACACTACACAGGTCAACATCACCCAGTGACCACGAAATGTAAAACGTCACAGCCCCAGCATGCCCAGGGACTGTGACATCATAAGGGGGCGGGGTCTCTGCCTATATAAGTCACAACGCAGCCCTCAGAGAGCAGTCCAGCTGGAGAGAGCGTCGTGTCAACATCTGGAGAAGAGAAGAGAAGACAAGAAGCCCAGAAGTCCGGACCTCTGCTGGCAAGAGAGCTACCTGAAGACAGCTGAGGAGCTGGCCGAAGAACTGGAACCCCGGGAGAAGAGAGCGGAGAAGAACCAACCGGACGCTGGGAGAAGATGAACCGGAGGGACCCCCGAAGCCGGAGGAAGACCCCCTGGAGCTGTTTAATAAAATATTTTAAAAACCTGTGTAGTGTTTTATTATTTACACTTTTTCCCTAGGTGAATGGGTAGGGGTACCATGTACCCCATACTCATTCACATAGGGTGGGGGGCCGGGATCTGGGGGCCCTCTTATTATAGGGGGCTCCCAGATTCCAATAAGCCCCCCGCCCGCAGACCCCAACAACCAACGGCCAGGGTTGTCAGGAAGAGGCCCTTGTCCTCATCAACATGGGGACAAGGTGCTTTGGGGTGGGGGGGCCGCAGGGCGCCCCCCTCCCCAAAGCACCTTGTCCCCATGTTGATGAGGACAAGGGCCTCTTCCTGACAACCCTGGCCGTTGGTTGTCAGGTATCGCCGCAATTGTCAGAGCGACAGCAATAATTCTAGCACTAGACCTCCTCTGTAACTCTAACCTGGTAACCGTTTTTTTTAAATGTTGCCTATGGAGATTTTTAGGTACCGTAGTTTGTCGCCATTCCACGATGTGCGCAATTTTAAAGCGTGACATGTTTGGTATCTATTTACTCGACGTAACATCATCTTTCACATTATACAAAAAAAATGAGCTAATGTTACTGTTTAGTATTTTCTAAAATTCATGAAAGTGTCTTTTTCCCCAAAAAGTTGAGTTTAAACGACTGCTGCACAAATATCGTATGACATAAAATATTGCAACAATCACCATTTTATTCTCTAGATTTTCTGCTAAAAAAATATACATAATGTTTGGGGGTTCTAAGTAATTTTCTAGCAAAAAATACAGATTTTAAAATGTAAACACCAAATGTCAGAAATAGGCTTAGTCAAGAAAGGGTTAATATATAAATACAAAAAGCCATTTTCGGTGCTGGTCAGTTTCGGTATCGGTTTCGGTTTCCGGCCTAGTGTATTTTCGGCACAAAAAAAACATTAAACCCCCCCCCCCAAAAAAAAAAAAAAATATATATATATATATATATATATATATATACATACATACAATATACATACATACACACACTCTGCATTTAGTGTAGACTAGATATTCAGTGTAGACTCTATATACAGTCAGTGCAGGCAGTGTAGTATATATAACACAGTGTATTGAAGTGGTGAAGGGGAATCCCACTCCAAAATGTTAAACAAAAAAATTGCATGGGGGTCCCCCCAAAATCCATACCAGGCCCTTCAGGTCTGGTATGGATTTAAAGGGAAACCCCACACTATTTAAAAAAAAACGGCATGGAGGCCCCCCACCAAAATCCATACCAGACCCTTTTCCGAACAAGCAGCCATGGCAGGCCAGAAAAGGGGGGGACAAGCAAGCGCCCCCCCTCCTGAACCATACCAGGCTGCTTGCCCTCAACATGGGGAAGGTGCTTTGGCATCCCCCCAAAATACCTTGTCCCCATGTTGATGGGGACAGGGGCCTCATCCCCTACCCATTCACCAAAAAAAGCATCAAAAAATAAAAACAACAGGAGACAGTTTTTGACAATTCCTTTACCCCATACCCCATACCCATTCACATAGCGGAGGCTTGGATCTGGGGGTCCCCTTGTTAAAGGGGGGCTTCCAGATTCCTATAAGCCCCCCGTCCACAGTCCCCCACAACCACCGTGCAAGGATTGTGGGGTTGAGGCCCTTGTCCCCATCAACATGGGGACAAGGTGTTTTGGGGGGGACCCCAAAGCACCCTCCCCATGTTGAGGGCAAGCAGCCTGGTATGGTTAAGGAGGGCGAGAACACCACACATTTTTTTTTTTTAAATGGGGCGGGGTTCCTCTTAAAATCCATCTCAGACCTGAAGGGCCTGGGATGGATTTTGGGGGGACCCCCCACGCCATTTTTTTTTAAATGGTTTTTCATCTATATTACCAGGTGCCAACAATACATTACAGCCACAAGCAATTTTGAATTCAAATTTTTCCTTTAGAAATGTAATTTTGCTGCGGCACAGTAAAACACATTTACATGCAGACTAAGGAGACCCCCCAGGCATGATATTTAAAGGAATATTTCATTTTTATTGTTTCACTTGAAGCATTATTAAAACCACTGCTCCTAAAAAAATGGCTGTTTTAAAAACTTTTTTTTGCATTGATACATGTCCCCTGGGGCAGGACTGGGTCCCCAAACACTTTTTATGCCAATAACTTGCATATAAGCCTTTAAAATGAGCACTTTTGATTTTTCATGTTCGTGTCCCATAGACTTTAATGGTGTTCGCATGTTTGCACAA
Organism: Lithobates clamitans; assembly: GCA_037952925.1. Lineage (NCBI taxonomy): Eukaryota > Metazoa > Chordata > Amphibia > Anura > Ranidae > Lithobates > Lithobates clamitans. The sequence goes on from JBBGZY010002433.1 coordinate 1,641,089, forward strand.
ATTCTTTGTCTGTTCGCATGCTCTGGTGCGAACCGAACCAGGGGGGGTGTTCGGCCCATCCCTAATGGTGAGCATATCACCTCTTAATCACCTCTGCTGAGGAGAGAATACATTCATTTTCGCTGAGCTTTTCCATGCCTGTTCTTAGTTTGGTTGCCCTCCAGTTCTCCTATATCTTTTTTGTGAACTGATACCCAAAACTGAATTTACTAATGATTTTCGTAGAGGGAAAATTAAGTCTTTCTCTTTTGGATCTATAGCTCTTTTAATACTATTTTAAGTTTTTTGCTAGCTGTAGAAACTGCAGTTTGGCATTGCTTGCTAGTATTAGGCTCATGAACCTTCTCATCCATTGACTCCCCCAGTTGTTCTCCTTTTGAATGTCAGAGCCTCCGTGCCAGTATTATGAAGTGGCCCCAAGGGATTGCGAGCCCCTGGCACCCTTTGTTAAAGGTAATTAAAGCTTATTTTAGGTGTTGCTGGTGTACTGGGCAGTTTCTTGGCTTTTCTTTTTGTCTGTTTCAGGTACTCCCTTATCAGCCATTAACTGTCCCTAGGCAGATCAGCTATTTGCTCATCAGCTTTGGATTGGCTATGGACTTTGGAGAGAAATCCTGTTATCCAATCGGGATTCACACTCACCTTTAAATATATTCTTTCTGAGGTGATTTTCAATCATAGGAGTGCTCAATAGTCCAATCCATCAATATGCATCATCATATAACTATTGAGAGCTATGGAGCACTCCTACATTACTTTTATATCACATGGACACTTTAAGGGACGTGTTGTGATATATTTTTATAGTAATATAGACACTATTTGTTTCATGCTGAACATCGAATTTATGTTTATGACTTAAAGCGAACCTTCAGTAATTTTTTCAACTTTCCATCTATTAAATCTTCTGCCCTTGTTGTTTTAACTTTGGATAGTAAAAAGTTTTTTTCTGCCAGTAAATCCCTTATACAGCCCACTTCCTGTTTCTTGTCTGGTCATTAGCCCAGGCTTATGACATCATGCACAGCTCTCTCTCTATCACTCTCGTGAGAGTTTGCCAGGAAGGGAGGGGGGGTGAGCCATAAGAGGGCCAATGAGAGCTGCAGAGCTGGAGGCGTGCCTCTGTGTGTCTGTGTAAATCCAGGAAGTGAACAGGCAGCAGCTTCAGCTGCCCACAGTTAAAATTGTTACAGACTCAGTGGAGGGAGATTTCTGCAGCATATTTGGCAAGTACAGAATCACAGTATATATAAAATAATATGCAAAGTGGTTGGAGGGAAGTTTCAGAATGGCAGAGATGTTTTTAATTACACATTATGTGAGCAGACTGCAGTTCATCTTTAAAGGGTAAGTTCACCTTTACAGAAAACTCTGTAAGGTGAACTTACACAGATCCCCCTCCTCAAGCGCGCCCCCCCCCCCCCTCGAGATTCCGCTGACCTGGACACCGGCAATCTCCGGTTCTAAGCCCCAGTATATCGGCTCCAGGAGTCCGGGACTTAGAAATCTTCTGACCTGAATGTCCAAAACATCCCTCGTCGGGGGTACGTTTTGGGGCATTCTAATTGCTCAGCACCGTCACATGGGCAGTGCCGACCAATCAGCAGCCGCAAAGCCCTTCCTGTCAGCTATGGAGCAGATGCGAGGATGGAGAGATGATTTCTAAGCACCGGGCTCCTGACATGGATATACCAGGGCTTAGAACGGAAGATTGCGACGGTTCCGGTCAGTGGGACCGTGGGGGGGGGGTAAATTTACCTTACAGATTTTTCTGTAAAGGTGAACTTACACTTTAAGTTACACAACACTACCTTGCATCTAGATTATGAATTACTGTGGTTCTGAAATGTATTCAGTATATGTTATGATTTAAGGTGGTGGCAGTTATTTTCTTGTTTTATTCACTAATAAGGGTTTTCTTTTCACTTGTTTCATTTTTTATTTTATTCATTTGCATGGTGTGCTTGTTTGTAATTTTTAGATCTTTAATCAAGGCTAACTGTCCAGCCCTCCCTTCTGTTTGTCACAGCTTTCCTTTTTGGGGGCATTGTCACCCACTATTGTGGGTGGACAATGTAAATTAAAGACTTTATGGGACTATTATATTCAGCTCGAGTCTTGGTGACTAAGCTTTGGTGTTTGATATTTATTAAAAATAAAAAATCTTGGTTTGTTTATGATTATAAAGTGATTGTAAAGTCTTGTGTTTTTTTTGTTTGTTTTTTTAATAACAGAAAAAGGGGTGACCAACCAGTTTAGGACCAAGAGGGCCGTGCCACGTCCAATAATCTAAAGACACAAAACAACGGGATTCCCCTGGGTGGACTTTCCTGGCACTTGCAACAAGTAAAAAATATATAGAGGTGTGTAGAGAATCAAGGGCAATATAAAAAAAGTACAAATTTTATTCATATTCACAAGTACATATGGATAAAAACAAGCAGTAAATAATTTTGACTAACATAGTGCATACTACATGATAGCCATGATAAGCAAACAAACAAAACCAATGATGATGAAAAAGCTCTTCTCAAGCCCGACGCGTTTCGGGGTACTTAATAACTGTACAATCCTTCTTCAGGGGCATAATCTGAGAGAGAGGGGTTCATCTGAGTAGATAGGGAAAGAGATAAGAGAGAAAGAGGGTAAGGTAAAGGATAAAGCTATAGGCAATATTCAATAGGGGGTATAGGGTGGTGAATTCATCACCTACCTGACCATGTGTGATTATTTACTTGTGGAAACTAGTTTTTTTCTCTAAAAACAAGAAGAACCATGGAGGAAGGGCAGAATGTGGAAAGAAGTATACTTATTATAGCTGGTATAAACGAGAATACTTAGGTGGTGAGAGGTGCAGGTTGGTGGGCTGCAGTCACCATGGAAGGGTATGGCAAAGACTCCCGTCCCGCCCGTCCCGGGCGCGCACAAACCAGAGCGGCGTGCTGAGGTCACAAAAGGCGTCCCTAAAAATGACAGAATATAGAAAGGACCTTAGGATAGGGTCCATCGTAGGTGGATAGAAAGTAATGACCTAATGTATAGATAGATAGTTTGGTCCAAATAAGGTTATTAGTGGGGGGAAAAAATGTAAAGGATAGTAAGTAAATATTGGAGTACATCAAAGGTCGGTCGCATCAAGGAGAGCGGCAACAAAAAGGTGCGGCTCATAATATATCCTAGTGGCAGCATATACATGTATATGAATAAATTTAGGTTTAGAGTTTAAACAGAGTATATAAAGTAAGTACATAGTTGTGCACATAGCGGGTAGATATGCTGAACATGCGTACTGGGAGTACCCATAATACATAATATGTAGCTAATATCTGGAATTTAAAAAGGATAAATTGATGCCAAGCCTGTATGGAAATGCTTCCAAAAATTTGCAGGGACCAAAGTGAGAGATGACTCAAAACTAACGATTTATAATTGGTATGGGTAAAGCAAGAGAGTATTGAAGGTGTGTGGAAACAAACATACTGAAGTAGGGAAAAACAACAAGCAATAATGAAAGGACATACCTTAAAAATGCAAGTTAGCAGCCTCACAGCCAAGCGTCCGGTATGTGTAGCGGCTTGGTGTGGAGTGAGTGAGGCTGGTATAAATAGTATGGCTGTCACAATCAGCTGGCGTCAGGAATGAGGCACAGCTGTGTTGTGAACAGCGTAGGCCGGGACGCACTGTACTGACCCCCCGAGGCGAGCGTGCGTGGCGCCGCCCCAACCGCGCGTGCGCGAACGTCACGGCATTTGGAGCAGCGTCACGCACACCCGCCCCACCGGCACGGAAGTGACACTCCGGCGAGAGCGCATGCCCGCCTGGAGTGCCAACATGGAGGCAGTGGGCGTGTGCTGGAAAGACGCCCAAGTACCTCACTAAGCGCCGCCCAGGATTTCCTGTGGCGGCTTACCGTGCCGGGCAGCCGCTCCGGCCGGACGCGTCCCGAAGGAGGGGCGGGGAGAAGGAGAATCTGTCACAATAGGTGGCACAAAGGAGAGTACCAACAATGCAAACCAATAATTAAAGAGGAGTGACTACTGCCCAATCACAAAACCTAATTATAGTGTATGCCTCCAAGTATGGGGGAAACAGAGAAAGGGGGAAGGGGATGAAAGAAGGGAAAACAAGAAGAGGAACAACAGAGAGGAATAAGGAATTAGACTGGGAATAGTGAATTGCTGCACGAAACAGTAAGCATTATGTATTAATCCATTATGCTTACTGTTTCGTGCAGCAATTCACTATTCCCAGTCTAATTCCTTATTCCTCTCTGTTGTTCCTCTTCTTGTTTTCCCTTCTTTCATCCCCTTCCCCCTTTCTCTGTTTCCCCCATACTTGGAGGCATACACTATAATTAGGTTTTGTGATTGGGCAGTAGTCACTCCTCTTTAATTATTGGTTTGCATTGTTGGTACTCTCCTTTGTGCCACCTATTGTGACAGATTCTCCTTCTCTCCGCCCCTCCTTCGGGACGCGTCCGGCACGGTAAGCCGCCACAGGAAATCCTGGGCGGCGCTTAGTGAGGTACTTGGGCGTCTTTCCAGCACACGCCCACTGCCTCCATGTTGGCACTCCAGGCGGGCATGCGCTCTCGCCGGAGTGTCACTTCCGTGCCGGTGGGGCGGGTGTGCGTGACGCTGCTCCAAACGCCGTGACGTTCGCGCACGCGCGGTTGGGGCGGCGCCGCGCACGCTCGCCTCGGGGGGTCAGTACAGTGCGTCCCGGCCTACGCTGTTCACAACACAGCTGTGCCTCATTCCTGACGCCAGCTGATTGTGACAGCCATACTATTTATACCAGCCTCACTCACTCCACACCAAGCCGCTACACATACCGGACGCTTGGCTGTGAGGCTGCTAACTTGCATTTTTAAGGTATGTCCTTTCATTATTGCTTGTTGTTTTTCCCTACTTCAGTATGTTTGTTTCCACACACCTTCAATACTCTCTTGCTTTACCCATACCAATTATACATCGTTAGTTTTGAGTCATCTCTCACTTTGGTCCCTGCAAATTTTTGGAAGCATTTCCATACAGGCTTGGCATCAATTTATCCTTTTTAAATTCCAGATATTAGCTACATATTATGTATTATGGGTACTCCCAGTACGCATGTTCAGCATATCTACCCGCTATGTGCACAACTATGTACTTACTTTATATACTCTGTTTAAACTCTAAACCTAAATTTATTCATATACATGTATATGCTGCCACTAGGATATATTATGAGCCGCACCTTTTTGTTGCCGCTCTCCTTGATGCGACCGACCTTTGATGTACTCCAATATTTACTTACTATCCTTTACATTTTTTCCCCCCACTAATAACCTTATTTGGACCAAACTATCTATCTATACATTAGGTCATTACTTTCTATCCACCTACGATGGACCCTATCCTAAGGTCCTTTCTATATTCTGTCATTTTTAGGGACGCCTTTTGTGACCTCAGCACGCCGCTCTGGTTTGTGCGCGCCCAGGACGGGCGGGACGGGAGTCTTTGCCATACCCTTCCATGGTGACTGCAGCCCACCAACCTGCACCTCTCACCACCTAAGTATTCTCGTTTATACCAGCTATAATACGTATACTTCTTTCCACATTCTGCCCTTCCTCCATGGTTCTTCTTGTTTTTAGAGAAAAAAACTAGTTTCCACAAGTAAATAATCACACATGGTCAGTAGGGATGAGCCGAACACCCCCCGGTTCGGTTCGCACCAGAACCCGCGAACGGACCGCAAGTTCGCACGAACGTTAGAACCCCATTGACGTCTATGGGACTCGAACGTTCGAAATCAAAAGTGCTCATTTTAAGGGCTAATTTGCATGGTATTGTCCTAAAAAGGGTTTGGGGACCCGGGTCCTACCCCAGGGGACATGTATCAATGCAAAAAAAACTTTTAAAAACGGCCGTTTTTTCGGGAGCAGTGATTTTAATGATGCTTAAAGTAAAAAAAAAAAAGTGAAATATTCCTTTAAATATCGTACCTGGGGGGTGTCTATAGTATGCCTGTAAAGTGACGCGTGTTTCCCATGTTTAGAACAGTCCCTGCACCAAATGTCATTTTTAAAGGAAAAAATCTCATTTAAAACTGCTTGCGGGTTTAATGTCATGTCGGGTCATGGCAATATGGATGAAAATCAGTGAGACAAACGGCATGGGTACCCCCCAGTCCATTACCAGGCCCTTTGGGTCTTGTATGGATATTAAGGGGAACCCCGCACCCAAATTAAAATAAGGAAAGGTCCCTATATACTCTGAACAGCAGTATTCAGGCGGTGCAAACAAGACAGGGACTGTAGGTTTGTTGTTAAGTAGAATCTGTTTGTAATTTTGAACATTTTTAATGTGTTTAGCTCCAGCCAAAAAATCTTTTCTAAGCTTTTTGGAAAACATAGGGAAGGGTTATCACCCCTGTGACATTTGTTTTGCGTCTTTCCTCCTCTTCAGAAGATTTCACCTCACTTTTTTGTCCCAATGAAAAATGTTTTTTGAAAATTTGGGTTTTTTTGTGGAACAAGGATTGGAAAGCATCAGTGGAAAGGAGAAATTGTTTTCCCATATTAACTCTTACAGGAGAGAATTTCCCTTCCTTAGGGGTAGATTTCATCTCACTTCCTGTTGTCTCCTTCCGTTTGCAAGTAGGAGTCGTTTGTAAGTTAGATGTTTGAAAGTAGGGTCCTGCCCTATATACTCAGCAGAAATTTGGGCCTTAGGTGTTGCTGTGGCCAAAACACTGTAAGCCCTCACAGGGCCCTGCTGTGAAATATTAGATCAAGAATTGTAATTACATGCCCCTGTTGAACAGGAGCTGAAAAATTAGGCCTTAGGCACTGGTGCTGGTGCCACAACACTGCAACCCCTCACAGACACTCTAGTTGGAACGCAGGAACGAGCCCTGCTGCAAAGTATTGCATCAAAAATTGTAATTACACGCCCCTGTTAGACAGGGGCAGAAAAATTGGGCCTTAGGCACTGGTGCTGGTGCCACAACACTGCAACCCCTCACAGACACTCTAGTTGGAACGCAGGAACGAGCCCTGCTGCAAAGTATTGCATCAAAAATTGTAATTACACGCCCCTGTTAGACAGGGGCAGAAAAATTGGGTCTTAGGCACTGGTGCTGGTGCCACAACACTGCAACCCCTCACAGACACTCTAGTTGGAATGCAGGAACGAGCCCTGCTGCAAAGTATTGCATCAAAAATTGTAATTACACGCCCCTGTTAAACAGGGGCTGAAAAATTGTGCCTTAGGCACTGGTGGTGGCGCCCAGAACCAAAAATGTTCTTACAAGCTATCAGCGTGATGATTGAGGAGGAAGAGGATAATTACTCAGGGGTAGTCACTCAGCATCAGCATAGGCAGTCTTTGAAGGGATCTGAGATTTCAAAAAAAATTATTCGGTTACATCTGCATCAGGTGCTTGGTAGCTGGTGGTGATCCAAGACTGATTCATTTTTATGAAGGTCAGCCGATCGACCGAGTCGGTGGACAGACGCACCCTGTGATCGGTTACCACGCCTCCAGCAGCACTGAATGTGCGTTCCGAAAGAACGCTGGATGCAGGACAGGCCAGTAGCTCAATTGCATACTGTGCAAGCTCTGGCCAGTGATCCATCCTCAAGACCCAGTAACCCAGAGGATTTTCGGTGGGAAAGGTGTCCAAGTCTGATCTTGCCCCTAGGTATTCCTGCACCATGTAAAACAGACGCTGGCGATGGTTGCTGGAACCGATCATACCTTGGGGCTGCGGACCAAAAAATTGTCTGAACGCATCGGTCAGACGGCCACCTTCTCCACCGCTCCTTCTTTGACTGACCGAAGCCTCAGCAACACGTTGTCCAGAAACAGGAGTTTGTAACCTCCCAGTCTCTGGGAACGCGTTGCACAGACCTTTCTGCAAGGCCTCCCGAAGATGTTTCATCCTCTGCTCCCTCTGCGATGGCAAGATAAGGTCCGCAACCTTACCCTTGTAACGTGGATCAAGGAGGGTTGCCAGCCAGTATTGGTCCTTCTCCTTGATACCACGAATACGAGGATCCTTACGCAGGCTTTGCAGGATCAGGGAGGCCATGCAGCGTAGGTTTGCTGAGGCATTCGGTCCGGAGTCCTCTGGGTCACTAAGGACAACAACGTCCGCAGCCACCTCCTCCCAGCCACGTACAAGTCCATGTGTTCCTTGGGACTGATCCCTTAAAGACTGCTGATGCTGAGTGCCAGGCTCCACCTCCATACTGACACAATCTTCCTCCTCCTCCTCCTCCTCCTCGTCCTCTTCCTGTGTGATCGGCGGGCACGCAGGAACACTGTCTGGATAAAGGGGCCTTGAGAGCTAAGGAAGTCCTCCTCTTCCTGCCTCTGTTCTGCCTCAAGTGCCCTGTCCATTATTCCACGCAGCGTGTGCTCCAACAGGTGGACAAGGGGGACAGTGTCACTGATGCATGCACTGTCAGTGCTCACCATCCTCGTGGCCTCCTCGAATGGTGACAGGACAGTGCATGCATCCCTGATCATGGCCCACTGGCGTGGGGAAAAAAAACCAAGGTCCCCTGACCCTGTCCTGGTGCCATAGTCGCACAGGTACTCATTGATGGCCCTCTGCTGCGTGTGCAGCCGCTGCAGCATGGCCAACGTCGAGTTCCACCTGGTGGGCATGTCACAGATTAGGCGGTTCTTGGGCAGGTTAAACTCCTTTTGGAGGTCCGTCAGCCGAGCACTGGCATTATATGACCGGCGGAAATGCACAGAGACTTTCCTGGCCTGCCTCAGGACATCCTGTAAGCCCGGGTACCTGCCCAAGAACCGCTGCACCACCAAGTTAAGGACGTGAGCCAAACAGGGCACATGGGTCAGTTGTCCCTGTCGGAGGGCAGAGAGGAGGTTGGTGCCATTGTCGCAAACCACCATTCCTGCCTTAAGTTGGCGTGGCGTCAACCACCTCTGAACCTGCCCCTGCAGAGCTGACAGAACCTCTGCCCCAGTGTGGCTCCTGTCCCCCAAGCACACCAGCTCAAGCACCGCATGGCATCTTTTGGCCTGCGTACTTGCGTAGCCCCTTGAACGCCTACGGAGCACCGCTGGTTCCGAGGAAGAGGCCATGGAGGAAGAAGAAGAGGAGGGGGTGGAGGAGAGAGGTGTGTCACAATCAGCATTTTGGAGGCGTGGTGGCGGAACAACCTCCAACACTACTGCACCTTGTCCTGCATCCTTCCCAGCTGCCAGCAGAGTCACCCAATGCGCCGTGAAACTTAAGTAACGTCCCTGTCCATGCCTGCTGGACCATGAGTCAGCGGTAATATGCACCTTACCGCTGACCGCCCTGTCCAGCGAGGCATGGACATTGCCTTCCACATGCCGGTAGAGAGCCGGAATCGCCTTCCGTGAGAAAAAGTGGCGTTTGGGTACCTGCCACTGAGGAACCGCACATTCCACAAACTCACGGAAGGGGGCAGAGTCTACCAACTGAAAAGGCAGCAGTTGAAGTGCTAGCAATTTTGCCAAGCTAGCATTCAACCGCTGGGCATGTGGATGGCTGGGAGCAAACTTCTTTCGGCGCTGCAGCAGCTGGGGCAGGGAAATTTGCCTGGTACAATCTGACGTCGGTGTACCAAAAGCAGATTGCCCACAAGTACTTGGCTGTGACACACCTAATTCTACACCTTCATTCCTCTCACTGCAGGTCTCAGAGAGGACTGAAGGTCTAGTGGGGTTGGAAATCTCAGCTGATGAGGAGCAAGGAGAGATCGTCTTTGTTCTTTGGTGTGGGTCTTTTAGATACGCTTGCCAACGAACTGCATGGCAGGTCAACATATGTCTGGTCAAGCATGTGGTACCCAAGCGGGAGATGTTTTGGCCACGCGAGATACGCTTGAGACATATGTTGCAAATAGCAGCGGTGCGATCTGATGCACTCGTCTCAAAAAAGGCCCACACCAAAGAACTTTTTGAATAACGCGCAGAGACTGCAGCGCCCTGCACATGTGGAGCTTTGGGGTGTGATGCAGTCAATGTGCTGCCCTTAGGCTGGCCCCTGGAGGGCATCCTGCCTAGTTGGTGATGTGCCACCTCCTCCTCCTCCTCCTCCTCCTCTCTCCTATCAGGCACCCACGTTGAGTCAGTGACCTCATCATCCCCTCCCTCCTCATCACTGGAGCAAACCTGGCAGTATGCTGCAGCAGGGGGAGCATGACTGCCAGATTGCTGTCCTTCTTGGGCACCCCCTCTGTCCGTGCTCATGTTACTGCTTTCATTGAGCTCAGTATCATCATCAGAGCCTTCCAAACGCTGGGCATCCTCCTGGAGCATGTACCCAACACTGTGGTCAAACAGTTCGAGGGAATCCTCATGAGGACATGGTGGAGCTAGGGAAGGAGTCACTGATGACATTGAGCTGAGGGAAGAGGCCGCTGCTTTGCCAGACAAAGCACCCTGGGCATGGGTGAGAGAGGATGAGGAGGATGAGGACGGCTTGGTCATCCACTCGACCAAGTCTTCCGCATGTTGCGGCTCAACACGGCCAGCTGCCGAAAAAAAGGCCAAGCGTGTCCCATGGCCACGTGCTGATGAGGATGCACCGTCTCCACGACCAGCACTAGACACAGAGCCTGCTTGCCCTCTCTTATTGGCTTGTGACTGTCTGCCTCTCCTTCTTGGCCTTCCAGACATACTAATGGCCTGTAGCTGCACTAAGCTGGGATAGAACACCTGTAATTTTCTTAAGGTAGCTTTATATACTGTAACCAGACAAGCCTGCCTGTCAGTAGGAAGATAACAGGAACGGATCTAGCTGAACACTGTGAGCAGGACGTACTGCACTAAATGTATATAGCAGGAACGGATCTAGCTGAACACTGTGAGCAGGACGCACTGCACTGAATGTAAATAGCAAGAACGGATCTAGCTGAACACTGTGAGCAGGACACACTGTACTAAATGTAAATAGTCTAGCTGCCTGACCGTGGTACTAATAGGATCAAAAAGAACACCTGTAATTTTCTTAAGGTAGCTTTATATACTGTAACCAGACAAGCCTGCCTGTCAGTAGGAAGATAACAGGAACGGATCTAGCTGAACACTGTGAGCAGGACGCACTGTACTAAATGTAAATAGTCTAGCTGCCTGACCGTGGTACTAATAGGATCAAAAAGAACACCTGTAATTTTCTTAAGGTAGCTTTATATACTGTAACCAGACAAGCCTGCCTGTCAGTAGGAAGATAACAGGAATGGATCTAGCTGAACACTGTGAGCAGGACACACTGTACTAAATGTAAATAGTCTAGCTGCCTGACCGTGGTACTAATAGGATCAAAAAGAACACCTGTAATTTTCTTCAGGTAGCTTTATATACTGTAACCAGACAAGCCTGCCTGTCAGTAGGAAGATAACAGGAACGGATCTAGCTGAACACTGTGAGCAGGACACACTGTACTAAATGTAAATAGTCTAGCTGCCTGACCGTGGTACTAATAGGATCAAAAAGAACACCTGTAATTTTCTTCAGGTAGCTTTATATACTGTAACCAGACAAGCCTGCCTGTCAGTAGGAAGATAACAGGAACGGATCTAGCTGAACACTGTGAGCAGGACGCACTGTACTAAATGTAAATAGTCTAGCTGCCTGACCGTGGTACTAATAGGATCAAAAAGAACACCTGTAATTTTCTTCAGGTAGCTTTATATACTGTAACCAGACAAGCCTGCCTGTCAGTAGGAAGATAACAGGAACGGATCTAGCTGAACACTGTGAGCAGGACGCACTGTACTAAATGTAAATAGTCTAGCTGCCTGACTGTGGTACTAATAGGATCAAAAAGAACACCTGTAATTTTCTTCAGGTAGCTTTATATACTGTAACCAGACAAGCCTGCCTGTCAGTAGGAAGATAACAGGAACGGATCTAGCTGAACACTGTGAGCAGGACACACTGTACTAAATGTAAATAGTCTAGCTGCCTGACCGTGGTACTAATAGGATCAAAAAGAACACCTGTAATTTTCTTCAGGTAGCTTTATATACTGTAACCAGACAAGCCTGCCTGTCAGTAGGAAGATAACAGGAACGGATCTAGCTGAACACTGTGAGCAGGACGTACTGCACTAAATGTATATAGCAGGAACGGATCTAGCTGAACACTGTGAGCAGGACGCACTGCACTGAATGTAAATAGCAGGAACGGATGTAGCTGAACACTGTGAGCAGGACGCACTGCACTAAATGTAAATACCAGGAACGGATCTAGCTGAACACTGTGAGCAGGACGCACTGCACTGAATGTAAATAGCAGGAACGGATGTAGCTGAACACTGTGAGCACAACGCACTGCACTAAATGTAAATACCAGGAACGGATCTAGCTGAACACTGTGAGCAGGACGCACTGCACTGAATGTAAATAGCAGGAACGGATCTAGCTGAACACTGTGAGCAGGACGCACTGCACTAAATGTAAATACCAGGAACGGATCTAGCTGAACACTGTGAGCAGGACGCACTGCACTGAATGTAAATAGCAGGAACGGATCTAGCTGAACACTGTGAGCAGGACGCACTGCACTAAATGTAAATACCAGGAACGGATCTAGCTGAACACTGTGAGCAGGACGCACTGCACTGAATGTAAATAGCAGGAACGGATCTAGCTGAACACTGTGAGCAGGACGCACTGCACTAAATGTAAATACCAGGAACGGATCTAGCTGAACACTGTGAGCAGGACGCACTGCACTGAATGTAAATAGCAGGAACGGATCTAGCTGAACACTGTGAGCAGGACGCACTGCACTGAATGTAAATAGCAGGAACGGATCTAGCTGAACACTGTGAGCAGGACGCACTGCACTAAATGTAAATACCAGGAACGGATCTAGCTGAACACTGTGAGCAGGACGCACTGCACTGAATGTAAATAGCAGGAACGGATCTAGCTGAACACTGTGAGCAGGACGCACTGCACTGAATGTAAATAGCAGGAACGGATCTAGCTGAACACTGTGAGCAGGACGCACTGTACTGAATGTAAATAGCAGGAACGGATCTAGCTGAACACTGTGAGCAGGACACACTGCACTGAATGTAAATAGCAGGAACGGATCTAGCTGAACACTGTGAGCAGGACGCACTGCACTGAATGTAAATAGCAGGAACGGATCTAGCTGAACACTGTGAGCAGGACGCACTGCACTGAATGTAAATAGCAGGAACGGATCTAGCTGAACACTGTGAGCAGGACGCACTGCACTGAATGTAAATAGCAGGAACGGATCTAGCTGAACACTGTGAGCAGGACGCACTGTACTGAATGTAAATAGCAGGAACGGATCTAGCTGAACACTGTGAGCAGGACACACTGCACTGAATGTAAATAGCAGGAACGGATCTAGCTGAACACTGTGAGCAGGACGCACTGTACTGAATGTAAATAGCAGGAACGGATCTAGCTGAACACTGTGAGCAGGACACACTGCACTAAATGTAAATAGTCTAGATAGAAGATAACAGGAACGGATCTAGCTAAACTGAATACAGTGTATATATATATATGCAACACCTGGGATGCATATATATACACAATACACTGTAAGTGCAGCTAACTGACTGACTGTTCTGCCTAATCTATCTAACTCAAATCAAATGACACTGTCTCTCTCTCTCTCTATCTCTCAGCACACCGGAACACACACTACACAGGGCCGCCGTGCAGGCGGCCTTATATAGTGTGGGGTGTGTACTAAATCCCCTGAGCCATAATTGGCCAAAGCCACCCTGGCTTTGGCCAATTACAGCTCTCTCTACTGACGGCGCTGTGATTGGCCAAGCATGCGGGTCATAGTGCATGCTTGGCCAATCATCAGCCAGCAATGCACTGCGATGCCGCAGTGAATTATGGGCCGTGACGCGCCACACGAATTTGGCGCGAACGGCCCATATCGTTCGCAATTCGGCGAACGACCGAACAGCCGATGTTCGAGTCGAACATGGGTTCGACTCGAACACGAAGCTCATCCCTAATGGTCAGGTAGGTGATGAATTCACCACCCTATACCCCCTATTGAATATTGCCTATAGCTTTATCCTTTACCTTACCCTCTTTCTCTCTTATCTCTTTCCCTATCTACTCAGATGAACCCCTCTCTCTCAGATTATGCCCCTGAAGAAGGATTGTACAGTTATTAAGTACCCCGAAACGCGTCGGGCTTGAGAAGAGCTTTTTCATCATCATTGGTTTTGTTTGTTTGCTTATCATGGCTATCATGTAGTATGCACTATGTTAGTCAAAATTATTTACTGCTTGTTTTTATCCATATGTACTTGTGAATACAAATAAAATTTGTACTTTTTTTATATTGCCCTTGATTCTCTACACACCTCTATATATTTTTTACTTGTTGCAAGTGCCAGGAAAGTCCACCCAGGGGAATCCCGTTGTTTTGTGTTTTTTTAATAACAAACATGGTATACTTACCTCCTCTGTGCAGTTGGTTTTGCTCAGAGCAGCCCCGATCCTCCTCTTCTCGGGTCCCTGGCTGCAGCTCCTGGCCTCTCCTTCCCATTGAGTGCCCCCTCAGCAAGCAGCTTGTTATGAGGGCACCCGAGCCGAGTCACAGCTCAGTGTGTCCATTCAAACACGGAGCTCCGCCCCGTCCCACCCCCTCTCTCTTCTGATTGGCTAACTGAATTTGACTGACAGTCGTGGGAGTTGATGGCGCCGCTACTGTGTCTCAGCCAATCAGAAGGAGAGTCCCGGATGGCAAAGACACTTGTGGACATCGCTGGAAGGAGAAGGGGCTCAGGTAAATATTTAGCGGGGTGCTGGGGAGGCTGCTACACACAGAAGGTTTTTTATCAAAATGCATAGAATGCATTAAGATAAGAAAAACCTTCTGCCTTTACAACTCCTTAAAAGAATTGTCACGGAACGTCCCACACTCCGCTTGAGTGCTTCCGTCATATACCGCTTCCTAAGTTCTGGAACACGAGTCCAATGGATCTGGCTATAGGAACCCCAAGAACTAGACAACACCAGTCTTGGAGTACATCAGAACTACCTTTATTTTGAGATCTCACAGACCTTTATACAGCAGGGATGACTCAAAGCTAACCTAATTAACATGACCTAATTTACTACAAAATGTACCCAGACCAGATGACAGTCTTGTGGGCACCGAGCTTCACACATTAATACAATTAACAATACAAACAACAATCTCCCCCCTCCTCAGCCTAGACCATTCGTCTATTAGCCAGGGCTGGTGGCTAATGTGATCAGCTCTCTCAATTAACATAAACACATGTTGATAACACCAGCATCTCCTCACAGGATGTGTCCCAGCAGAATGAATCAGTCTTATCAGCAGGGGGCTGCTGGAGGAATCCCCCCTCCCTCTTCAGGGACACAAATATACAGTAAGGAGTCCCCATACAATATATACATGACTGAGTCCGATTAATACAGTTCAGACTGGATTTCTCATTCACCTCAAATGCTAGGGCCCATAATCGGTGGGCAACAGGCTTGCATACAGTCCTCTCCAACAGCCTCCGCTCTGGCCATGCCCGTGACATTTCTCCCCTTTCGGCAGGAGACTAACACAGGAGGAGACCCCAGACGGGTTGACTCCGAAGTTAGTAAACAGCTCCAGTCCTCTACTGCCTGTACCCACACAGTACCCCAAACAAATCATCCCAAACAGTGCATTACTCACCCAGCCATCCTCTGCCTCTCTCAGAGAACATATCTGCCGCTGGGGAGAGGCCTGGACTGGCTCTTCTCCCTGGAATCCTTTCTGCCGCTGGAGAGAAGACAGGGGGACTGGGCTCACTCCATCCTGCTGTTGGGGATCTGGGCCGACTGCCCACCATCCCTGGGGTATACAGGTGGGGACTGAAGCCCCATCAACCGACACCAGATCAAGCTGCAGTTGTGAGGTGATGACTGCATTCTCTCCTTGGATCCTGATCTGCAGCTCGCGATAGACTGCCACCTCCTCACCTTGGGCCTCCACAATTGCTGCAGGTGTGGGGCAGAGGTCTTGGACCCTCTGTCCGGTTGCCAGCACTTCCGCTGGGGGTTTGCCAGGTGGTTCCTCCTCTACAGAAACGTCTAATAAATCCCCAGTCTCTGGAATTGGTAAAAGTGTGGGACAGAGGTCTTGGACCCTCTGTTCAGTTACCAGATCTTCAGCTGGAGAAGTTTGTTTTAACTCCATAGATGCTGCTGGCAGAAAATCACATGTCCCTGTCAGTGTTGTGGGAGAAAGGCCGACTACCTCTTCTCTCAGGAAGGCTGAAGCCACTGTTGGTGCTGGGCAGAACACAGTGAACTTTGGCCCTGATAGCAGCTCTTCTGCTGGAGGCTCATCAGGTTGTTCTTCCTCAGCAGAAAAGTCTATTAAATCCTCTACCTCTATAACTGATGTCTGGGAATAGAGGTTCACCATCTCCTGTCCATGGAACCCAGAAGATGCTATCATTTCTGGACAGAGGTTAGCAGAGCTCTGCCCTGTTATCAGCACTTCAGGTTTGGGGACGGCAATCTCCGGATTTTCCACTGCCGATTCTCTGGCATGCTGCTGAACTTGTTCTAGCAGTTTCCTGTATGCCCTTTCCAGATACTGTTCCTTCCTTAGCAAATGGTCCAGATCAGGTTTGAGCTCTGAGACCCCTGCAAGACCGAGCATAGACTCTCTATAGTCTCTCATGTCCTCAAGGTCAGGTTCCCCCTCATCGCCAAACATAAAAAGATCTGTAAGGTTCTCCCACAGCAATCCAGGGCCGCCAAAGTCATATCCCTCCGGAGAGCATTCTGTTGTCTCCCCTAAATATCCCTCCTCTGCGTGCCATTGCAGAGCCCGATAACGATTGTCCAGCTCTATCTCCTGCTGGACCAACCTGTCCAACTCAGTCACCCATTGCTCCTGGGGCTGCTCTCCCAGGAATGCCATCCGCAATGCCCGTTGGTCACTGGCCCGTTGCTCTTGGGTTGGAAAGCACTTGCCCTGTTTTATACCAGCGAGACGGAGGGCTGCAATCCAGAGCTCCACCCGAATCAGCTGCCTGAGCTCCAGGTATTCATCCTCAGACACAGTCCTGGTGTACGTTGAAAGGATGATCCGCAGCAGCCCCGGGAATTCTGATGCCAGGTCCATATCTTCGCTGGGGTGACTGAAGTCTGCTATGCTGATCTTGGATCCAGTTGGAGGTTTGGATGTCCCAGACTTCAGACTTCAGGAAGCTATCCCACTGCTGCCACCAATGTCACGGAACGTCCCACACTCCGCTTGAGTGCTTCCGTCATATACCGCTTCCTAAGTTCTGGAACACGAGTCCAATGGATCTGGCTATAGAAACCCCAAGAACTAGACAACACCAGTCTTGGAGTACATCAGAACTACCTTTATTTTGAGATCTCACAGACCTTTATACAGCAGGGATGACTCAAAGCTAACCTAATTAACATGACCTAATTTACTACAAAATGTACCCAGACCAGATGACAGTCTTGTGGGCACCGAGCTTCACACATTAATACAATTAACAATACAAACAACAATCTCCCCCCTCCTCAGCCTAGACCATTCGTCTATTAGCCAGGGCTGGTGGCTAATGTGATCAGCTCTCTCAATTAACATAAACACATGTTGATAACACCAGCATCTCCTCACAGGATGTGTCCCAGCAGAATGAATCAGTCTTATCAGCAGGGGGCTGCTGGAGGAATCCCCCCTCCCTCTTCAGGGACACAAATATACAGTAAGGAGTCCCCATACAATATATACATGACTGAGTCCGATTAATACAGTTCAGACTGGATTTCTCATTCACCTCAAATGCTAGGGCCCATAATCGGTGGGCAACAGGCTTGCATACAGTCCTCTCCAACAGCCTCCGCTCTGGCCATGCCCGTGACAAGAATATTTTATGAATTTTACTTATATGCTTTTACTCCAATAAAGGGCCACAGCCTAATATTTTCCAAAGATGTCACATTTAATTAACCACTTGCCCCCAGCCCACAGACCATTTACTGCAAGCAGGCGGCAGCTGCAGGCTGAGTGACATACTGGTACAATTTATTATAATTAAATATTATGACCATGATTCCTCCTGGACCCAAATGATTTTATATCCAACCAACTAAATTACATTATTTTATTTTACCACTGCGTTGGTAATATTTCTACTATATATATATATATATATATATATATATATATATATATATACTGTATGTATATATATATAATATTTTAGCAGAGCGTCCCAGAGAGAGCCAGGAAAAGTCCTGTTCGGGGTTTATACGTCTCCCAGGCTCCTCTCGTACACATTCAGGAATCTCGGATCCATGATCCAGTTTGGGTCTTGGTCCTCTTCCCCAGGCTAATTTAGGTTCACCTGAGCAGACAGCTTTGGCTCTCTGCCTGGGAAACGCAGACAACGCTGGTCTGTGAGAGCAAAAAGGTTGGTAAAAAGCTGTTAAGCAGTTTATGTGGAAACTGACAAGTGGTAGGCCTGCTCAGCCTGGTAGTTAGGGCCTGCATAGTGTGTAGTTAGAGCCGAGACATGGTTAGGGTTTTGTTTGGCTATTTTGTTCTGTGTTTTTTTTTCTGAACACTGTACAGCACCTCTATAGACTTGTAAATATCACCATTAAACACTTCGCTGTTTGTCACTACTTCACTTGTTCTGGTATCTGTGACTGAAAGCCTGAGTAAAAGTAAGTGGTGGTTGCGCTGTGGCACAAGGGACAAAGGGAAGTGGAAGGGAAAGGGGCTAGCTCCGATGCATAGAGAGGTGAAAAAAGACTAAAATAAGTGCAGTCATACAAGCACTAAATACGAATATACTGAAGAAACAAAAAATTGCTAACATATATAAAGCTGTAAAATAGGTGGCACAATCAGTGTAGGTAAAATAATAAATCATACAAAAAGATGTATAAGTAATATAAAAAAAAATCATTTATATTTGTTTCTTCAATTTTTTGTTAGCAATTTTTTGATATTACTTATACATTTTTTTGTATGGTTTATTATTTTACCTACACTGATTGTGCCACCTATTTTTCAGCTTTATATATGTTAGCAATTTTTCACTTCCCTTTTTCCCTTGTGCCACAGCGCAACCACCACTTACTTTTACTCATGCTATTTTGTCTGTTTGGATCAGCCACATAGGTGTTGCAGCAGTGTCCCTTAGCATAGGTATTTCTGACAGCGCAGGAGTTTCTTCATTTTTCATTTGACTGAAAGCCTGCTTATCCCAGGAAGCTTTATATATATATATATATATATATATATATTTGCATTTCCTGTTATAAGATTTTTTTTTTCATACTTTTTTTACTTTTTTATTGGATACATAATGTTAATGATTTACAGTATATTTTTTTATGTGTTATGATACGATCACATCTATTTACTGTATATGTATTGTTATATGATCGTATCTACACATATCTTGTTTCAAACAATATTTTTAATCATCATTGCAGTGGTCTAACCTATACCTATCTGTAAACAGAAAACATCCACTTTGACTATTTTAACTATACAGTAAAACCTTGGTTTGAGAGTACCTTGGTTTGAGAGCGTTTTGCAAGACAAGCAACGTTTTTTGATACATTTTTACTTGATATACAAGCGATGTCTTGATATACAAATAGCATTGTGTCACAACTGAGTATAAAAGAGATGAGAGGCACCGTAGTAATATGTTACATTCAATGAAGGTACAACATTTAGCAACTTGCATGGTTGATGATTAAAACAGGCACATCTAAGTATGCAGACATCTGCAGTAAAGATCTCCACATAGATCATCCTCTTCACCGCCATCAACGTCATCCCTTCCATGCTGTGCTCCACGAGCTCTTCAAGCCTCGCTTTCAGATCGCTCTATTGCAGGGTAGTCTTCCCGGTCACGATTGCAGACTGACAGCGGTGAGAGCCGGCGGTACGGTTACATTAAATGTAACCATACTGCTACATTTAGAGGCGCCTCTTCTCTTTTCTACTCTGTAGCTCCTTCTGGATTTTCTTCTAACCCCCTTGTGGAGGCTTCCATTTGTGGATGGACATTTTATGGTTACACAACCTATCACATTGCTATAATATTTTTATATGGACTATAAACTGAAAGACCCAAGAATAAATGATTGTGGAACGAATCATCTGAGTTTCCATTATTTCTTTTGGGGAAATTTGTTTTGATATACAAGTGCTTTGGATTACAAGCATGTTTCCAGAACGGATTATGCTTGCAATCCAAGGTTTTACTGTATTTTTTTGTAACCTACTTATTTTAATTTATTCGATTTCGGAACTGAATTATATTATTTTATTCTACACAGTTTGCGTTACACCTTTTCCTGATGAAGTAAAGAGCCAAACAACACCTTGATGGTGTGTTTTACCTGTTTTGTGACCAATAAATACCTAACCGGTGTGAGGAACACACTTGGCAG
This sequence comes from Lithobates clamitans, assembly GCA_037952925.1. NCBI lineage: Eukaryota > Metazoa > Chordata > Amphibia > Anura > Ranidae > Lithobates > Lithobates clamitans. Next base: position 1,661,556 of record JBBGZY010002433.1, read on the forward strand.
TTTCTTTCTAAGCTGTGGGCACCTCTGCTTTTTGAATTTTGGGGTCTCATCCCTATACTTTTACCTCACACTAACATCAAGCCATTTACTGTATTTTCATTTGGAAGTGTCCAGATATATGACAGGCTTAAGCTGGTCCTACACTAGTGGCATTTCATTACAAAAGCTTTGTTTTTAGAACATTGGTTCAGTTTTCTAATCATTAATGTGGTGAAAACAATGGGTTTTTTGGGTCCTAGTGACAAGAAAAATTGGAAGTAGCAAGATGGAACTTTTGCATTAAAGTAACACATTTCTAACAATGTACAGTATGTGGTATTTGAATGGGAAATTATGTTCATTCCAAAGCTGAATGTTGAAATCACAATAAATTTTGAAGTCTTTATAGGCATAATTGAGTGTGCTGACTTTTTGTACAACTGTTTGTATGAAAATCTTAAACTGGAAATATTTCAGTTAATGACAGAGTCTAATGCTAATTTCACATCTCACCTGTCTCATAATAATCAAACACTCTCACAGTAGCAGGCTTCGGGTCTGTAACCTCGATGAACTGTTCTATCAGGATGTTGATATGTACAGGATCATGTCCTATCTAAGGAGACAAAAAGACACAAATCAGGGCTAAATATATCCAAACAATAGATGACAAAATAACTTTTAATAACATTTGCTGAAAATTGAGTCACTGTTTCTCTCCCTTCCACAACAAATACAGTCAGGTCCATAAATATTGGGACATCAACACAATTCTAATATTTTTGTCTCTATACACCACCACAATGGATTTGAAATGAAACCAACAAGATGTGGGGGGTCAGCCTGTCAGTGCTTAGACCATACACCGCACACTGCATCAAATTGGTCTGCATTGCTGTCGTCCCAGAAGGAAACCTCTTCTAAAGATAATGCACAAGAGAGCCTGCAAACAGTTTGCTGAAGGCAAGCAGACTAAGGACATGGATTACTGGAAGCATGTCCTGTGGTCTGATGAGACCAAAATAAACTTATTTGGTTCAGATGGTGTCAAGTGTGTGTGGCGGCAACCAGGTGAGGAATGCAAAGACAAGTGTGTCTTGCCTACACTTAAGCATGGTGGTGGGAGTGTCATGGTCTGGGGCTGCATGAGTGCTGCCGCAATTGGGAAACTATAGTTCATTGAGAGAACCATGAATGCCAACATGTCCTGTGACATACTGAAGCAGAGCGTGATCCCCCCCTTCTGAGACTGGGCCGCAGGGCAGTATTCCAACATGATAACGACCCAAAACACACCTCAAAGACGACCACTGCCTTGCTAAAGAAGCTGATGGTTAGACTCCATTCACACAGGGGCAACACGACTTGCAGGTCGCCTCACCGAGGCGTCCTGCACACGACTGCCCGGGCGACTTGCAAAACGACTTCTGTATAGAAGTCTATGCAAGTCGCCCCAAGTCGCCCCCAAAGTCATACAGGAACCTTTTTCTAAGTCGGAACGACTTGCGTCGCTCCCCTTAGAACGGTTCCATAGCACAGAACGGGAGGCGACTTGTCAGGCGACTAGGTCGCCTGACAAGTCGTCCCTGTGTGAATGGGCTCTAAAGGTGATGGACTGGCCAAGCATGTCTCCAGACCTAAACCCTATAGAGCATCTGTGGGGCATCCTCAAGCAGAAGATGGAGGAGAGCAAGGTCTCTAACATCCACCAGCTCGTGATGTCGTCATGGAGCAGTGGAAGAGGACTCCAGTGGCAACCTGTGAAGCTCTGGTGAACTCCGTGCTCAAGAGGGTTAAGGCAGTGCTGGAAAATAATGGTGGCCACACAAAATATTGACACTTTGGCAGGGCTGGACTGGGACAAAAATTTGGCCCTGGACTTCATCCAGACCGGCCCACTTTAATTCTTCAAACACACACAAAAACAGTATATAAACTGTTGTATTGCACAGCATTGCAGAGTATTGTGGGGGCATTGCAGAGTATTGCACAGCATTGCAGAGTATTGTGGGGGCATTGCAGAGTATTGCACAGCATTGCAGAGTATTGTGGGGGCATTGCAGAGTATTGCACAGGATTGCAGAGTATTGTGGGGGCATTGCAGAGTATTGCACAGCATTGCAGAGTATTGTGGGGGCATTACAGAGTATTGCACAGCATTGCAGAGTATTGTGGGGGCATTGCAGAGTATTGCACAGCATTGCAGAGTATTGTGGGGGCATTGCAGAGTATTGCACAGGATTGCAGAGTATTGTGGGGGCATTGCAGAGTATTGCACAGCATTGCAGAGTATTGTGGGGGCATTACAGAGTATTGCACAGCATTGCAGAGTATTGTGGGGGCATTGCAGAGTATTGCACAGCATTGCAGAGTATTGTGGGGGCATTGCAGAGTATTGCACAGCATTGCAGAGTATTGTGGTGGCATTGCAGAGTATTGCAGAGTAGTGTGGGGGTATTGCAGAGTATTGCACAGCATTACATAGTAGTGAGGGATGGCTGAGCATGGATGGATGGATGTCTCTGTGCAGCGCTGTGGGCACTACACATACAGCCCACAGCGCTGCAGACATCCATCCATCCCCCTCCCCGCTCACTGTGTACCGATCAGTACACAGGAGGGGAGGAGAGGAACCGGCGTCATCAGATGACACCAGTCTGTTTACATGTGATCGCGCCGTCATTTGACGGCGCGATCACATGGTAAACGGCCGCGATCAGCGGTCATTTACCGGGATCCGTGATGCGCCGGGTCCCCTGGACCCGGCGGTCACGGATGTGTTCGGGTGCGCGCCCCAGGGGGCGCGCGAGAGGGGAATTCTGGGAGGACGTCATAGTACGTCCTCCCAGAGTTATCCAACTGCCCTGCAGCCGTCATTCGGCTATGAGCCGGTTGGTAAGTGGTTAATATTAATTTAATGCCACTGATCAATTATTAATTTAATGCCACTGGCCATGGTAACTGATGGATGAATAATTTAACCATGTCCAGTGGCAGTACATTTACAGTACAGATTAACCCCTACCCCCCTCCCCCCGCCATGCTGCATATTCAGTTACTTTATAATTTAACCATCACCAATGGCAGTACATTTACAATACAGATTTACCCCCCCCCCCTCCCCCCGCCATGCTGCATATTCAGTTACTTTTAGTAACTGAATATGCAGCATGGCGGGGGGAGGGGGGGAGGGGTAAATCTGTACTGTATAAATGTACTGCCACTGGTCATGGTTAAATTATTCATCAGTTACCATGGCCAGCGGCATTAAATTAATAATTGACCAGTGGCATTAAATTAATATTAATGCCTGGCATTAATATTAATTTAATGCCACTGGTCAATTATTAATTTAATGCCACTGGCCATGGTAACTGATGAATAATTTAACCATGACCAGAGGCAGTACATTTATATAGTACAGATTTACCCCTCCCCCCCTCCATGCTGTATATTCAGTTACTTACTAGTAATTACTATTATTATTAGAAAAGTTATTATTACTATAGTGCTGCACTGCTGCTTACTTGAATGATGACAGACTCAGTGACACTATAGCCTTGGTCTCTCTGTACTTGTTGCTGGTGGTGGTTCAGAACTTCTGATCCGATTCCGAATTCTCCTCCTTGGCTTCGGCTCCTCTAGGTTGCAGACTTGCAGCCAGGCTTGCTTTGCTACGCCCTGGCTCCGCCTCCTCCTATGTCCCCGGGCCGCCTCCGCCCTCCGTCCATGAGTGACGTCACGGCGCCGGGACAAAGAGGCCGCCCAAATAGCTATATTGATAGCTGTTAGGGGGAGTGCCTGGGGGAGTGTCAATGCCTGCCTGTTCTTTTGTGACGCCGGTTGCCGGCCCGCCCGCCGAGTGCAGGAGCGGAGCCGCCCGGCGCCAGGCGACGCTCAGACGGAGAGAGACAGTGACTCAGTCACTGTCTGACATCTGAGTCATTGTAGTGGCCCGCTGCCAATCGGCCCACCGGGAATCTCCCGGTAGTCCCGATGGCCAGCACAGGCCTGCACTTTGGGCCTAATTTGGACATTTTCACTTGGCGGTGTACTCACTCACAGCAAATTTACACTGTTATACAAGCTGTACACTCACTACTTTACATTGTAGCAAAGTGTCATTTTCTCAGTGTTGTCACATGAAGAGATAAAATAAAATATTTACAAAAATGTGAGGGGTGTACTCACTTTTGTGACATACTGTGTATTAGTTAAAGAGATATATATATAGTGAGTGCTTAAAGTGGCTTTAAAGTCAGAAGTTTTTTTACCCTAATGCATTGTATGAATTAAGGTAAAAAATCTTCAACTCCCAGCCACCCCCCCCCCCCCCATATTTACCTGAGCCTGATCTCGATCCAGCACTGTGTACAAGAGCAGCTGCTTTCTATCTCTCTCCTCATTGGCTAAGACAAAACATAATAAACATATTATACTTACCTGCCCCGTGAAAAACCATTGCACAGAGCAGCCCCAATCCTCCTCTTCTACGGTCTCCTGCCGGCGCTCCTCCTCTTCTCGGTGTTCCACCATAGGAAGTGGCTTATTGGGGCCATGCCGCACTTCCACATCACGTGCGTTCCAGCCTGGAACACACGCTTGGTTTACCTAACACACCGGTGGAGATGTGATGCGTGACATCATTCCGCCCCTCCGGCAGGGCGGTGCCGCACGCCGCATCATCGGGGGAACCCCTAGTAGTGCCGCTCTGGCCATCCACGGCAGGGCGGCCTGCTTTCGCTACCAGCTGCTCCCAACATGGGATTAATTGGGGACATGTTCCTCCCTATATGGCCCCTATAATTAAAGCATGCCACCCTATTCATCTGTCTCAGTCTGCAGACGGAGGGGGGGCATCTGGGTAGTTTGTTTTCTGCCCCCCCCCAAAAAAAAAAATGTGAGGGGTGTATGCACATTTTTACATATTAAACTGTGTAGCATCCAATTTTATGGTATGCATTTTATGCATTTTAATAGATTTTGTGCATTACATTTGGAATATTGTTAGCATATTATTCAGTGCTGCTATTTGTGGGTGGTACCTCTGAAATCCCTTCTGTATCTTATAGTGTTTGTTTCTACACCTGTTTTGCCTTTAGTTATACTTAAACGTGTTAATGCATATAGACACAAAAAATCTAAATACAGTAAACCCAAACCTCATTCAGATAAAATGTCACCAAGTCATTGTTGATCTCACATTTTTGGATCCCATGTTTTTTCTCCATCTGTGAAGAGAAAATACTGTGTGTATTAGAAGGTATTAGGACTCCACAGTACAATACACACACACACGATTGTATTAAAATGGTTGTATTAAAGCGGTTGTATACCGCTGGATGTTTTTTTTTTTTTACCTGCAAGGTAAAGTCATAATGTGCTAGTATGCATCGCATACTAGCACATTTATTTGAAACTTACCTTGAAACGATGCAGCTGCTTCCATCTTCACCAGTCTTGCTTCTGGGTTCGTGGGCTCCGGCTCTGTGACTGGCCAGAGCCGGGATGACGTCACCTATAGGTGACGGCTTACTTATAGGTAAAAGTCAGTAGAGAAAGTTTACTTTTTAAGGTACCCAAAGACACCGCATAATTTTCAGCTGGTTCTTCTAAAATCAGAAAAGTCTGATTATGAAATGTCTATGGTAACCATTGCCACTACTAGGCTGGGCCATTCTAAAATAAATTTATGGAACAAAGATCTGACTTTTAGACCCCTTTCACACTGGGGCAGTTTGTAGGCGGTATTGCCCTAAAAATACCGCCTGCAAACCGCCCCTAAACAGCCTCCGCTGTTTGTTCAGTGTGAAAGCCCGAGGGCTTTCACACTGAAGCGGTGCTCTGGCAGGACGGTGAAAAAAGTCCTGCAAACCGCTTCTTTGGAGCGGTGAAGAAGCGGTGTATTCACCGCTCCTAAACCGCTCCTGCCCATTGAAATCAATGGGACAGCGCGGCTATACCACGGCAATACCGCGGCTATAGCCGCGCTGTACGAGGGATTTTAACCCTTTTTCGGCCGCCAGCGGGGGTTAAAACTGCACCGCTAGCAGCCGAATACAGCTGCAAGAACGACGGTACAGCAGCGCTAAAAATAGCGCTGTTGTACCGCCGACGCACCCACCGCCCCAGTTTGAAAGGGGCCTTAATCTCAAAATTCTAACTTTAAAACTGAGAAATTTGACTTTAAGTGTCAGAATTCTGATGTTGAAATTCAGAATTTTAATATTAATTATTACATATATTATTATACATAATTTGTGACTTTTTGTGACTTCTCAGAATTCTGACTTTAAAAGCCAGAATTGTGTTTCCTAAATGTCTTTTAGGATGGCCCTAGGGTTATTTTGTATATTTCATTTTATATTGTGTATATTCAGTAAATTATATTATTATATTACCCCACACACAGAAGAACCAGCCTGGGTAGAAGTCAGTTAAAGAGATGCTGTCACCAGACCATTCATTTCACCAACAATCTTCCAGTAAATTTATATGGGCATTTAATGTTTTTATACCTGTTTCTTACCCGAAAATCCTCTTATTTGTAGCCATCCAAAAGCACTGGGCCTACTTCTGGGTACCATCATATTGAATGTGATGTCAGCAGGCCCAGCAGACTCAGAACTGTCACTCAACTAAGGTTCTATGGAACCCTATGGTACCTCCAGAGGTTACTATGGGGGTCATAGTTCGTCTGGTTGAAAAAAGACACAAGTCCATCTAGTTCAACCAATAATTCCTCGAGCTGTTACTGAGAGTAGTGTCGTATTTATAAGGGGACAAAAGGGGTCACTGCCCTGGCATCCACTGACAGAAGGAGCATCCCTTTATACAAAAATTATATAAAACAATATAAAAATTATATAAAATAATACAAAATAAATATTAATAAAATAATATAACATGTATAATAATTTTGGCAGCTCAAGCAAACTACACATAGAGTGCTATGACTGCATGTGTTTTCACACAAGACCTCAGATTGGCATTGTGTTGTGCATTTTAAAAATTTGTGACTGTCATTGCAAATGTAAACCAACTCTATGTATAAGGGGCTCCCCAAACCTCAAGTGCCCCGCCCCCCCCCCCCCCCCCCCAGATCTATATCTGGCCTAGCGGAGAAAACTCTCATTTAATAGTGCCTGCATAGTTGTTGAGAAAGAAAATCACTTGGTAGAGCCAGCTGCATGACCCCAATGATATTTTGGTTGCCTGTAAGTGTGGTATTCTGATTACCCCTGTAAGGGGGCATTCTTCCCATTGGCCAATGACTGTCAATTCATTGATTTTAGCAGGTTTTCCCCAAGACCTGAAAATAATTTCTTCTTCTGAGTTCTTCTGAGGAAAAAAAGCTTAAAAAAAGACTTCACTATAGGGTTCCCCCTTTACTTCTTCCCCAGCAGACACATAAAAGGTCAATGTAAGGAGGTGAATGGAGTATTTAGGAGAGCATAGAAAATAATGATATACTCCTAGAAGAGGGAACTGACTTCTCCAGAGGAAGTAATATTTTCGCACAAGCTTAAGGCATGTAGCAACTGAATAACGAAAAAATCACTCATGATAGGAAAATGCTGCAAAAAGCATTTCAAATACTTTTTTTTAGTGTTCTGTGGTTTTGCTTATTTTTTTTTAAGTTGATGCCAAGGTCTGTTAGAACTAGGAATAGGCTGAATTATGGGGAATTAGCAAAAACGATTTCAGACTACTGCAAGACCTCATTCAGCAAAGCTATCTGTTTTCACTGCCTATATCCTGTAAATCTATCAACACCCAGATGTTGAAATCAGACTGAAATTGCCTAATGGTATATGACAATCTTTTCAGTATTTATTGTATTGAATTCTCTTGCCTCTAAATATAATAAAACCCCATAAAATCCAAACACAAAGGGAAATGGCAATGACATACCTCTCTTAGTGAGCTCTTCACAGGAATATAGCCAGACAACATCTTCGCCTCTATAATAGCCATGTTGGATGTCTTTCGAGCACCTGTGTATCTGCGAATATTTTTAAAAAGTTGTAGCATGATTTTATTGTTCAGTATGAGACCCCCAAAACATCCCAGTTATGAAGTCATCATCATTTCTATTTTTCTTTTGTTGATTATCCTGCAGAGCTTTATAGATGTATGTTCTGTCATCTTTTTTTTTTTTGTAATTTTAGTGCAGCTCCAGGATTTGGTTACTCTTATTCTTGTCATGAGTGCCTCCTACTACTAGGCAGCTGCCTAGGGCACATTGCCACCTAGGGCGAAGCCACGGCCGCTGGTTCCCCTACTCTCCGCGGCCTGTCTAACACTCCGCTGGCTTCCCCACACAGTCCGCCGTAAGGCTGCATCCTTCTGCTCGCTGCTGTTGTGCACACCTCTGCGACTTGTACTTGCATATTGTGTATGCGATTTGTTCCTATTGAGGCCATACCTCAATAGGAGCAAATCACATACACAATACGCAGTAATGAAAGTGCATGTGGATAAAACAAACAACAAAATCAAATAATTTTGAAGGGCAAACTAGATGTAGTATTTGGGGTCCAGATACTCTCTCCACTCCTCTCTACCGCAGATCTGCCTAACTACATAATAATGGATGTCCTCAGAATTGGGACTGGCCAACACCACTTTGTGCATGTAAATATAATGTCCATAGTTCCACTCCTGATATACTCTTTACGGGTGATTGTCCCTTCCGCAAGCACCTGATCGTGTTTAGGCACCTGTAAAAGGCCACAGACAGCAGTCTCGTGCCACTGTACCTCTAAGATATGAAACAAAGCTTCCAGGACATAGGGGAACTCAAGTCTATAAAGTTCCCTAACGTCCCTGATCATTCACCACTGGAGCCACGACAACTGCATGAGGTGGCAGCCCTGTCCTGGGAGCAGGTAGGATGGTGGGCATTGGGGGGGTCTCTGTGGCACTGCTGGTCTTCCCCCTTCCTCCTCCATTGACTCCATGGTAAGGAGGGTGCCAGGTCTTCCATGGTATGGGGATGTTGTGTTGGCACTTCCTCTCAGGCAAAACAGCGGTGGGGACTGGTGAAGATGTTGTAGGTGGAGCATCCTGAGACACAGATTCTTCTAACTCCGCCACCACTACAGTACCTTTAGGGGTGTCCCACAAAGCTCCAGGCCACTCCTTGAGCTCCTCACAAGGGGCTGAATGCCCACACACTACCACCGACTGTATCGGTTAATCGGCGGGTATGCCACCGATGATCCTGCTGGGTGTGCTGCTGTAGGTGGTGGTGCCTCAATCGCCTCCATGGATGGTACCTCTGACGCAGGCTCTTGACAGAGCTTGACCCCACTGGCACTGGGGAAGCACTCAACCGCATAGTCCATGGGGGAGCCCTGGTTAGTACTATCTTCCTCCTTCTCCACCAGGTCTGGAGAGAGCTGGTGTTGCTCTGCAGATGACATGGCCACAGTGGTGAACTTAGCAGCAATGGTCCATAGTGCATTGTGTCTTGGCAGGGTACCAGGTAGTTACGCGGAGCCTCCCAACTGGGGGAACCTCAAAGAGGAAGGCCCGGCACTCCCCACAAACAGGCCCAGGATGCGAGAGCCATTGTCAGGGCTCTGCACTCAGAACATACAGAGACTAAGGTTTCTGTGATCCCAGTGTGGCACACTGCCAGATCCCAGCACGCTGCCATGGCACAAAGTCTAGCATCTAGAGAAACATTCCAGATAGCAGGTGATATAAAGCAGGACCGTGCGGTGTCACCCAAGCTACAGGCTGTTTTAATATTTTCCACTATTTAAAAAAAAATTTTGTTTTATTTTTTATTTTTTGTTTGGGGGGGGGGGGAGTGCAGGTAGATGGTCTTGCCCTGAGTGCAAAATAGTCTAGCACCAGCCCTGCTCTTATTACTAGGTTGGAAGTGAACATATCTGTGCATCTAGTTCTGAGACAAGTGTTTGATGAGCATGAAGCTAATGGGGAAAAAAAAAAACAGTAAACATACAGTACAACCAAGTGTTACCAAACAACATAAATGGCAATACATATAAATATATATATGTGTATATATACATATATACATATATATATATATATATATATATATATATATATATATTACATATTCAGCAGCTTTTCACTAAATTTATTTATTTAAATTATTACTGTTGAGGTTACCATCTCAAGTTGCCTGGGAACCTCACATGGTATTTGGGCATAAGGATGGGCGAACGGTTCGGCCCAAGCATGGGTTTGCCCGTTCGTCCATTCACAGGACACTCCAATTTGCAGGGTGTTCATCGGGGCACTGCACAGTGCATTTATTGCCCTGATTAGGCAAAGCTTTGCCGAATTAGGATGCAGTGTAAGCTGGTTCATAAGGAACGGGGCTGGGAAGCCGGCCGCCGTGTCCTTAACAACCGATGAGTCATCATCTGTCAAGGTGTTTCCCCGCTGACAGATTCATTTTAGTGCTGGTAAAAAAAAAGAAAGAAAAAAACAACATGCCCCCCCAAGTCCATACCAGGCCCTTTGGTTCTGGTATGGATTTTAAGGGGAACTGTGTGGGCCCCCCAAAATCCATACCAGAATACCAGACCCTTATCCGAGCATGCAGCAGGCAGGTCAGGAAAAGGGGAGGAGACGAGAGAGTTCCCCCTCCCCCTCCTGAACCATACCAGACCACATGCCCCCAACATAGGGGGGTGGGTGCTTTGGGGCAGGGGGAGATCTGCCCCCCCACCTTAAAGCAACTTGTCCTGATGTTGATGGCAACAAGGGCCTCTTCCTGACAAGCCTGGGCTGTGACCCCCCCGCCCTATGTGAATGCGTAGGGGTATATTGTACCCTTACCCATTCACCAAAAAAATGTAAGAAATACAGGAAACCTTTTTTGACAAATCCTTTATTAAAAAAAAAATAGTGTCCCTCAATGTAAATCCACCATCAATCACAACTCCTGACGAACCCAAAAAATAGAAAAACTGGAAAACGCTTCCGCCTTCATGGGAGGCTACTCGCCGTATGCTCTCTCTGTACTTTGACAGCTCTTATATAGGCAAGGGGTGAGGCCATCCGGTGACTTAACTGGGTGGCCCCGCCCCTTCTGAAGTCATGTGAAGTAATTTTTTCTATTTTTCGGGTCCCATGGGCGTCGTGATTGACAGTGGATGTACATCAAGGGACACTTAAAAAAAATAAAAAATAAAGGATTTGGAAAAAACTGTTTCCTGTTTTTCTTACTTTTTGACACTTTTTCTGGTGAATGGGTAGGGGTACGATGTACCCAATACCCATTCACATGGGGGGGGGGCAGCAGATCCAGCCCCCTTATTAAAAAATCCTAAAGGAAATTGGGAAATTGTTACCACACAGACACACTTAACAAAGACAACACAAGATCACAACAATAAACTAAACAAGATGCAAAAACACAACAAAATTACTAATAACAGCAATTAACACCAAATAAAATTAACAAAATTAAAACTACACTACAAATAAAACATCCATACAATTAAAATACAACATAGAATAAATAACACAGATTAAAATACCAGGCAAACTACCAAATACAAATAATACACTACTCGCTCTAACACCCCCCAAATAATAGCCAACACAATACCAACATACTATAAAAACAAAAATCCTGATCTTAAACCAGAATTAGATCTTTACCTCCAGCCCTCCCAGAGAAGAATTATATATCCTGATGGCCACAGGCAAAAATTATTTCCTGTGTTGCTCTATGGTTCATTGTGGGTGTAACAATCTAACCAGCGTATTGTGGAGTGGGTGGGAGGGGTTGTCCAACATTGAACGTAACTTGAACAACATTCTCCTCTCCAACACTGTTGTAAAAGACTCCAATTCCAATCCAGCAACATCACTGGCCTTGCGAATCAGTTTGTTGAGTCTGTTGGTGTCGGACACCCTAAGCCTGCTTCCCCAGCATGCCACTGCATACAGGAGAGCGCTGGCCACAACAGACTCATAAAACATCTTCAGCATCGTCCGGCAGATGTTAAAGGACCTCAGTCTCCTCAAAAAGTAGAGGCAGCTCTGGCCCTTCCTATAGAGCACCTCAGTATTCTTGCTCCAGTCCAGCTTCTTATCTATGTGTACCCCCAGATACTTGTAACTCTCTACTACATCCACATCCATTCCTCGGATGGAAATTAGGGATACTGGTGGCTTCCTCTTTCTGAAATCCACAACAAGCTCCTTTATCTTTAACCCAGAACACCAGTAAAGGCAAAAGTGAAAACTAGCATGTCACTCTGGAGCCGGGGTCGCCAAACTTTGGCCTTTCAGTTGTTCTGGAGGATAGCACACGTGTCAAAAATTGTGAAGTTTACTGTTACATGTTAAGAAACAAGAAAAAAAAAAAAAAAAACAAAACACACCAAAATGATAACTATAAAAAAACTACAGTGTACTGTCTTTTTACATTTTTAAGGTGCTACTTTCAAACTTTTTTCTTGCCTGTTGTCTGATAAACCTCACTGAACAACAAACTACACACAAACAAAAATAACACTTTGTGCATCTGTATGTGTGTGTGTGTGTGTGTGTGTGGGGGGGGGGGTCTCTGGGGGTTCCAATGCATTCTGGTGACAACAGCTTGTCTAGCAGTCATCCAAAGGTCCAAACATGTCAATTAGAAATACCTCCAAATGACTTCAGTGCAATTTAAAATTAAACATTTTATTAAGCACAATCAGATTTGAACGCTGCAAATTCAAGTTCAACCAGAAATCAAATCTCAACACTAATTATCAATGATAATAGTGGTGTGACAGTTCTCTCTCCCTTTCTTTTTACTGTCTACACCACTGATTTCAGCTACCAGAGGTGTGGAAAAATGTAGCGCTAACAAAATATATACACCAATGATAAGTGAAATAAAATAAAGAAATATATATAGAGTCCAACATATAAATGAAAAACTATGAGCAAAAATAATAAGTGCAAAAAAAATGTAAAATGTGTGTAAAATCCAACATAAACAATGGTGTGACTGTGAGTCTCTGGCCCAAATTCTGGCTGGGAAATGGCAAAACAAACAAGTGGAAATCCTCAAACAATTAAATGTAAATCCTCTTGGAGTGCAAGGAATGATGTGAAACATCCACAATGGTGACTCCGGAGAATGAAACAAATGGGTACTCTTACCAGAGCAGGTGGACCCGGATGTCAGCGACACCAAATTGTAAAGGCTTAAGGATCGAATCCGTGGCTCTCTCGGATGGAGGTGGAGGTCCAGGGTCTTCTACGGGTGGGTCTTCTACGGGTGGCTCTGAAGGATCTCAATGATCTCAACCCGACCATCTCTAAAGGAACCTCCACACCAACTCTCATCAAAAAAACAGTGTGTAAGAAAGAAGAGAGGGGGGGCTCCAATAGTGCGGATCAAAAAGGTAGGTTTATTAAAACCACAAAGACAAATAAAAGTGATCACAATGAATAAAAGGCAATGTAGGGAGCAGTAAGCATAGCCTGACACATTTTGTCCAAATAGGACTTCTACAGGGGCTAAGATTTTGATAAACCTACCTTTTTGATCCGCACTATTGAAGCCCCCCCTCTTCTTTTTTACACACTGTTTTTTTATGAGAGTTGCTGTGGAGGTTCCTTTAAAGATGGTGACTTCCTAGTCGGGTCGAGGTCATTGAGATCCTTCGGAGCCACCCGTAGAAGACCCTGGACCTCCACCTCCATCCGAGAGAGCCACGGATTCAATCCTTAAGCCTTTACAATTCGGTGTCGCTGACATTCGGGTCCACCTGCTCTGGTAAGAGTACCCATTTGTTTCATTCTCCGGAGTCACCATTGTGGATGTTTCACATCATTTCTTGCACTCCAAGAGGATTTACATTTCATTGTTTGAGGATTTCCACTTGTTTGTTTTCCCATTTCCCAGCCAGGATTTGGGGCCAGAGACTCACAGTCACACCATTGTTTATGTTGGATTTTACACACATTTTACATTTTTTGCACTTATTATTTGTGCTCAGTTTTTCATTCATATGTTGGACTCTATATATATATATATATATATATATGTCTTTATTTTATTTTATTGCACGTATCACTGGTGTATATATTTTGTTAGCGCTACATTTTTCCACACCTCTTCTTGAATTTTGTCACATTTAGTTTAGCTGCTGTCACATTTGGTTCATATTTTTGTGCAGTATTATTCCCCCTTGCAATTTCAGCTACTAGACAGTCTTGCCATCTTCAGAAGTTTTCTGATGACTTTGCAGTAGTGGGATGTATCAGGGACGGGGGATAAACTGAGTATAGGACTGTGGTGGAGAACTTTGTCACATGGTGTGAGGTTAATCATCTGTATCTAAATGTGACAAAGAGAAAGGAGCTGGTTGTGGATTTCAGAAAGAGGAAGCCACCAGTGACCCCAATCTCTATCCGAGGAGTGGATGTGGAGGTAGTAGAGAGTTACAAGTATCTGGGGGTGCATATAGATAATAAGCTGGACTGGAGCAAGAACACTGAGGTGCTCTATAGGAAGGGTCAGGGCTGCCTCTACCTTTTGAGACTGAGGTCCTTTAACATCTGCCGGACGATGCTGAAGATTTTTTTGAGTCTGTGGTGGCCAGTGCTCTCCTGTATGCATTGGCATGCTGGGGAAGCACGCTTAGGGTGTCAACAAACTGATTCGCAAGGCCAGTGATATTGTTGGATTGAAATTGGAGTCTTTTACAAAAGTGTTGGAGAGGAGAACATTGTTCAAGTTACGTCCTATCTTGGACAACTCCTCCCACCCACTCCACAATACGCTGGTCAGTCCCATCAGTGACAGATTTTTACATCCACAATGCACCACAGGAAATCATTTTTGCCTGTGGCGATTAAGATATACAATTCTTTTCTGTGAGGGCTGGAGGTGAAGATTTATTTCTGGTTGTTTTTGATCAGGATTTTGTGTTGTTTTTATAGTATGCTGGTATTGTGTTGGTTATTATCTAGAGTGGTGATAGAGAAAGTGGTGTCTTATTTGTATTTGGTAGTTTGCCTGTTATTTTAATCTTTGTTATTTATTCTATGTTGTATTTTAATTGTATGGATGTTTTAGTTGTAGTGTAGTTTTAATTTTGTTATTTGGTGTTAAAGGCTGTTATTGGTTGTTGCATTTTTGCATCTTGTTCAGTCTATTGTTGTGATCTTGTGTTGTCTTTGTTAAGTGTGTCTGTGTCGTAACAATTTCCCTTTGGGATTAATAAAGTATTCTGTGTTCTGTATGTTGGATGATGAAGATTATAGTTAAAATCACCCATACAGGACTGTTGTAAGACTACTGAATTATTAGAAATAAATGATTAAAGTAGCAAATACCTGAGACAGCTGTAAATTGAATAATATAAAAAAAAAATATTGTTCATAAAACAATAATTTATTAAATTGTAAGAGACAACAAAATGTCTCTAGGTATTGCTTTTACCGGTAATCTACGTTGTTTTGTATGTAATGTATATTCTTAGGCTGGCTTCACATATGTGCGATTTGGATGCAGGTTTCTCCGCATCCAATTCATATGACATGCAAGTGTGCTCGACTCGCAATAAAGCCAGTTCACACATGTCCGGGGCGGCAGCAGTTCCCATTCCAAAAGGGTCCTGTGCGTCTTTGGGTCTGGTTCAGGTGCGAATTCAGGCAAAAATTGGGACCTGATTCGCACCTGAACTGGTGAACAGGGACGCACCAAACAACATGCTGGGAACCGTAGCCGCATATATGTGAACCCGGCCCAAAAGAACCTGCACTAAGGCTGGATTCACACCTATGCATTTTTAGTGCTTTTTGCATTTTGCAGATTTGCACTACAGAACGTGTTCCATAGGAAACCATGTTAAATGGATTGTAGTGCAAATCTGCAAAATGCAAAAAGCACTAAAAATGCATAGGTGTGAATCCAGCCTAAGAGGATACTTTTTGTAAAAATGTAGTTAATTAAGTTAATTATGAAATCTTATATGATGCTGAATATAAACACAGTTTGACTTACTGAGCAGTTATATGAAGTCCAAGGTTTTTCACTGGATCTTGCACACCTTTTTTTGGTGTTGCCTCAACACTGACTGCAAAGGCGGCCTCATTTCTTACTACTGGGATGTTGAATCTAAGAACCGTCTACAAGGAAAGGATAGCAAAATTAGATGATTGCAGAATGGATGGAACAGAAGAAATATATGGGATTTACTACGTACCTGTACAAAGACACAACCACCTCCTGTAGCAGTCACTGTGTACTCTCCGGGGATGGTTGGTAGTGTCCTCCTCTGGAGGAGAAGTCGGTTATTGTTGTCTACATGGAACTTCTCCAGAAATCCTGTCTTGGAAGTAACGGTCACTGTTATAGCTCCCTTGTCACTGTATGTAGCCTCTGCATACTTGGCCATAGCCTGGAGAGCCACGACTGTGTCCTATAAGAGAAAATTCCTAGAGGTTATATGCAAAGGATATTACAATAGAATTAAGGAGACTGAACAGTTCACCAGTATAACTCAAAGGGTTTGTAAACCCTCGCCATTCTATGCATTAAGGTGAAAAACCTTCTTTACTGCAGCAGCACCCCCCGAGCCCCCCTTATACTTACCTGAGCCCTGTAATTCAAGCGACGGGAACAAGCGCACCAGCTCCGGCCGGTGTCTCGTGTCCTGATTTGATACATTGATTGCAGTGCAGCCATTGGCTCCTGCTGCTGTCAATAAAATCCAATAATGTGGGCGCCGGGGGGAGGACAGAGCTGAGTCCTACTGTTTGTGTCAACAGACACAGCAGCAGGACACGGGAGCATGCCCGTATGGGTGTCCCGTCGGAGAGCGCTTCTCTGGCGGGACACTCGAGAAGAGGAGGAGCCAGGAGCGCCGCTGAGGGACCTGAGAAGAGGAGGATCATGCCACTCTGTGCAAAAATAACTGCACAGCGGAGGTAAGTATGACATGTTTGTTTTTTGTTTGTTTTTTAAACCGAACCTTTACAATCACTTTAATGTACTGTGTATTTCTGTTTTTTTAATCAATATCCTGTTGTCTTTATTAACTCTCTAGATTTTTTTTTTATAAATTATGTTTGTTTCAGCTACAAAACAAGATTTAATTTTCAAGTATCAGTGTACCGCATATCAAAAACTGGATCTCATAATTGTTATGAAGTGGGAAAGGGCTTTTTCTTGCAGAAGAAGAATTACATTTTCCTTTAGCCACGGAAACACTTTAAACTAACAAAAGAATGCAATATTAGTGATTCTAGAGGTTAATTTTTAAAATAAATAAATATGTTATACTTACCTGCTCTGTGCAATGGTTTTGCACAGAGCAACCCAGAGCCGCCTCTTCTGGGGTTCCCTGCCGACGCTCTTGGGTCCTCCTCTCTTTCTAGTGCCCCCATAGCAAGCTGCTTGCTATGGGGGACACACATGCAGGCTCTATCCTGAGCTGGGCTGTGTGCGTCTATAGACACACACAGCCCGGCCCATCTCCACACTCCTCTCCCTCCTCACAGGATTTGATTGACAGAAGCAGGAGCCAATGGCTCCTGCTGCTGCCTCCATGTCCTGCGAGGAGAGAGAGAAAGGAGAGCCCCGCTGCTCTTGGGCACAGTGCTGGATCGATATCGGGCTCAAGTAGATATTTAGAGGGTCTGGAATGGGGAGCTGACCATGGAAGGTTTTTTTTACCTTAACACAGAGTGCCTCAAGGTAAAAACCATTAGGCCTTTACAACCACTTTAAGCAAGAATAGATGTAATTTTCATGTTACAAAATGTTACATGCAACAAAAGTTTTTGTACATCACAGTACTATTAAAGAAGGGTAAATGTGTGCTATGGCTGTCAATATATTTTATGTTTTGATCAGTTTTTATTTGTTAAAGGGGTATCCCCTTTTTTGTACAAACGAAATTGAGTCATTGAGCCTGTAAGCTGGGTGAAAATAGCCAGTTTGGTGCTGTCCCAGACGGGAGGGTAGGAGTTAATGCTTTCCCAGTTCATTGGTCTTTTTGGTGGGTATTTCTCTGGGTTCAACCCACTGATCTTGTGTTCTAAAATAGGGACAGAGGTCCAATGCAGAGAGGTTGAGGTCTAGGCTGAAGTCCAGGGAGCCTGGGTCCAAGAGAGAAAGTTCCTCTTGCAGAAGAGAGAGATCTGGTGCCTGTAAAGGTGTGAGACAGAGAACAACGCCTACGAAGAGCAGAAGGATGTTGCTTGTTACTACTTGGATGTAAAGTCATCAGAACTTGTGGTTCGTCCTGAACACAAGAGCTGCTGGAGAATGCCTTTTTGGACTCTGTAATTACATGGACACTAATTTTGCAGGTATGCCAGGAGACTACACAAGTCTGAGTTTGGGATGTAGGGAAATATTCTGTCACTCAATGATGGACTTTGTAATGCCTTTTGCACTTTTTCAAGTAAAGTTTTGTAACCTTGTTCCCATCTGGTCGGAAGTTACTAAAGGGATGTGATGTAAATAACCGGCACCATTCCATGGTTCAGGTTACTAAGGTACTTGGGATATGAAGACATCAGTATGGAAGTAATGTAGTGTGAAGACACCAGTGGGTACCTAGGGTAACATATGTCTAACAAGCAGCCTGTTGCAAGCTTATGCCTGTTGCAGGTGAAATGGCCTCTAGCAGCGAGGCAGATGTTGCTCCAGCAATCTGTCTCCCATAGCAACAGGAGCGGAGGTGCACTGCGGGGCTCACTCTGCTACTGGGGAACTGTAGTGGAAATGCTGGACAGGTGAAAATGGACAAGGCTCAACATGTCCCTCCTAAATGCAAGTTAAGGTGAAGGTGTACCTGTCACAGGAACCCCAAATTTAACTGGAGAACAGCTATGGTGCAAGTGTAGATGGTGTACGTTCATCTCTAAATGTAGAGGCCCACCTTAAGGTTGAGTATCTCCCCATGGGAGCCTCAGCCTTGTCCCAGGACATTGATGAAAATGTCACAAGAGCAAAGGTACCTTACGTGTAGAGCAAAGTGAACCCATCACAGGTGCCTATTGTTGCCCAGAAGAACCCATCTCGGGGTAGGCCTCTCATGTGACTCTTGCTTGGCGCTCAATGAGGAGGGAAACATGGAGAATGTGACGTTCACCCTACCCTGTCTACAAGCCTAAACAATTGTGTGTTTTAGGCAGGAGCTTTTGATTAGCCCTGAGACTGTCTGGGGATTTTGGAGCCACTTGTCTCTTCTACATGAGGTAGCTCTACCCTCAGATGGCCATTGGTGTACCACATTGTGGACACACTTTTTATCTGTTACCTGTGTAGATGAGTAGCCTCCATAGGGGTTCTGTTGTTTGCTCAGCCAGTTGACAATCTCTGCAGCTTTGCCCAGATCAGGCTCAGGTTGAGACATTATAGCCTGTAAGACATAGGCGGTCATCTCCACCTCTGCAGTTGCAGCTCTGTGCCAGTATGGGGTATCAGAGGAAGAAGTAGACTCACGTTCCCAGTGTAGCTGTCCTTCTATAAAAGTGTAAAAAAAAAACAAAAGCTTACACTAATATAAAATAAATATATGCACATGAACAGTCTCCCAAATCAAATTGTATTTGGCCAAATTGGACAACCATATAATTTCTATGTAGCATTCTTGGACTCTCTCACACAACTGTTCTGGAGAGAGAAAGCGATCAGGTAGGTTACAAAACCTTCTCTGACTGCTATTGTTTCCCTTTAAATAACTGTAAATGATGATGATACCCCCAAAGAAGATTCAGATCTAGACCTGTAATCCACATTTATATATACCGTATTTATTGGCGTATAACACGCACCTTTTTTCCCCTTAAAATCAGGGGAAAATCGTGGGTTATACGCTGATCCCTGCTGTCTCTGAGGGAAGAGGAGCGAGCGCCGCTGAATTACATAGAACCGCGATCTTCTGTGTACCTGGTGCTCCGTCATGCACAGCCACGCCTCCTGGCCCCGCATTGGGCCACTGTTCTGTCTATATAATATCAGCAGGGCCAGGAAGCGTGGCTGTGAGTGACGGAGCACCGGGTACACAGGGGATGGCGACTCTGTGTAATTCAGCGGTGCTTGCTCCTCCTCTTCCCTCAGAGACAGCAGGGATAATCCAACACTAGCGAGGCTGCAAGGATGGGAAAGGCGAGGCTGCAGATGGGCACTCAACAGGCTGTATTGTTGGTCAATTTATAGGCTGCAGATGGGCACTGAACAGGCTGCATTGGTGTGCATTTTAATGGCTGCAGATGGGCACTGAGCGGGGTGCATTGATGAGCTGTGACCCTAATTTTGCTTCAAAGTTCTTTATTTAAAATGTACGTTTTTTTCCTTAAACTTCCCCCCTAAAATTGGGGTGCGCGATATATGCCTGTGCTTGTTATACGCCGATAAATACGGTAATTAGCACACGTTTCTTAGCAAAACAAAAACTTCATTAATGAAAATGTATGCTTTATTAATACCAAACACTTAAGCAAAACCCAGTAAAACCAGCAAGACACATGGCTTGCCTCGAAATTCCAGCTTTATAGCACTACAGCACACCTGAATGGTTCTTAGTGCTGCCCTTCCCTCTCCTAGTGAAAGCTCTGCTGTACAGGGAATTATTGCAGGCTGATACTGAGTCAAATGCAAATACTTACACTAGTTAAACTAAAAAATGCATTTATTGACATTAATGTTAACCTTCATTTATTGCTGTTTTTAATATGTTCCAGGAGATCACATTTATCAATGACTGGTTACTATGAACATTTATTTTCTTATGCGCTTCTCCAAATGTATTTATTTATTTATTTACATCAAATACAGGAGAAAGCAGCAGACGGAAGTCCCATGGTAGAAATACTCAATCAGTACTTACCTCCTTTCACAGCCTTTTCATCCAGTTTGTCGAATACTATTTTCCTGAACTCCATTTCTCTGCACAAAGTAAAGGTGTAGGCAAGAAGAGCCAGGGTGTATACACTGGTCACATTCACAACTTCCTTCTGCAGACAGGACACTGCGTCCCTGATCAGAGGGTCCTGGATCAGAATACAATTTTAGTATGTTATTTTGTTATCTTATTTAATTTTTTTTGAATATATAATCATCCAAATGTATACCAAGCTATGAAGATGCTGCATGGCTGTACAGATGGCTGATCCAAGCTAAACTCATGTGCGTGTGTACAAAAATATTTTAAATTTCCTGACTTATTCAAAAGTTAAACAATCATCTCCATAGTCCTAAAAATTGAAGTCTTAAAAGTAGTTGAACCTCAAGTATTGTCAAGGGCTGTCATTTAGATTTATACCTGGAAACTGAGAAAATTATTAGATGTAATGGTCACTGTGATCAACCACTTGTAGCAAGGTCCCAGGCCTCCTTTAGTCTAATGAGAACCTCCAGAGCCAGGGACAGCTGACATCCTTCTATATAGAGTGGGTTACTAGGCATGGTGGGTGTAGTACAAAATACGATAGATTCATGGGCACCAGACACTTCTTGAATGCAAAGAGATGTATTTTCTCTTGAACAGAACTGTGGGAGAGAGGGTTAGGGCCAGGACATCTTTAGTAGTTGCAACAAGGCCCAGGATTGTTGTGTTTATAATAGTTTAGGTATCAGTCAAATGTCCCCAAATCCTGTCATTTATTTTTTAATATGAAAAACAAACTGAAAGTGCTACTGGACTGTGGCTGTGACTGTGGACTGTCATATCTGAACAGCTAACACTGGAAAAAAGGAGATGGTTCATGTTATGCAAGATACATTGTAGAGGTGCATTGAATAGAAATTTTGGTGCTGAAACCTAAAATGCAGGATGCACAAAAAGTGAAACCGAAGATGAAAATTATAGTTTTTACAAATATATATATTTTTATATATAATTGGATTGTATTTGACTTTTTAATTAATATCATGAATTCAAACAAAAATTATGTTATTGTTGGCCATTATTGTCCAAAAAAAGCTCAAGAAAAATGCATCCTTTTAAATTCTATGTATGTCTTCACATTGGTCTGTTGCGCTTCAGTTGTGGTGTTAAAAATCTTGTTTGCTGCATTTTTGGTCATTTAAAAAAACGCACCAAAAATGCACCTCCCCGTTGAAATGCATTGAAAGCGCAGCAAGAACGCACCAATAACGCTCCCCTGTTATGTTTTTTAATGTGGTTTTTGAGTCATGTGATCTATAAAAAATACACCACAGTAAAATCATGGTAAAATCGCTGCAAAATTGTGTGCGTTTTCTATGCCAATATTTACACCTTTCTCTTTTTTGGCAAAATGCCAAAAACATGTTTTGGCTGCTGAAATTTCAATGCATCTCTAATACGTGGTCATGTGAGTCTTGCATTCTCCCTCTCTTCCAAAATTGTAAATATTGTTCTTTGGTAGTGTGTTCTCTTATTTTGCTTCGATAACTATAAGGGTGCTTTCACACTGCCCCAATGTGGTTTGGCTGCAGCGTGGGCGCAGTGCAGTGTAACCATGGTTTTCAAGCAGGTTACCTCCAGCTTCCCATAGACTTCTATTATGTCCTGCATTTTGGAGTATATTCTCAAAGCGAACCAAAAGATCTGCATGATGTATCTTTGGTATGCTTCCAGAAAATGCACCAAAAAGGCAGGATATAATAGAAGTCTATGGGAAAGCACGGGTACACTGCGCCGCACCTGTGCTGTAGCCAATTCGCAGTGGGGCAGTGTGGATGCACCTTAGGGCCTCAAGCATGTTATGGTAGATATGACTATAAGTTGATCCCCTTTGTCCTCTCTATGTTTTAATATGATATCAACCATTATATTCCCATGATGCAATCTCTTACCTCTACAGATACACCAGACTCTATCAATGCGATTGTTACATAGGCTGATAGAGAAATGTCATCTTCTACTCCTCCCTGGAACATAGAGATTACAACATTAATATTCACAGTATAAATAAATCTGAAAATTCATTAAGGGCTCATGTGCTCTACAGCTTCTAAACTTAAGTTTAGGAGCGTTTGGCGTTTTTTTTGCCAAAGCTCTTAAACTCAACTCCATAAAAGCCTATGTGTCCATGCACACATACTGTAGACCTTTACAAGAGTTTAGAAGCTGCTGCGGTTAGCGGAGGTTCAACCTCGCTCTCCTGAACGTGGAAGATTTGTGTTCAGGATAGGAAAGTTCTGACCGCTGGCCGCAAAACGCGTCAAAGTCGCGGTAAAATTGAGGCGTAATTTTCCTGGGTTTCGTGTTTTCTTGCGGCTGGTGGTCAACCTAGTCTATGTGTACATGAGCCCTAAGGAAAGCAGGCTGGAGATGTAAATCACTGGTCAGTGGAGTCATTGATCAGTAAGTTTTTAAACCCTCCAGCATTTTACAAAAATTGCATATTTCAGTTTTTGGTTCATGCTAGGAAGCCACACCACATTACAGTTTCTTATATCTCTGGGGAAACTGGTTGATGTGAACGCAGGCTTTAGTTCTAATACCTGTACACCAGTTATTGCCATTACAATACTGGATGAATAAAAATACAAACGCTCTGGGAGTTTATACAGAATTAAGCTATGTGGTTCCCTTTTTTCCATGTTCCACATTTGATGTGCAATTACCCCTGTATGGAGACCAAGTTCCTATAAAGGGGTTGGGATGCCCTGGGTTTTAACCGCAGAGGATCCTCAAGAATCCATCCTGGTTGCCAGTTTAATATACAAGCCTGTTTGACTCATAGAACTTAGGTTATTTGAGTTCAAACCATCTGGTAAGCTCATATCTGCTTTGGTGGGGGCTTTACTGCACTGATGCTTCCAGTATTATCCATTGCACTTTGATACCTTTGTGGTGAATTTGATCCTTTCTTTTTTCACTGCATACTGTGGACTAGGGATGAGCCGAACACCCCCCGGTTCGGTTCGCACCAGAACCCGCGAACGGACCGCAAGTTCGCACGAACGTTAGAACCCCATTGACGTCTATGGGACTCGAACGTTCGAAATCAAAAGTGCTCATTTTAAAGGCTAATTTGCATGGTATTGTCCTAAAAAGGGTTTGGGGACCCGGGTCCTACCCCAGGGGACATGTATCAATGCAAAAAAAACTTTTAAAAACGGCCGTTTTTTCGGGAGCAGTGATTTTAATGATGCTTAAAGTAAAAAAAAAAAAGTGAAATATTCCTTTAAATATCGTACCTGGGGGGTGTCTATAGTATGCCTGTAAAGTGACGCGTGTTTCCCATGTTTAGAACAGTCCCTGCACCAAATGTCATTTTTAAAGGAAAAAATCTCATTTAAAACTGCTTGCGGGTTTAATGTCATGTCGGGTCATGGCAATATGGATGAAAATCAGTGAGACAAACGGCATGGGTACCCCCCAGTCCATTACCAGGCCCTTTGGGTCTTGTATGGATATTAAGGGGAACCCCGCACCCAAATTAAAATAAGGAAAGGTCCCTATATACTCTGAACAGCAGTATTCAGGCGGTGCAAACAAGACAGGGACTGTAGGTTTGTTGTTAAGTAGAATCTGTTTGTAATTTTGAACATTTTTAATGTGTTTAGCTCCAGCCAAAAAATCTTTTCTAAGCTTTTTGGAAAACATAGGGAAGGGTTATCACCCCTGTGACATTTGTTTTGCGTCTTTCCTCCTCTTCAGAAGATTTCACCTCACTTTTTTGTCCCAATGAAAAATGTTTTTTGAAAATTTGGGTTTTTTTGTGGAACAAGGATTGGAAAGCATCAGTGGAAAGGAGAAATTGTTTTCCCATATTAACTCTTACAGGAGAGAATTTCCCTTCCTTAGGGGTAGATTTCATCTCACTTCCTGTTGTCTCCTTCCGTTTGCAAGTAGGAGTCGTTTGTAAGTTAGATGTTTGAAAGTAGGGTCCTGCCCTATATACTCAGCAGAAATTTGGGCCTTAGGTGTTGCTGTGGCCAAAACACTGTAAGCCCTCACAGGGCCCTGCTGTGAAATATTAGATCAAGAATTGTAATTACATGCCCCTGTTGAACAGGAGCTGAAAAATTAGGCCTTAGGCACTGGTGCTGGTGCCACAACACTGCAACCCCTCACAGACACTCTAGTTGGAACGCAGGAACGAGCCCTGCTGCAAAGTATTGCATCAAAAATTGTAATTACACGCCCCTGTTAGACAGGGGCAGAAAAATTGGGCCTTAGGCACTGGTGCTGGTGCCACAACACTGCAACCCCTCACAGACACTCTAGTTGGAACGCAGGAACGAGCCCTGCTGCAAAGTATTGCATCAAAAATTGTAATTACACGCCCCTGTTAGACAGGGGCAGAAAAATTGGGTCTTAGGCACTGGTGCTGGTGCCACAACACTGCAACCCCTCACAGACACTCTAGTTGAAACGCAGGAACAAGCCCTGCTGCAAAGTATTGCATCAAAAATTGTAATTACACGCCCCTGTTAGACAGGGGCTGAAAAATTGGGTCTTAGGCACTGGTGCTGGTGCCACAACACTGCAATCCCTCACAGACACTCTAGTTGAAACGCAGGAACAAGCCCTGCTGCAAAGTATTGCATCAAAAATTGTAATTACACGCCCCTGTTAGACAGGGGCAGAAAAATTGGGTCTTAGGCACTGGTGCTGGTGCCACAACACTGCAACCCCTCACAGACACTCTAGTTGAAACGCAGGAACAAGCCCTGCTGCAAAGTATTGCATCAAAAATTGTAATTACACGCCCCTGTTAGACAGGGGCTGAAAAATTGGGTCTTAGGCACTGGTGCTGGTGCCACAACACTGCAACCCCTCACAGACACTCTAGTTGGAATGCAGGAACGAGCCCTGCTGCAAAGTATTACATCAAAAATTGTAATTACACGCCCCTGTTAAACAGGGGCTGAAAAATTGTGCCTTAGGCACTGGTGGTGGCGCCCAGAACCAAAAATGTTCTTACAAGCTATCAGCGTGATGATTGAGGAGGAAGAGGATAATTACTCAGGGATAGTCACTCAGCATCAGCATAGGCAGTCTTTGAAGGGATCTGAGATTTCAAAAAAAATTATTCGGTTACATCTGCATCAGGTGCTTGGTAGCTGGTGGTGATCCAAGACTGATTCATTTTTATGAAGGTCAGCCGATCGACCGAGTCGGTGGACAGACGCACCCTGTGATCGGTTACCACGCCTCCAGCAGCACTGAATGTGCGTTCCGAAAGAACGCTGGATGCAGGACAGGCCAGTAGCTCAATTGCATACTGTGCAAGCTCTGGCCAGTGATCCATCCTCAAGACCCAGTAACCCAGAGGATTTTCGGTGGGAAAGGTGTCCAAGTCTGATCTTGCCCCTAGGTATTCCTGCACCATGTAAAACAGACGCTGGCGATGGTTGCTGGAACCGATCATACCTTGGGGCTGCGGACCAAAAAATTGTCTGAACGCATCGGTCAGACGGCCACCTTCTCCACCGCTCCTTCTTTGACTGACCGAAGCCTCAGCAACACGTTGTCCAGAAACAGGAGTTTGTAACCTCCCAGTCTCTGGGAACGCGTTGCACAGACCTTTCTGCAAGGCCTCCCGAAGATGTTTCATCCTCTGCTCCCTCTGCGATGGCAAGATAAGGTCCGCAACCTTACCCTTGTAACGTGGATCAAGGAGGGTTGCCAGCCAGTATTGGTCCTTCTCCTTGATACCACCAATACGAGGATCCTTACGCAGGCTTTGCAGGATCAGGGAGGCCATGCAGCGTAGGTTTGCTGAGGCATTCGGTCCGGAGTCCTCTGGGTCACTAAGGACAACAACGTCCGCAGCCACCTCCTCCCAGCCACGTACAAGTCCATGTGTTCCTTGGGACTGATCCCTTAAAGACTGCTGATGCTGAGTGCCAGGCTCCACCTCCATACTGACACAATCTTCCTCCTCCTCCTCCTCCTCCTCCTCGTCCTCTTCCTGTGTGATCGGCGGGCACGCAGGAACACTGTCTGGATAAAGGGGGCCTTGAGAGCTAAGGAAGTCCTCCTCTTCCTGCCTCTGTTCTGCCTCAAGTGCCCTGTCCATTATTCCACGCAGCGTGTGCTCCAACAGGTGGACAAGGGGGACAGTGTCACTGATGCATGCACTGTCAGTGCTCACCATCCTCGTGGCCTCCTCGAATGGTGACAGGACAGTGCATGCATCCCTGATCATGGCCCACTGGCGTGGGGAAAAAAAACCAAGGTCCCCTGACCCTGTCCTGGTGCCATAGTCGCACAGGTACTCATTGATGGCCCTCTGCTGCGTGTGCAGCCGCTGCAGCATGGCCAACGTCGAGTTCCACCTGGTGGGCATGTCACAGATTAGGCGGTTCTTGGGCAGGTTAAACTCCTTTTGGAGGTCCGTCAGCCGAGCACTGGCATTATATGACCGGCGGAAATGTACAGAGACTTTCCTGGCCTGCCTCAGGACATCCTGTAAGCCCGGGTACCTGCCCAAGAACCGCTGCACCACCAAGTTAAGGACGTGAGCCAAACAGGGCACATGGGTCAGTTGTCCCTGTCGGAGGGCAGAGAGGAGGTTGGTGCCATTGTCGCAAACCACCATTCCTGCCTTAAGTTGGCGTGGCGTCAACCACCTCTGAACCTGCCCCTGCAGAGCTGACAGAACCTCTGCCCCAGTGTGGCTCCTGTCCCCCAAGCACACCAGCTCAAGCACCGCATGGCATCTTTTGGCCTGCGTACTTGCGTAGCCCCTTGAACGCCTACGGAGCACCGCTGGTTCCGAGGAAGAGGCCATGGAGGAAGAAGAAGAGGAGGGGGTGGAGGAGAGAGGTGTGTCACAATCAGCATTTTGGAGGCGTGGTGGCGGAACAACCTCCAACACTACTGCACCTTGTCCTGCATCCTTCCCAGCTGCCAGCAGAGTCACCCAATGCGCCGTGAAACTTAAGTAACGTCCCTGTCCATGCCTGCTGGACCATGAGTCAGCGGTAATATGCACCTTACCGCTGACCGCCCTGTCCAGCGAGGCATGGACATTGCCTTCCACATGCCGGTAGAGAGCCGGAATCGCCTTCCGTGAGAAAAAGTGGCGTTTGGGTACCTGCCACTGAGGAACCGCACATTCCACAAACTCACGGAAGGGGGCAGAGTCTACCAACTGAAAAGGCAGCAGTTGAAGTGCTAGCAATTTTGCCAAGCTAGCATTCAACCGCTGGGCATGTGGATGGCTGGGAGCAAACTTCATTCGGCGGTGCAGCAGCTGGGGCAGGGAAATTTGCCTGGTACAATCTGACGTCGGTGTACCAAAAGCAGATTGCCCACAAGTACTTGGCTGTGACACACCTAATTCTACACCTTCATTCCTCTCACTGCAGGTCTCAGAGAGGACTGAAGGTCTAGTGGGGTTGGAAATCTCAGCTGATGAGGAGCAAGGAGAGATCGTCTTTGTTCTTTGGTGTGGGTCTTTTAGATACGCTTGCCAACGAACTGCATGGCAGGTCAACATATGTCTGGTCAAGCATGTGGTACCCAAGCGGGAGATGTTTTGGCCACGCGAGATACGCTTGAGACATATGTTGCAAATAGCAGCGGTGCGATCTGATGCACTCGTCTCAAAAAAGGCCCACACCAAAGAACTTTTTGAATAACGCGCAGAGACTGCAGCGCCCTGCACATGTGGAGCTTTGGGGTGTGATGCAGTCAATGTGCTGCCCTTAGGCTGGCCCCTGGAGGGCATCCTGCCTAGTTGGTGATGTGCCACCTCCTCCTCCTCCTCCTCCTCCTCCTCTCTCCTATCAGGCACCCACGTTGAGTCAGTGACCTCATCATCCCCTCCCTCCTCATCACTGGAGCAAACCTGGCAGTATGCTGCAGCAGGGGGAGCATGACTGCCAGATTGCTGTCCTTCTTGGGCACCCCCTCTGTCCGTGCTCATGTTACTGCTTTCATTGAGCTCAGTATCATCATCAGAGCCTTCCAAACGCTGGGCATCCTCCTGGAGCATGTACCCAACACTGTGGTCAAACAGTTCGAGGGAATCCTCATGAGGACATGGTGGAGCTAGGGAAGGAGTCACTGATGACATTGAGCTGAGGGAAGAGGCCGCTGCTTTGCCAGACAAAGCACCCTGGGCATGGGTGAGAGAGGATGAGGAGGATGAGGACGGCTTGGTCATCCACTCGACCAAGTCTTCCGCATGTTGCGGCTCAACACGGCCAGCTGCCGAAAAAAAGGCCAAGCGTGTCCCATGGCCACGTGCTGATGAGGATGCACCGTCTCCACGACCAGCACTAGACACAGAGCCTGCTTGCCCTCTCTTATTGGCTTGTGACTGTCTGCCTCTCCTTCTTGGCCTTCCAGACATACTAATGGCCTGTAGCTGCACTAAGCTGGGATAGAACACCTGTAATTTTCTTAAGGTAGCTTTATATACTGTAACCAGACAAGCCTGCCTGTCAGTAGGAAGATAACAGGAACGGATCTAGCTGAACACTGTGAGCAGGACGCACTGTACTAAATGTAAATAGTCTAGCTGCCTGACCGTGGTACTAATAGGATCAAAAAGAACACCTGTAA
The DNA here is from genome assembly GCA_037952925.1 of Lithobates clamitans. Taxonomy (NCBI): domain Eukaryota; kingdom Metazoa; phylum Chordata; class Amphibia; order Anura; family Ranidae; genus Lithobates; species Lithobates clamitans. The sequence goes on from JBBGZY010002433.1 coordinate 1,691,006, forward strand.
TTTTCTTAAGGTAGCTTTATATACTGTAACCAGACAAGCCTGCCTGTCAGTAGGAAGATAACAGGAACGGATCTAGCTGAACACTGTGAGCAGGACGTACTGCACTAAATGTATATAGCAGGAACGGATCTAGCTGAACACTGTGAGCAGGACGCACTGCACTGAATGTAAATAGCAGGAACGGATCTAGCTGAACACTGTGAGCAGGACGCACTGCACTAAATGTAAATACCAGGAACGGATCTAGCTGAACACTGTGAGCAGGACGCACTGCACTGAATGTAAATAGCAAGAACGGATCTAGCTGAACACTGTGAGCAGGACGCACTGTACTAAATGTAAATAGTCTAGCTGCCTGACCGTGGTACTAATAGGATCAAAAAGAACACCTGTAATTTTCTTAAGGTAGCTTTATATACTGTAACCAGACAAGCCTGCCTGTCAGTAGGAAGATAACAGGAACGGATCTAGCTGAACACTGTGAGCAGGACACACTGTACTAAATGTAAATAGTCTAGCTGCCTGACCGTGGTACTAATAGGATCAAAAAGAACACCTGTAATTTTCTTCAGGTAGCTTTATATACTGTAACCAGACAAGCCTGCCTGTCAGTAGGAAGATAACAGGAATGGATCTAGCTGAACACTGTGAGCAGGATGCACTGTACTAAATGTAAATAGTCTAGCTGCCTGACCGTGGTACTAATAGGATCAAAAAGAACACCTGTAATTTTCTTAAGGTAGCTTTATATACTGTAACCAGACAAGCCTGCCTGTCAGTAGGAAGATAACAGGAACGGATCTAGCTGAACACTGTGAGCAGGACGCACTGTACTAAATGTAAATAGTCTAGCTGCCTGACCGTGGTACTAATAGGATCAAAAAGAACACCTGTAATTTTCTTAAGGTAGCTTTATATACTGTAACCAGACAAGCCTGCCTGTCAGTAGGAAGATAACAGGAACGGATCTAGCTGAACACTGTGAGCAGGACACACTGTACTAAATGTAAATAGTCTAGCTGCCTGACCGTGGTACTAATAGGATCAAAAAGAACACCTGTAATTTTCTTCAGGTAGCTTTATATACTGTAACCAGACAAGCCTGCCTGTCAGTAGGAAGATAACAGGAACGGATCTAGCTGAACACTGTGAGCAGGACGTACTGCACTAAATGTATATAGCAGGAACGGATCTAGCTGAACACTGTGAGCAGGACGCACTGCACTGAATGTAAATAGCAGGAACGGATCTAGATGAACACTGTGAGCAGGACGCACTGCACTGAATGTAAATAGCAGGAACGGATCTAGCTGAACACTGTGAGCAGGACGCACTGCACTGAATGTAAATAGCAGGAACGGATGTAGCTGAACACTGTGAGCAGGACGCACTGCACTAAATGTAAATACCAGGAACGGATCTAGCTGAACACTGTGAGCAGGACGCACTGCACTAAATGTAAATACCAGGAACGGATCTAGCTGAACACTGTGAGCAGGACGCACTGCACTGAATGTAAATAGCAGGAACGGATCTAGCTGAACACTGTGAGCAGGACGCACTGCACTGAATGTAAATAGCAGGAACGGATGTAGCTGAACACTGTGAGCACAACGCACTGCACTAAATGTAAATACCAGGAACGGATCTAGCTGAACACTGTGAGCAGGACGCACTGCACTGAATGTAAATAGCAGGAACGGATCTAGCTGAACACTGTGAGCAGGACGCACTGCACTAAATGTAAATAGCAGGAACGGATCTAGCTGAACACTGTGAGCAGGACGCACTGCACTAAATGTAAATACCAGGAACGGATCTAGCTGAACACTGTGAGCAGGACGCACTGCACTGAATGTAAATAGCAGGAACGGATCTAGCTGAACACTGTGAGCAGGACGCACTGCCCTAAATGTAAATACCAGGAACGGATCTAGCTGAACACTGTGAGCAGGACGCACTGCACTGAATGTAAATAGCAGGAACGGATCTAGCTGAACACTGTGAGCAGGACGCACTGCACTAAATGTAAATACCAGGAACGGATCTAGCTGAACACTGTGAGCAGGACGCACTGCACTGAATGTAAATAGCAGGAACGGATCTAGCTGAACACTGTGAGCAGGATGCACTGCACTGAATGTAAATAGCAGGAACGGATCTAGCTGAACACTGTGAGCAGGACGCACTGCACTAAATGTAAATACCAGGAACGGATCTAGCTGAACACTGTGAGCAGGACGCACTGCACTGAATGTAAATAGCAGGAACGGATCTAGCTGAACACTGTGAGCAGGACGCACTGCACTAAATGTAAATACCAGGAACGGATCTAGCTGAACACTGTGAGCAGGACGCACTGCACTGAATGTAAATAGCAGGAACGGATCTAGCTGAACACTGTGAGCAGGACGCACTGCACTAAATGTAAATACCAGGAACGGATCTAGCTGAACACTGTGAGCAGGACGCACTGCACTGAATGTAAATAGCAGGAACGGATCTAGCTGAACACTGTGAGCAGGACGCACTGCACTGAATGTAAATAGCAGGAACGGATCTAGCTGAACACTGTGAGCAGGACGCACTGCACTAAATGTAAATACCAGGAACGGATCTAGCTGAACACTGTGAGCAGGACGCACTGCACTGAATGTAAATAGCAGGAACGGATCTAGCTGAACACTGTGAGCAGGACGCACTGCACTAAATGTAAATACCAGGAACGGATCTAGCTGAACACTGTGAGCAGGACGCACTGCACTGAATGTAAATAGCAGGAACGGATCTAGCTGAACACTGTGAGCAGGACACACTGCACTAAATGTAAATAGTCTAGATAGAAGATAACAGGAACGGATCTAGCTAAACTGAATACAGTGTATATATATATATGCAACACCTGGGATGCATATATATACACAATACACTGTAAGTGCAGCTAACTGACTGACTGTTCTGCCTAATCTATCTAACTCAAATCAAATGACACTGTCTCTCTCTCTCTCTATCTCTCAGCACACCGGAACACACACTACACAGGGCCGCCGTGCAGGCGGCCTTATATAGTGTGGGGTGTGTACTAAATCCCCTGAGCCATAATTGGCCAAAGCCACCCTGGCTTTGGCCAATTACAGCTCTCTCTACTGACGGCGCTGTGATTGGCCAAGCATGCGGGTCATAGTGCATGCTTGGCCAATCATCAGCCAGCAATGCACTGCGATGCCGCAGTGAATTATGGGCCGTGACGCGCCACACGAATTTGGCGCGAACGGCCCATATCGTTCGCAATTCGGCGAACGACCGAACAGCCGATGTTCGAGTCGAACATGGGTTCGACTCGAACACGAAGCTCATCCCTACTGTGGACTATACAGAATTTTCATGGACTTTTTCATCTACATGGTTTTTTATTTTTAGTTTATTAATTGATCCCTAACAATTGGCCAAAACAACTATACCTGACAGGTAAATTTATGAGCAAACCTGCCTAAACATCAGGGTGCTACACACACTTTCCAGTTTTAATACATTAACAAGGCCCAGGATTGTTGTGTTTATAATAGTTTATAATAGTTTAGGTATCAGTCAAATGTCCCCAATTCCTGTCATTTATTTTTTAATATGAAAAACAAACTGATACCTTTGTGGTGAATTTGATCCTTTCTTTTTTCACTGCATACTGTGGACTATACAGAATTTTCATGGACTTTTTCATCTACATGGTTTTTTATTTTTAGTTTATCAATTGATCCCTAGTAGTTGCAATGTTAATTGACAGACTCTGAGACGTCTAAGGCTGGGTTCACACTGCTGCCGTTGCAGACATCGCATGTGATTCGCAGCGCACTGCTGTTCACATCACATGCGATGTCTGTGCTGTGCGATATCAGCCATACAGATAGTATGGCTGATATCGCACCGCATTCGGTCCAAACTCGCACAGGACCCTTTTTTTTGTTCGGACCAAAATCGGATCGCATGGGTGTTCACACCTATGCGATCCGAAAGTGTCCGAATTGTCAGTTCGCATTGCGATATGCGGGCTGAACTGGGGGTGTCATTAACATAGTATGACACTCCCCAGCAGTTCGCATATGGCAGTGTGAACTGCCGTGCGAGTTGGTGCGGTGCGGGAACCCGCAGTAAATTCGCTGCGTTCCCGCACCGCAGCAGTGTGAACCCAGCCTAAAGGTAGACAGCCATGCAAGAAAAGGCACTGTCTCCTATGGCAACAGTCTTATAACAGTTCCTAACACAAGTTGTACCGAACTCCTTTGCTTCCTCTACAATCACTTCTTATAGATTGTCAGCCCACTGAGTTCCCAGTCTCTATCACTAGACTTGTCACTGAATACCGTGAGATTTTCCAATCTTCTTACTCAGTATCTTCCTCAAGCGTCACCTCCGCTTCCCTGCTGGGTTCCTGGCTTGGCACTCCAAATACTTCTCAAGCATCACCCCACTGGCTGGGCCCCTGGCTTGCCACATGCTGAAGCTTCCTGATTCTTCACCGTCCCCGGTTGGTAAGAATACTGCTCCGGTACTTGCTTCAGCTACTCACTGTGGTCCCTGGTAATAAGGTGGTTGGTCCCTTAGTGGTAACAGCTTCCCCCCTATCTCCGCACACGACAGGTTCTCCGGCCGGCAGAACTGTTACTTCTAGTTGGACTGCAAGCCCCAATCCCAACACTGCACTGCTCTCTTGCTTCTGGATAGGCCCTCAGACAGCCTAGCAGCCAGATGTACCCAGGATAGGCCCAAACTCCATCCTAGCAGCCCGGGCAGCTCAACACATGTCCACCCAGACAGCCGTCCAAGTGACACAGAACCCTGATCACCTGACTCCACCCAAATATATAGGTTCTCCCAGCAGACTAAGGGGCCCAAGAAAACTTCTGCCCATTGGCTGAGACACCCCATATACTTCTAATCTGTCCTTGCATCGTCTTTGTCTTATCTAATGTCACCAGTTACCCGGCAACAGAAGAGAGAAGTGCAGCATTTCCAGACTTAGGGTGAAATCAATTGATCCCTAACAATTGGCCAAAACAACTATACCTGACAGGTAAATTTATGAGCAACCCTGCCTAAACATCAGGGTGCTACACACACTTTCCAGTTTTAATACATTAACAAGGCCCAGGATTGTTGTGTTTATAATAGTTTATAATAGTTTAGGTATCAGTCAAATGTCCCCAAATCCTGTCATTTATTTTTTAATATGAAAAACAAACTGATACCTTTGTGGTGAATTTGATCCTTTCTTTTTTCACTGCATACTGTGGACTATACAGAATTTTCATGGACTTTTTCATCTACATGGTTTTTTATTTTTAGTTTATCAATTGATCCCTAACAATTGGCCAAAACAACTATATTTTTTTATTTTTAGTTTATTAGTCACATGTCATATGTGATACACCATTGTGGTGAATTGGATTTTCTCTTTCCTCACCATATACTGTGGACTTTATAGAATTTACATGGTCTTTTTGTACACCTGATTGTTTATTTTTTATTCAGTTTATCAGGCACATGTCATATGTGATATTTATGTGTTCTTTTGTTTAGGTTAATCATTTTTATGGTCTGTACATTCGGATTGATTTATTGATATTTCACGATTCACCTTACAAGGTTGTTAGTTGATATTTACCAATTTAATCAGTTTAGCGCTACACTTATATATCTTTGCTATCATTACACCGGAGTCTAATACTCTCTGTTGTATTATTTTGAAGAAAGCTACAACAAGAGTTGTGGGAGCATTCTGAACTTTAAGATACCCAAGACAGTAAGACCTCTTTCACAGTGGGGCAGTTTTCAGGCATTTTAGCTCTAGAAAAAGCCTCTGCAAAGCGCCTGAAAACTGCCTCCCCTTCATTCCAGTGTGTCTTTTCACACCGGGGCGGTGCGCTTGTGGGACTTTTCTGAAAAGTCCTGCAAGCAGCATCTTTGGGGCAGGTAGGGAGTGCTGTATTTAGCTCTCCCAAAATGCCCTGCGCATTAGAATGAATGGGCAGTGCTTTGAAAGTTTTTAACCCTTTTTTGGGGTTAAAAGTGCCCCGCTATCGGCTGAAACAGCTCTAAAACAGCTCTAAAGCACTGCTAAAACGAGTGTGTGAAACTTTCAGTGTGGAAGCAGCCAAAAGAAGCCTACCAGACTGCTTAAATAAGTAAAATATTTCTGATCCTAAAATAGACCCTTTAAATATACAGCACCCAACCAGAAATAAAAGCAAAACAAATCTTCCCTCAGCCTTTTCCAGGTAACTACAGCTTCCCTAGCTGCAGTGGAGGCTGGAGCTCAATATTTTGATGGCGGATTGGCGGGAGATGGATGGGAATGCAGCGATTTCCCCCCCCTCACGCGCATAGTAGACGGACGGGAATGTGTTGAACCCCCCCAACGCGTGAGATGGATGGGAATGCGGGCCCCCCCGCGCGGGAGATGGACGGGAATGTGGCAGCAATCAGAGGCCACTCTACCTTAGGAAGGAGGCAGATCAGGCAGACATGGATCCAGGCTGCAGCTCCTCACTCCGGGGCCATTGCTAATCCTCCAGGCCGAACAGGAAGTGGGTCCTGACTCCTGGCAGAGACCCCGATTGGCCGGGAGTCCTAGGACTCCCGGCCAATCGGGTCTCAGGAACTGCTTCCTGATTGGCCAGGAGGAGAATCAGGAAGACTGACGGAAGTTCCTGTGGATCCCAGAATCCCTTGGGGAGGTTGGGAAACCCTTGTTTCAGCTCTCCATGCACTTCCTATGTCGACATCACCCTGTGTCTCTAATAGGGGCACAGGGTGACAGTCTGATCTGTACTAATTGGACTCACTGTACAACCACACTGGAATGTTGTATATTTATATATTGTCTCATTTTGTTGTGTGCACTTTGCTGCGTCATTTGGGGTGTGGCTGTATTCCACTGCTCTATTCTGTCTGTCTGCCGTGGATATTATGGGATGTGTAAGTGTGTTTGCCTTGAGGAGGGAGGGAGGGGGATTCCTCTAACAGCTCTCCCTGCTGATTGGACAGTCTACCCTGCCCATAATGCAAAGGGGGGATTGTCCCGAGTATTACCTGTGTTTTCAATAAACAGTTCATGGTGAGCAACCAAACGAGTATTGTCTTGTTTGTGGTTGTCAGCAGTTGGAATATCTGATACCTATACAGCACAGGGGACCGGTATTAGAGCAGGTCCTGCTGGGATAGTATGATTCTATCTGCTGAAAACTCTGGAAGGAAATGCTAGCCTGTGAGCAGCAGCTCCCCTCCATCCAGAAAAAGTACTGGTCGCAGTATGGATTGCGGGTGCTTTTTTTGGGAGAAAAAACACAGATGGTGCAGACAGCTGAGTTAATCAGGCTGGTCTGGGCAGAGATGCGGCTGGATGAGAGCTACAGAGCCTCCTGGTGGCATGTATCCCAAGCATGCCCTTGGATAACAGATGACAGCCCAATGGAAGGCTTTGGCTACGGCGGCCTGGGACTGTTGTATGTGAAGCTGACAGGGGACCCTAACTTTGAGAGCGATTTGGAGTGGAGTTTGGATGAAATCATGGATTCAGAGAAGAGATACTGAACGTCTCGGAAGTGCACTGGGCACTGGAAGATATAGAGTTTCTGGCCATTCAGGAATGGGAGTTGGAGATCGCCTACGGGTGGCTGCTAGACTCTGCTCAGTGCCAGGGCTGGGCTCCCTTTGTATGGGACTCAGGAAGTACCAGCAGACAGCTCTGAAATCCTGGATGAAGTGGCGGCAATGTGGCATAGTAACAGTGTGCTTTGCCCACCTGCCCCTGCAGCTATGAATGCGGAGGTCTTATGGCAGATGCAGCAAGTGCTGACTGACCTTGACAAACCTGTTTCTGCACAAGACGAGGTTGGATGGAGGAATGCGCCTGTCCAGCAGCATGCCAAAGAATCGGCAGTGGAAAATCCCGGGATTGCCATCCCCAAAACTGAAGTGCTGACAACAGGGCAGAGCTCTGCTAATCTCTGCCCAGCACTGATAGCATCTTCTCTGTTTCACGGACAGGAGATGATGAACCTCTATCCCCAGACACCAGTTACAGAGACAGGGGATTTGATAGACTTTTTTGCTGAGGAAGAACAACCTGGTGCGCCTCCAGCAGAAGAGCTGGTATCAGGGCCAAACTTCACTGAGCTCTGCCCAGCACCAACAGCAGTATCTGTGGAGTTACAAGAGACTCCTCCAGCTGAAGCGCTGGCCACCGGACAGAGGGTCCAAGACCTCTGCCCCACACCTGCGGCAGTTCCAGGAGCCTATGGTGAGAAGGTGAGTCAGTCCCCAAAAGTTAGTCAGAGAGGATGATGTGGGGTCCTCAGCTGAAGTGCTAACAGGGCAGAATGCTACTGGCCTCTGCACACAACTGAAGCTTGAGCTGATATTGGTGGATGGAACTGCAGTCTCCACTCACAGAAACCCAGCAGAAGAGCTGAGTGCTGCTGGCCTCTGCCCTCAACTAACAGAAGAGGGAGTTCCTGTGAAAGTGGAAGGGACTTCGGTCTCCACTAACAAAACCCCAGAAAATGGTGTGACACTGAGACAGGAGGATGTCAGCCATGCTTTGCAAGCATTGGGGGATTTTTATCTACCAAAAGTGGATGGGACTTCAGTCTCCATTTGTATACCCCAGGGATGCTGGGCAGTGGGCCAAGATCCCCAACAGCATGGAGGAGTGAGCCTAGTAACCCTGTCTTCTCTCCAGTAGCTGAAAGGACTCCAGGGAGAAGGGCCAGTCTGCACTTCTCCCCAGTGGGTGGGGTATGTTCTCAGAGAGGCAGAGGTTGGCTGGGTGAGTAAGGCTCTTTTTGGGACAATTTATTTGGGGTACTGTGTGGATATTGGCATTGGGGGACTGGAACTACTGACTAAATTCGGAGTCAACCCATCTGGGGTCTCCTCCTCTGTTAGTCTGTGTGATGGGAGGGCCCGTGGAACCCAGAATCCCTTGGGGAGGTTGTGAAACCCTTGTTTCAGCTCCCTATGCACCTCCTATGTCTAAGTCACCCTGTGTCTCATATAGGAATGAGCCAAACACCCCCCCTGTTCAGTTTGCACCAGAACATGCGAACAGGCAAAAAATGTGTTCGAACACGCGAACACCATTAAAGTCTATGGGACACGAACATGAATAATCAAAAATGCTAATTTTAAAGGCTTATATGCAAGTTATTGTCATAAAAAGTGTTTGGGGACCTAGGTCCTGCCCCAGGGGACCTGAATCAATGCAAAAGAAGTTTTAAAAATGGCCATTTTTTCGGGAGCAGTGATTTTAATAATGCTTAAAGTAAAACAATAAAAGTGTAATATTCCTTTAAATTTCGTACCTGGGGGGTATCTATAGTATGCCTGTAAAGGGGTGCATGTTTCCCCTGTTTAGAACAGTCTGACAGCACAACCACTGGGCAAGGGTTGTGGGGATGAGGCCCTTGTCCCCATCAACATGGGGACAAGGTGCTTTGGGGGGGACCTCAAAGCACCCTCCCAATGTTGAGGGCATGTGGCTTGGTACAGTTCAGGAGGGGGGGGCACTCTCTCGTCCTCCCCTCTTTTCCTGTGGCCTGCCAGGTTGCGTGCTCGGATAAGGGTCTGGTATGGATTTTTGGGGGGACACCACACCATTTTTAAAAAATTTTGGCGCGGGGTTCCCCTTAAAATCCATACCAGACCTGAAGGGTCTGGTATAGATTTTGAGGGGGACCCCACGCCATTTTTAAAAAAAATTTTGGCCAGGGTTCCCCTTAATATCCATACCAGACCTGAAAAGAGCCTGGTATTAAATTTAGGAGGACCCCCCCGCCATTTTTAAAAAAATTTTGGTTCGGGGTTCAACTGTGGGGAATTCCCATGCCGTTTTTATCAATTAAATTTTATGTGTACTGTCGGACCGGCAATTTATTAATAGCCGCGAGTAATTTTAAATGACTTTTTTTCCTTTGAAATGTCATTTTGCTGTCAGACTGTTCTAAACACGGGAAACATATGCCTCTTTACAGGCATACTATAGACACCCCCCAGGTACAAAATTTAAAGGAATATTACACTTTTATTGTTTCACTTTAAGCATTATTAAAATCACTGCTCCCGAAAAAACGGCCGTTTTTAAAACTTTTTTATGCATTGATCCATGTCCCCTGGTGCAAGGCGCAGGTCCCCAAACACTTTTTATGACAATACCATGTATATAAGCCTTTAAAATTATCACTTTTGATTTCTCCAATAGACTTTTAAAGGGTGTTCTGCGGCTTTCGAATTTGCCGCGAACACACCAAATTGTTCGCTGTTCGGCGAACTGGCAAACAGCAGATGTTCGAGTCGAACATGAGTTCGACTCAAACTTGAAGCTCATCCCTAGTCTCTTATAGGAGCACAGGGTGACCAAGAACCCCAGTCTGATCTGTACTAATCAGACTCACTGTACAACCACACTACTACAATATATATATATATATATATATTGTCTCATTTTGTTGTGTACTCTTTGCTGGGTTGTTTGGGGTGTGGTTGTATTCCACTGTTCTATTGCTGTGTCTGTCTGCCGTGGATATTATGGGAGGTGTAAGTATGTTTGCTGTGAGGAGGGAGGGGGATTCCTACAACAGCTCTCTCTGCTGATTGGACAGTCTACCCTGCCCGGAATGCAAAGGGGGAGGATTGTCCCTAGTATTACCTTTGTTTTCAATTAACAGTTAATGGTGAGCAACCAAACAAGTATTGTCTTGTTTGTGGTTGTCAACGGTTGGAATATCTGATACTTACATTCAAACATTCAAGGAAGCAGCATATGACGAATGCACTCAAGCGGATTGTGGGAAGTTTTGTTACAAAGACAATAGCAAATATTAATTTGCTATTGTCACACAAGTGGGTGGGCTCGGGGCGCAGTGCTCTGCCCCCTGAGCCCACCCTTTTTTGAAGCCAATTAGAGCCTCATGCTCTAATCATGTGCTTCAAAAAAAAAAAACAAAAAAAACCAAAACATTGGAATCCAATGCGCCCGGCGCCCCACATGTAGATTAGGGGGCTGGATGCATGGATGGGGGGGCGGCACCCATGCGCCCCCTATGGACGGGTCGCTACTGGCTAGCAGGCGGATCTGCTTCGACAGTCTGTAAAAATCCTGGTACTTCCAAGTATGAGAAAGCAAGTGAGATGCCACCTGTCTCCTCTCAATATAGCCCATGGGGTCTGAGTGGGCAATCAGTGAGGAAAGTAAACAACTGATGGGATTCTATCACATACGACATGTAGTTATTTACTTCCATGTGTTTCTAAAAAAACTTTACTGTACCTTTAAGCCACTATGAAAGAGTTTTCCCACACTTCTGAAGCACCCACTTTCCTTACGATGCTCTCGTAGCCAGTTGAACGATTCATTCAAGTGTCTTTCATCTATGAAGATGTATGGGCGAGCATTGCTGAAAGATTTCACTACGAAAGCTGTCAGCCTGCAATAAAGTTGAATAATAAATAATGAAATAGAGATAATGTTCTGAATTTTGGCTGTTGTTATAAACTGTGGCTATATAGGGATTTGGGATAAAGCATGTCTTATGATACAATACAACGTCAATGCATACAGTATTTGGTAATCAGTTCTGCTGATGAAACAGATGAATAATTACAATCCAGCACAGCCTTACATTGGGGTTGATTTCTTGAAGTGGGAGAGTACAAATTCTAGTTCAGCTGTGCATGGTAGCCAATCAGCTTCTAACTTCAGCTTGTTCAATTAGGCTTTGACAAAAAAAAAAAAAAAACCTGGAAGGTGATTGGTTTCTATGCAGAGCTGCACCAGATTTTTCACCCTCCAATTTTAGTAAATCAACCCCATTGCCTCAATAGAGGATTGTTCAAGGTTTGAGGGCTTTTATACTTTATACTGCAACCCTTTAGCAGCCACTTCTTGTCTACATGCATGCACTCCAGCAAAGGATGGCTGCCTGGCATTTCTCAGGGCAGGATCGTCAGGTATTATTTTAATGAAAGCTACTGATTTAAAAAAAAATATTGAAAATGACTTAAAATTACATTAACATGATAAATCATAAAGGATTTAATTGATTATGTGTACATCTAGCTCAATAGCAAGCTTCACCTTCTCCTAAGTATCAAAGATTTAGAAAATTTAAATTAGAAACCTTTAGAATCCCCTTCCAGCTAAGACTTAAAGCGGACCTTCAGTCATTTTTTCCACTTTCCATCTATTAAATCTTCTGCCCTTGTTGTTTTAACTTTGGATAGTAAAACATGTTTTTTTTTCTGCCAGTAAATACCTTATACAGCCCACTTCCTGTTTCTTGTCTGGTCATTAGCCTAGGCTTATGACATCATGCACAGCTCTCTCTCTCACTCTTGTGAGAGTTTGCCAGGAAGGGAGGGGGATGAGTCATAAGAGGGCCAATGAGAGGTGCAGAGCTAGAGGTGTGCCTCTGTGTGTCTGTGTAAATCTAGGAAGTGAACAGGCAGTAGCTTCAGCTACCCACATTTAAAATGGATGCAGCCAGACTCAGTGGAGGGAGATTTCGGCAGCATATTTGGCAAGTACAGAATCACAGTATATATAAAATAAAAGGGGGGCGTGGCCTGACCTCGGGAGAAGATGGCAGCTTAATTCCCCTGCTCCCGCTGACTGAGAGGTGAATCTGACTACAACGGAGGTTTTTCCCTGTCTGATCAACTGGTTATCATGGGGACTTCTTCCCGCAGCTCCTCCATGTCCAGATCTAGGTCACCCCGAGACCTACATGGCAGGATCAGCCAAAACATTCCAGAAATGTTCCGGACCCACGCTGGCAACATGGCGCCCACACGAGGCTCACTTCAGACAACAGGCCCTGAGGCGGGGGACAGCTCATCCCCAACAACGGGAGCAGTAATCCTTACGCCACACTCACAACCCAGTCTCCAGGATCTTCACTCTGTGGCCATGGACATTAAAAACACCCTTACGGCGGCTCTAACGGCCGCGATCACGGACCTTAAAATTGACATACAAGCCATCGCAGGCAGGGTACAAGAGGTGGAGAAGACGACTAATGCGCATTCAACTGTAATCCGCCGTACGTGCCAGGTTCTTGACACACACACATTGCAACTACGGGACATGAACCGACACGTGGAGGATTTGGACAATCGCGGCAGACGCCACAATCTCCGAGTGCGAGGCCTGCCGGAATCTATTGAGGCTGATAGGCTAACGGCTGAAGTGACCTGCTTCTTCAACAACCTTTTAGATAAACCCCCCGCTACACCGATAGATATGGAACGTATCCATCGTGCCCTACGCCCACGGGGAAGGGATGCGGACCCGCCTAGGGACGTGATTTGCCATATCATCGATTATCAACTGAAAGAAGAGCTCCTGCGTAAGGCTCGAAGCACCACAAAGCTGACACATAATGGCGCCGACATTCGCCTTTTTCAGGACCTTTCCACAATAACTCTGCAGCGTCGTAGGGAACTGCGCCCCCTGCTGGATGTGCTCCGGACCAAGGGAATTCCGTACAGGTGGAAGTTTCCCTTCTGCCTGTCAGCCTCGTCGCAGGGAAGAACCGTACTGCTCAGAGTGCCGGAAGATCTACGCTACTTTTGCGATACCCTTGACATACCCTTCACGGAGGTCCCCGAATGGTATGCGGAATTTCGACCACCGACTCCCAGAAAGATGCCGCCAGACTCCGAGCCAATGGACACTCAACAACACCGCTACAGGAGGCACCGCTCCCCATCGGAATCCAGAAGCCGCCCACCCGCACCAGGCACCGAGAATGGCTCCAGCCCGCTGAGCGCTCCGCAAACCAGGAGAGCCCGCCGAGACCGCCATTGATGGCAACAGCTTCAGCACGGCTAATCAAAATCTCCTCCTTATTGTCACACGGTCCCGGGGATCCTTCAGACAATATTCAAGCTCCTCCATGCAGAAGACGTATACCGTACAGCTCTCCTACTAGCTCACCCTGTGTTTCTGGTTTATGAAACTGTCGCTTCCCTCCTACTCAGGTCATCAAGAACAGAAGAGCTTGTGTGCAACAACACTACACGCCATAGAAACTGGAAAACTAAAGCAGCGGTCCGAATCCTTTCTCCATCAAGAGCGGTGAAAATCACGTTGATGGGGTCTGTCACATATGTTTAACCTACTATGTTCTTGATGAACCGTTGCTGGTTACCCCCGTATCCTTTCTAGAGCTGATAATGCTCCCACCCTGTTTTACTAAGGGAGGGAGGACTCGATCTCTATATATATTCTAAAGATACCTTTACTGCTTTCCTGATGCTCATATAAGTAATATTTAGCCTATGTTTATTCTGCACTAAATAAGGTTGCCTTTACTTGCCCAGGGCTATAGGTGCTCTGGTCATGACGCAACGAGGGCGGTGGGGGAAGTGATCCGCGGGAGTTCATAGGGATGCCATGAACGCATAGCAACCACGCATAAGTGAACAGTAAATGACATTCTAAACATACATGCTCGCTTAGAGCATATAGAATAATGCACAACTTGACGAGCCTAGTGCAGCTTTTTCCTGACACATGGCTCTTCAATAACAAAACTACCCGTCCAACGGACACGCTTACCATGTCTCCAAACCAGACTATCGCTTTCCGTATTGGATATTAGGGGGGGTCTGCTCCCGTGGATCACTGTCCTCATCGTATCCACTGTCTACTTTACTGTATATGGAGATGGCAGTATTCATACTTAAGTGTTAGGAATCTACCACTGCACCACGGGTTAAATACAGACACTCTCATACTGCCATTAGTCTGCCCTCATCTATTCTACAACCATGTACGCTGGGGGGTAATATACGTGTGCCACAATGAGCATAATGACCATATTGAACGGCACCCTTCTGATTCACTCTGAGATACAAAGCCGGTTGAAATGAATGTACCATCACCCATGTCTCTGAAACTCCCCATACGTGCTCTAGTTATGTTACAATACCCCACTCCAGGGAGATAATTCCCATTGAAAGCTGAGAGCCCCGTTATCCACACCATGGTGGCTCAACACCACATGACTCTCTTCCTTCAAGGGGTTACACCCCCCTGGATATGAGTTACACCCCAGACGCTTATCCTACCTTAGGCAACATTTCCGCACACCAAAACGAGTATGAAACGAAGTGAATAACAGACCCTATATGTTATTCCCCCACCACTGACCGAACACAATTGCTTCGACACCAAAGGCGAATATATCAAGTCCCCATGACACAATAGATTTTTGACTCTTAACCAGCTTCTATATAAACTGGATAATACTTAGTCATATGACACACACGCAGGCTTCAGAACTCTAGCACATATCCCCCTCAGATAACTCTTGACCTCACCGCTCATATGACCTCAGAATGGGTTCAAGCTGCTTGACCACAAGGCGTACGGTGATATGGGAATCAGACGGTCTTACTCTAAACACAGGGAGTTGACTACTTAAAACCAACTGGGTTAAGTCAATGTTTTAAACATGACCTGCATGTGATGTTAGTGTGTTGAGCTTTTTATAAGAATGTTAATAGCTCTTAGTTCAGCCTTAAGGCTTGTTTAAGTTCCTCGGTTGCACCTTGCTAATGCAAACTATATAGTTATGATCGAATGCTAGGCAACTGAGCCTGTGCCTAGTTGACATAATGACACGAATTACACACTGTAAGGGTACAATGTATGTGCACCCTGAATACTCTGGTAATCCGAAAATGGTACCATCCCTTTGCAAAAATCAATGCCAACACTCCCACCCATAATACTCCTACAGCACCCTATGACGGATACACCAGGCATCTTATCATACGCCCCCCTAAACTGCGAACCAGCTACAACATAGTATCTTTCGCAGCCTCCTCATTTTAACTTACATCTCCTCTCTGCCTAGCGGATAGCCAACCCTCTGTATATTTTCACTCTCTCAACCGATCTCAGCCACTCCCTACCACTGTGGCAAAAATTACCTCCATCTCTGACCCACATACTAGACTCCACCTCTCGCCACAGACTCATTCCGGTCATACCTAATTACAGGTATATACTGTCTTTGGACCAGCGAGCGGGCTCTCGCTTGTCTCCGGAAACTTGCTCACACTTACACCAGTCCCCCTACTGTCCTCACTCATAACCAAACCAGATAGAAATACGAAAGTATTATCCCATTTTACCCACATACCCACCCTTGTCCCCCAACCACTACTCCCACTCCCCTCCGAACGACTAAAAGTCTTTACTCGAACTTCCTGCCTCCCATATCTGAGTTCTCCGACGACGACGACGACGATTACTCGCAGCAATACGAAAACCCCCTACATTTTTAAACTAAATTGTCTAGGGCTTCGTCTATCCTCCCACCATGCCGCAAGCACTTTCCACCAAAAACAAGAGAATCAAAATCCTGTCCCTTAACATAAAGGGCCTTAACATCCCTGAAAAACGCTCGCAGTTATTGCTTTCCCAACAAAAAAATAATGCTGACATTATCTTCCTCCAAGAAACCCATTTTAAAACGAGCTCCATTCCAAAACTCTCTAACCACCGTTATTCCACATGCCTACATGCTACTAATCTATCTGCAAAATCCAAAGGAGTCTCCATCCTATTCGCTAAAAACTGCCCGTTCCACATCAAAGACACATGCATAGACTCAGAAGCACGTTACCTTTTTGTCAAAGGTACACTATATGGTAGGCGAATCACCCTGGCCAACTTATATGCACCCAACACGAAACAAGTCCCCTTTTTCCGCTCCACCCTACGAAAACTTGCCCTATTCCAAGAAGGCCTTCTGATCCTAGGTGGGGATTTCAACGTCCCCCTTAATCCCCTACAGGACACCTCGAATGGCTCCACAACCCTACCTTTTAACGCTTTACGCGCAATTAAATCACAACTCACAGAACTATCTTTACATGACTCCTGGCGAACACTCCACCCGAACGAGAAAGACTTCACGTTCTATTCAAATCCACATAACAGACACTCCAGACTAGATTACCTATTCCTCTCGCAAAGAGATTTATCAATGCTGTCCTCAGCCACAATTGACCCCATGTATCTATCGGATCATCACCCAATCTCCAAGACATTAGAATTCCCAAACGCCTACACCAGTCCCCATATATGGCGTCTGGACCCCTCGCTTCTCACGGACACTGCCATAATGACTAACATACAAAAAAGTCTTTCACTATACTTCTCTGAAAACGACTCACCGGATATATCACCCATGATCCGTTGGGAAGCACATAAAAGTACCATCCGGGGAGAATTAATAGCACTCTAGGCCAAACGTAGGAAAGACAGACAGGCACTCATAAATACACTGACTACACGAATACAAACACTGGAAAGAGCACACAAAACCTCCCAAGCACTGACAACTCTCCCTGAACTGCTCCAAGCTAGGAATGACCTATTAAAAGCCTTACACAAACAAGTGAAACGAAATTATATTCTTTCCCAAAAAATATTCTATGAATACGGCAATAAATCTGGCAAAATATTAGCAAGAGCACTCAGAGTCAAAAGGGCCC
Organism: Lithobates clamitans; assembly: GCA_037952925.1. Classification (NCBI taxonomy): domain Eukaryota; kingdom Metazoa; phylum Chordata; class Amphibia; order Anura; family Ranidae; genus Lithobates; species Lithobates clamitans. The sequence goes on from JBBGZY010002433.1 coordinate 1,708,571, forward strand.
ACAACACGATACACTCACTAATAGATGCTAAGGGGACAAAAATAGTGTCCAATGAGCAAATAGCCGCACATTTTGTATCCTACTATTCACAGCTGTACAACTTGCATTCCCCCAACCTACAAAGAGTAGACACTCACAGAGAGATAGCCATTCAAGACTTCCTCACACAATATAGCCCCACATGCATTTCGAATACATTAGCTGAGGATCTGGAACGACCCATATCTTCTGATGAAGTGAATATAGTCCTCAAACAACTGAAAGCCGGCAAAAGCCCCGGACCTGACGGCCTAACAACAGGTTACTATAGAACTTTCATAGACATCCTTAAACCACACTTCTTGGCTGCATTCAACTCCCTATCCTCTGACAATCCCCCACCTAGAGACCTACTGACAGCACACATAACTGTAATTCCTAAGCCTAATAAAGATACATCAAAAGTGTCAAACTACCGTCCAATATCATTATTGAATGTTGATCTCAAAATATACGCCAAAATCTTGGCTAATCGTCTTTTGCCTCTCCTGCCTAACCTTGTCTCACTAGACCAGGTGGGCTTTATACCAGGCCGGGAGGCTAGAGACAACACAACCAAGGCGATAAACATTCACAGATGGTTAACTCACACCCAACAACAAGGCTTCTTTTTGTCTTTGGATGCGGAGAAGGCATTCGACAGGGTCGTTTGGGACTATATGACAGAAGTACTTAAAAAGATTGGTATACGAGAACGTATGTTGCAATTTATAATGGCCCTCTATGCCTCTCCTACTGCACAGGTCCGGGTCAACGGACACCTGTCGAATGCCTTCTCCATGTCCAATGGAACACGCCAGGGATGCCCGCTCTCACCATTGATATTTGTCCTTACCTTAGAACCTCTTCTTCAACGCATACGATCTAATCCTGATATCAAAGGAGTCGACGTGTCAGGGAACACATACAAGCTATCTGCATTCGCGGACGACATCCTCTTGTTTCTAACTGAACCCCACATTACACTACCCAATCTACTAAAAGATCTTGACACATTTAAATTCTTAACCAATTTACAAATTAACTACACAAAATCCGAAGCCCTCAATATATCCTTAAAGAGTGAAACCCTTACATCCTGTCAAGCTAACTTCCCCTTCCAGTGGACCCAAGATGTAATTACATACCTTGGGATCCGCCTTCCGGCCCACCTATCCGATCTCTATCTCAAAAACTATATGCCTATCCTCCAACAAATCCAACAAGATCTAAAGGCCTGGTCAACGGGCCTTTTCTCTTGGTTTGGAAGGGCAGCAATAATTAAAATGAACATTCTCCCTAGACTACTCTATGTCATGCAAACAATACCCATCAGATTACCACAAGCCTTTTACGCTTCCTATCGCAGGGCATGCAACGACTTCATTTGGGGCAAAAACCGCCCCAGAATCAGTTTCAACAGACTCACACTACCCAAATTAAAAGGAGGCATTGCCCTCCCCGACATAGCCAAATATCACACGGCATGCCAACTGTCGAGAATAGTAGATTGGAATGTACACTCACACTCTAAAGCTTGGACACAAATTGAAAATGAATTTTCCTCACTCCCACTTAAACAACTGCCTTGGACCCCATCACAACAGATACCTTTGACATGCACACAACATCCCTTGATCTCCTCTACACTTTCTTCATTTAAGACGGCATGCCAAAAATATCGCATTTCCTCTAGCCCAGGCGCCATGACCCCGATACGAAATAACCCAGACTTCCCCCCGGGTATATCAGCTACATTCCTTAAGGGTTATTGGCCCCATGATGATATACGTGCAAAGCAATTCTTTCCCGGAAACACCTTCAAACCTATTGCTAACATACCCACACATACGTCCGGAAGAGCCTTTCCCCCATGGACATACAATCAAATAAGCCACTTTCTCAATCACCCCCTCGGGAAAACCACCTATTCCAGACATCTCACACCCTTTGAAGAATTGCGCTCCATGACGGAACCACAAAGACATGTCATCTCAGAAATCTACAAACTCCTTTTCTCTGAACACACCCCCAAATCCAATATAGCCACTCGCAGCTGGGAGAGAGACTTAGCATTGGAACTGTCGGACCTAGAGTGGGAAAACATACTCCTTCATTCATAAAGGTTCAATTAACGTGTCAACACAAGAAAACAATTTCAAGATCTTCTCTAAATGGTACAAAACTCCATCAAAATTACATAAAATCTCCCCCTCCATCCCCTCCACCTGCTGGAGATGCTCAGAGGGAGAAGGCTCAATGATACACATATGGTGGTCTTGTCCACTCATCCAACCATATTGGAACGAAGTCCAGCGTCTTACAACTAAAATTACCACATACCAGATTGCACTTACTCCGGCCCAAATGCTCCTTCACCATTCATCCATCCCTAAAAAAGACTATCACCGCTCTCTCGCCCTACATATGATTAACGCAGCAAAACAGTGCATCCCGACGCTCTGGAAATCCTCCAAGCCCCCCACTATAGCTGAATGGCTCAAACGAATCAATAGAATAGCCGAAATGGAGGAACTGATTCACCAAGCCAGGGATACGCCCTCCAAATTCACATCTGTTTGGTCATGCTGGCAACATTTCCAAACGACGACCAAATACACAGATCTGATAGCCTGAGAGTACACTCAGGCATATGACTCCTTGTCGGAGGAGAACTCAAGATAGTCCTGCATAACCTCCTACCTTACCTTTTCCCCTTCCTCCTTATATTTCACCTTACCCTACAACCACCACCTTCCTTATTCCGATCATTCATTATGCTAACAATAACTTGTTTAGAACCTCATGCCCTTTACATACCATCCTCAGACGTATACCATTTCCAAACCTCCGATCATCTTCCCCTTTTTTTTTTTTCTCTCCCTATACAGACATCCTTCCCTCCCCGATTAACTAAGAGTAGGATTGCTAGTGGTCCGATGACCGCAACCCTACCACACACCATCATAACCAGAAACATTGTACAATATAAAGTAATATTACATTTATAGAGAAGTCCAGGACCTACAACAAATTTGGATGTGGAAGTCCTAGTTCGAAGGTTTTATTCTGGTTTATGACCATTTACAGTTATATGTTATCGCATATTTCATGATTCTATTCATTGTCAGAAAGGCCTCTCACGGCATACGATGTTAAGTAGCTATTCATTGTAATATATGTAATACAACACATTGTTATACGATTTCTTATGTAATACCAATGTGCAAATGACATTGTAAAACATGACTTTTATTGCCAATAAAAATCTATTATGGAAAAAAAAAATAAATAAAATAAAATGCAAAGTGGTTGGAGGGAAGCTTCGGAATGGCAAAGATGTTTTTATTACAAATTATGTGAGCAGACTGCAGTTCCTCTTTAAGTAGGGTATACATGTTCAGTTTTTTTTTCGTTCAACTGAATTAAAAAGTTCAGATCCCCACATCAACATAAACGATGTGTGATGTAGGGATCTCCTTTGCTGCTCTGTTTGTATTCTGACAAGGGAGATCCTCCCACCTGAATACACAGATCATCGCTCACAGCAATTGGCTGCAAGAGCTGATCGAATGCCGTTTTCCAGCATGACCATTTGACAGAAGCTGGTTGTTAGACTGACTTCTGTTGAACAGACAGCAGTACACATGGACCGAAAGTCATTTTCAGTCCATGTATACCCTGCTTTAATGCCAAAAAAAGGCCTTCATTGCTTTGAAGTTCATGTACTTCCATAATTCTAGCTATTGCAAACAGTTTTCTTCCACCACTTACACTGCACATTTGTTTGAGTAAAGCTTTTTTCAACGTTGTCATATTTTTGACATTGCTTGTTTGGAGTTTGCATTCAGAAATCCTTCATTATTTGATCCATAATACCACATATTATACATAATGCATAATAAAGATAATAACTCACCATGTGTTACCCTCTGGATCGCTCAATCCAAATGCACTATATGACCCATCATTGTGTTTGAATGTCAGCTCTCTCTGATATCCTATATAAAATAAAGTAATTACATTCAGTACAGCTATTCTCTATTTTAGTTTTCATTAGCCATTACGATAAAAGACAAAAAATCAAAGCAAACACACAAAATTAATCATTCTCTGCTATAGAGTGCTGGGGACCTTTTGTAATAACCAACTTTCATCAATACTCTGACACAAACAATGGTCCTCATTCCCCATTCATAAAGGGGGCTTGAATAAGAATGTCTGTAAAGCCCAAATCCATTGATCAGGTTCTTCCTGCCAGTTGAAACAACTAATGTGTAGGTGGTGGCCTAGTATGAGTGAGGTATTAATATTCCTGGATCTGTCACAGAATTAAATCCTTCTTCTCTGGTGCCGATGTGAAGTGAATGTGCCGTACAGATATACTTTGTTCTGGTCTTGGCTGCTACTTCTCTGATGGTTCCACACAGAATACTCAATGGGTGGCAAAACATTGAGGAGCACACAGTACAAACATTAATGAAACAAAAATGTCAAACCAAAGTGTTTATTAAACAAAGGTATCAAATAAAGCCAATGTGTTTAAAGGGAAATGCCTCCCCCTTCCTCAGGGCTGAAACTGTAGGTAAGAATGGACTTGAGTTTGAAGGACTTATACAAGAAAACTGTCAAACCTGGAAATGTTGCAGACACCAATGAACACTTTGATTCAACCTTTTTGTTACATAGTTACATAGTAGGTGAGGTTGAAAAAAGACACAAGTCCGTCAAGTATAACCTATGTGTATGATTATATGTCAGTATTACCTTGTATATCCCTGTATGTTGTGGTCGTTCAGGTACTTATCTAATCGTTTTTTTAAACTATTGATGCTCCCCGCTGAGACCACTGCCTGTGCAAGAAAATTCCACTTCCTTGCCGCTCTTACCGTAAAGAACCCTCTACGTAGTTTAAGGTTGAACCTCTTTTCCTCTAATTTTAATGAGTGGCCACATGTCTTGTTAAACTCCCTTCCGCAAAAAAGTTTTATCCCTATTGTGGGGTCACCAGTACGGTATTTGAAAATTTAAATCATATCCTCTCTCAAGCGTCTCTTCTCCAGAGAGAATAAGTTCAGTGCTCGCAACCTTTCCTCACAACTATGAATGGGCCGAACACCCCCCGGTTCGGTTCGCATCCAGAACATGCGAACAGACCGAAAGTTTGCGTGAACATTCGAACACCGTTAAAGTCTATGGGACTCGAACGTGAGAAATTAAAAGTGCGAATTTTAAAGGCTAATATGCAAGTTATAGTCCTAAAAAGGGTTTGGGGACCTGGGTCCTGCCCCAGGGGACATGTATCAATGGAAAAGAAAGGTTTAAAAAAGGACGTTTTTTTCAGGAGCAGTGATTTTAATGATGCTTAAAGTGGAAAAATAAAAGTGAAATATTCCTTTAAATATCATACCTGTGGGGTGTCTATAGTATGCCTGTAAAGTGGCGCGTGTTTTTCATGTTTAGAACAGTCCCTGCACAAAATTACTTTTCTAAAGGCATAAAAGTCATTTTAAACTGCTTGCGGCTGTAATGTAATGTCGGGTACCGGCAATATGGATGAAAATCAGTGAGACAAACGGCATGGGTACTCCCCCAAGCCCTTTGGGTCTTGTATGGATATTAAGGGGAACCCCGCACCCAAATTAAAAAAAGGAAAGGCGTGGGGCCCCTAGGCCCTATATAATCTGAACAGCAGTATACAGGCGGTGCAAACAAGACAGGGACTGTAGGTTTGTTGTTCAGTAGAATCTGTTTGTAATTTTGAACTGGTACATTTTTAAAGTGTAGCTCCTGCCAAAAAATCTATTTTAAGCTTTTTGGAAAACATAGGGAAGGGTTATCACCCCTGTAACATTTGTTTTGCTGTCTGTGCACCTCTTCAGAAGATTTCACCTCACTTTCTGTCCCAATGACAAATGTTTTTTGACAATTTGGGTTTTTTAGTGAAACAAGGATTGGTGATAAAGCATCAGCGGAGAGGAGACACGTTTTTTCCCATATTAACTCTTACAGAAGAGAATTTCCCTTCCTAGGGGTAGATTTAATCTCACTTCCTGTTGTCTCCTTCCGTTTGCAAGTAGGAGTCATTTGTAAATTGCATGTTTGAAAGTAGGGGCCTGCCCTACATACTCTGCAGAAATTGGGGCCTTAGGTGTTGGTGTTGCCACAACACTGCAAGCCCTCACAGTTACTCTTGGTGGGCGCTGGAACGGGCCCTGCTGTGAAATATTAGATCAAGAATTGTAATTACATGCACCTGTTGAACAGGGGCAGAAAAATTGGGCCTTTGGTGGTGGTGGTGTTGCCACAACACTGTAAGCCCTCACAGTTACTCTTGGTGGGTGCAGGAATGGGCCCTGCTGTGAAATATTAGATCAAGAATTGTAATTACATATCCCTGTTGAACAGGGATAGAAAAATTGGGCCTTAGGCACTGGTGCTACAACACTGCAACCCCACAGATGCTACAGTTGGAGCACAGGAATGAGCCCTGCTGCAAAGTATTGCATCAAAAATTGTAATTATACTCCCCTGTTAAACAGGGGCTGAAAATTTGGGCCTTGGGCACTGGTGCTGGTGCCACAAAACTGCAACCTCTCACAGATACTCTAGTTGGAGCGCAGGAATGAGACATGTGGATGGTTGGGAGCGAACTTCTTTCGGCGGTGCAGAAGCTGGGGCAGGGAAATTTGCCTGGTACAATCTGATGTCGGTGTACCGATAGCAGATTGCCCGCAAGTACCTGGCTGTGACACACCTAATTCTACATCTTCATTCCTCTCAGTGCAGGCTTCAGAGAGGACTGAAGGTATAGTGGGGTTGGAGATCCCAGCTGATGAGGAGCAAGGAGAGGTCCGCTTTGTTCTTTGGTGTGGGTCTTTTAGGTACGCTTGCCAACTAACTGCATGGCAAGTCGACATATATCTGGTCAAGCATGTGGTGCCCAAGCGGGTGATGTTTTGGCCATGCGAGATACTCTTGAGACATATGTTGCAAATAGCAGTGGTGGGATCTGATGCACTCGTCTCAAAAAAGGCCCACACCAAAAAAATTGTGGAATAACGCGCAGAGACAGCAGCGCCCTGCACATGCGGAGCTCTGCGGTGTGATGCAGTCAGAGTGCTGCCCTTAAGCTGACCCCTGTAGGGCATCCTGCCTCGTTGGTGATGTGCCTCCTCCTCCTCCTCTCTCATATCAGGCACCCATGTGGAGTCAGTGACCTCATCATCCCCTCCCTCCTCATCACTGGAGCAAAGCTGGCAGTATGCTGCAGCTGGGGGAACATGACTGCTAGATTGCTATCCTTCTTGGGCACCCCCTCTCTCTGGGCTCACGTTACTGCCTTCCTCTGCCTGGGTACCATGATCAGAGCCTTCAAAACGCTGGGCATCCTCCTGAAGCATGTACCCACTTTGGTCAAACAGTTCGGGGGACTCCTCAGGAGGACCTTGTGGTGCTAGGGAAGGAGTGACTGATGCCATTGAGCTGAGGGAAGAGGCCGCATTGGCAGCTGCTTTGCCAGACAAAGTACCCTGAGCCTGGATGAGAGAGGATGAGGAAGATGAGGACAACTTGGTCATCCACTCTACCAAGTCTTCTGAATGTTGCGATTCCACACGGCCAGCTGATGAAAAAAAGGACAAGCGTGTCCCACGGCCACGTGCTGATGAGGATGCACCATCTCCACGACCAGCACTGTTGCCTCTAGACACAAAGCCTGCTTGCCCTCTTTTATTGGCTTGTGACTGTCTGCCTCTCCTTGTTGGCCTTCCAGACATACTAATGGCCTGCAGTGAGATGTAGCTGCACAAAGCTGGGATGTGTATATATATATATATATATATATATATATATATATATATATATATATATATATATATATATATATACTGATACTGCAGCTAGCAGAATCAACTGCCTGCCTGTAGTATTATTAGTATGAGAACACCAGCAATTGTCTTCAGGTAGCTTTAGGTGCACACTGTGCAGAGGACACAGTACACTAACTGTAAATACTGCAGCTGCCTGCCTGTGGTACTAATAGGATCAGAAGAATACCACCAATTTTATTCAAGTAGCTTTAGGTGCACACTGTGTAGAGGACGCACTACACTAACTGTAAATACTGCAGCTACCTGCCTGTGGTATTAATAGGATCAGAACAACAGCAATTGTCTTCAGGTAGCTTTAGGTGCACACTGTGCAAATTACGCACTACACTAACTGTAAATACTGCAGCTGGTTGCGGTACTAATAGGATCAGAAGAACACCACCAATTTTATTCAGGTAGCTTTAGGTGCACATTGTGCAGAGGACACACTAAACTAAATGTAAATATTGTAGCTGCCTTTCTGTGGTACTAACAGTATTAGAAGAACACCAGCAATTTTCTTCAGGTAGCTGTAAATACTGTAAAAACACCTGCCGGCCTGTCAGTAGGAAGAGAATAGCAGGAACGGATCTAGCTAAACTGAATACAGTGTATGTGTGTGTGTGTGTGTGTATATATATATATATATATGGCTATGGCCAATTACAGCTCTCTGTACAGACGGCGCTGTGATTGGTCAAGTATGTGGGTCATAGTGAATGCTTGGCCAATCATCAGCCAGCAATGCACTGCGATGCTGCAGTGAATAATCGGTTGTGACGCGCCACTCGAATTTGGCGCGAACGGCCCATAACGTTCGCAATTTGACGAACAGTTGAACATGCGAAGTTTGAGTCGAAAATGGGTTTGACACAAACTTGAAGCTCATCCTTTATCATGAGCCACTAGCGTAGCGAAAAAAGCCAAGCTCCCCTGTCCTGGTGCCATACTCGCAGAGGTACTCATTGATGGCCCTCTGCTGCATGTGCAGCCACTGCAGCATTGCCAACGTTGAGTTCCACCTGGTAGGCATGTCACAGATGAGGCGGTTCTTGGGCAGGTTGCATTCCCTTTGGAGGTCAGCCAGCCGAGCACTGGAATTTTATGACCGCGGAAATGCCCACAGACTTTTCTGGCCTGCCTCAGGAGATCCTGTAAGCCCGGGTACCTGCACAAGAACCGCTGCACCACCAATTTAAGGATGTGAGCCAAACAGGGAACATGGGTGAAGTGTCCCTGTCGGAGGGCGGAGAGGAGGTTGGTGCCATTGTCGCAAAACCACCATTCCTGGCTGAAGCTGGTGTGGTGTCAACCACCTGAGCCTGCCCCTGCAGAGCTGCCAGAAACTCTACCCCAGTGTGGCTCCTGTCCCCTAAGCAGACCAACTCAAACACCGCATGGCATCTTCTTGCCTGAGTGCTTGCTTAGCTCCTAGGAAGAGGCCATAGAGGAAGAAGAAGAGGAGGGGTGGAGGAGAAAGGTGTGGCATCACCACTACCAGCATTTTGGAGGTGTGATGGCGGAACAAGATTCAACAATAGTTGACCCTGTCCTGAATCCTTCCCAGCTGCCAGCAGGGTTACCCAGTGTGCCGTGAAAGAAAGGTAAAATCCCTGTCCATGCCTGCTGGACCATGAGTCAACGGTAATATGCACCTTACCGCTGACCGCCCTGAGGTCAAGACATTGCCTTCCACATGTCAGTAGAGAGCTGGAATGACCTTCCAAGAAAAAAATTGGCGTTTGGGAACCTGCCACTGAGGTAGGTGGAGCAGTTGGAGTGCTAGCAATTTAGCCAAACTAGCATTCAGCTGCTGAACATGTGGATGGCTGGGACCAAATTTCTTTCGCCAGTTTAGCAACTGGGGTAGGGAAATTTGCCTGCTACAATCGGATGTTGGCGTGCCACTAGCAGATTGCCCGCAAGTGCTTGAGACACCTAACTCTACACCTTCATTCCTCTCAGTGCAGGTCTCTGAGAGGACTGAAGTTATAGTGGGGTTGGAGATCCCAGCTGATGAGGAGCAAGGAGAGGTCCGCCTTGTTCTTTGGTGTGGGTCTTTTAAGTACTGTTGCCAACGGACGGCATGGGAGCTGGACATATGTCTGGTCAAGCATGTGGTGCCAAAGCGGCTGCTGTTTTGGCCACTCTTGATACGCTTCAGACATATGTTGCAAACAGCAACTGTGCGATCTGCTGCACACATCTCAAAAAAGGCCCACACCAAAGAACTTTTGGAAAAACGCGCGGAGTCAGCAGCACCCTGCACATGTGGAGCTCTGCGGTGTGATGCAGTCGGTTGCCTGCCCTTAAGCTGGCCCCTGGAGGGCATCCTGCCTCATTGGAGATGTGCCTCCTCCTCCTCTCTTCTATCTGGCACCCACGTAGAGTCAGTGACCTCATCATCCCCTTCCTCCTCGCCACTGGAGCAAACCTGGCAGTATGCTGCAGCTGGGGGAACTGCCAGTTTCTTGTCCTTCTTGGGCACACCCTCTCTCTGGGCTCACGTTATTGCCTTATTCCTCAGCCTGGGTACCATCATCAGCCTTCAAAATGCTGTGCATCCTCCTGTAGCATGTACCCTACACTGTGGTTGAACAGTTCGGGGGACTCCTCAGGGCATGATGGTGGGGCTATGGAAGGAGTGACTGATGACATTGAGCCGATGGAAGAGGCCGCTTTGGCAGCTGCATTGGCAGACAATGTACCCTGAGCCTGGGTGACAGAGAATGAGGAGGATGAGGACGGCTTGGTCATCCACTCTACCAACTCTTCTGCTTGTTGTGGCTCAACACGGCCAGCTGCCGAAAAAAAGGACAAGCGTGCCCCACGGCCACATGCTGAGGATGCACTGTGTCCACGACCAGCACTGTTGGCTGTAGACACAGAGCCTGCTTGCCCTCTTTTAGTGGCCTGTGAGCATCTGCCTCTCCTTGGTGGCCTTCCACGCATACTGTACTGTACAATTAGATTAGCAAAACATCGCCTGAAGTTTACTAAAAACAGTACACCAGGAACGGCCTACAATAGGCTTGGCTAGACTATATATATATATATATTAAATGAACTGCAGCTCACTGAGTCACCTGCCTGAAAGTGTCTTTGAACACCTACTCCAGGAATGGCCTACTGTCAGGTATAGGCTTGGCTGGACTACAATGCAGTGGATATATATTTTATGAGCTGCACCTCATTGAGTCACCTGCCTAAAAGTGTCTTTGAATACGCAACCAGGAATGGCCTACTGTCAGGTATAGGCTTGGCTAGACAATATATATATAGACAATATATAGGCTTGGCTAGACAATATATATATATATATATATATATATATCTATATATATATATATATATATATATATATATATATATCTATATATATATCTATATATATATATATATATATATCTATATATCTATATATATATCTATATATATCTATATATATCTATATATATCTATATATATCTATATATATATATATATATATATATATATATATATATATATATATATATATATATATATATGAAATGCACTGCAGCTATCAACTGCCTGCCTGAAGTAGATTAGAAATAGTTCAGCAGGAATGGTCTGCAGTGAGATCTAGCTAACTGAATAAACTGCCTGCTCAAAGTAAATGACACACTCTCACTCTCTATCTCTCTATCGATCTCTCTATAACACCAGCAATTCACTACACAGGGCCGACGTGCAGGTGGCCTTATATAGTGTAGGTTGTGTACTTAACCCCCTGAGCCATAATTGGCCAAAGGCACCCAGCATGCGGGTCATAGTGCATGCTTGGCCAATCATCAGCCAGCAAAGCACTGCGACGACGCAGTGCATTATGGGCCGTGACGCATCACTCGAATTTGGCACGAACGGCCCATAATGTTCGATCTTCCTCGAACGATCAAACAGCCGATGTTCGAGTCGAACTTATATTCGACTCGAACAGTCAGCCCATCCCTACTCATAACTAATATCCTCCAGACCCTTTATTAGCTTTGTTGCCCTTCTTTGTACTCACTCCACTTCCAGTCATCGTTCCTGAGGATTATTGCTCAGAACTAAACAGCATACTCTAGGTGCAGGTGGACCAGAGTCTTGTAGAGCAGGAGAATTATCATTATATCCCTGGAGTTAATCCCCCTTTTAATGCATGCCAATATTCTGTTTGCTTTGTTAGCAGCAGCTTGGCATTGCATGCCATTGCTGAGCCTATCATCTACTAGGACCCCAGGTCCTTTTCCATCCTAGATTCCCCCATAGATTTTCCCCCCAGTGTACATATTGCATTCATATTTTTGCCACCCAAATGCATTATTTTACATTTTTCTACATTAAACCACATTTGACATGCAGTTGCCCATCCCATTAATTTGTTCAGATCTTTTTGCAAGGTTTCCACATCCTGCGGAGAAGTTATGTCCCTGCTTAGCTTAGAATCGTCCGCAAATACAGAACTGTTTACCCCATCCTCCACGTTGTTTATGAACAAATTAAATAGGATTGGTCCCAGAACAGAACCCCGAGGAACTCCACTATGCACCCCTGACCATTCCGAGTACTTCCTATTTATCACCACCCTCTGAACTCGCCCTTGTAGCCAGTTTTTAATCCATGTACTCACCCTATGGTCCATGCCAACGGATCTTATTTTGTACAGTACTACGTTTATGGGGAACTGTGTCAAATGCTTTTGCAAAATACAGATACACCACGTCTACGGGCCTTCCTTTATCTATACGGCAACTCACCTCCTCATAGAAGGTTAAAAGATTAGTTTGGCAAGAACGATTCTTCATGAATCCATGCTGATTACTGCTAATGATAATGTTCTCATTACTAAAATCTTGAAAATAGTCCTTTATCATCCCCTCCAAGAGCTTGCATACTATTGATGTTAGACTAACTGGTCTAATTCCCAGGGATGTATTTTGGGCCCTTTTTAAATATTAGTGCTACATTGGCTTTTCTGCAATCAGCTGGTACCATTCCACTCAGTAGACTGTCAGTAAAAATTAGGAACAATAGTTTGGCAATTACTTGACTGAGTTCCCTAAGTACCCTCGACTGCAAGCCATTCAGTCCCGGTGATTAATATTAAGTTTCCCAAGTCTAATTTTAATTCGGTCCCCTGTTAACCATGGAGGTGCTTCCTGTGATGTGTCATGAGTAGGGATGAGCTTTATGTTCAGGTCGAACATGAGTTCGACTCGAACATTGGCTGTTTACCCGTTCGCTGAACAGCGAACAATTTGGGGTGTTCGCGGCAAATTCGAAAGCCGCGGAACACCCTTTAAAAGTCCATGGGAGAAATCAAAAGTGCTACTTTTAAAGGCTTATATGCATGGTATTGTCATAAAAAGTGTTTGGGGACCTGGGTCCTGCCCCAGGGGACATGTATCAATGCAAAAAAAAGTTTTAAAAACGGCCATTTTTTCGGGAGCAGTGGTTTTAATAATGCTTAAAGTGAAACAATAAAAGTGTAATATTCCTTTAAATTTCGTACCTGGGGGGGTGTCTATAGTATGCCTGTCAAGGGGCGAATGTTTCCCGTGTTTAGAACAGTCTGACAGCAAAATTAAATTTCTAAAGGAAAAAAAGTCATGTAAAACTTATCGCTAGCGCCGGCTATACTGAATTGTCGGTCCAGCAATACACATAAATGTTCATTGATAAAAATGGCATGGAATTTCCCCACAGGGAAACCCTGAACCAAAATTGAAAAAAAAATGCGTGGGGGTCCCCCTAAATTCCATACCAGGCCCTTCAGGTCTGGTATGGATATTAAGGGGAACCCTGCGCCAAAATTTTTTAAAAAATGGCGTGGAGTCCCCCCAAAAATCCATACCAGACCCTTATCTGAGCACGCAACCTGGCAGGCCGCAGGAAAAGAAGGGGGACGAGAGCGCCCCCCCTCCTGAACTGTACCAGGCCACATGCCCTCAACATTGGGAGGGTGCTGTGGGGTAGCCCCCCAAAACACCTTGTCCCCATGTTGATGGGAACAAGGGCCTCATCTTCACAACCCTTGCCCGGTGGTTGTGGGGGTCTGCGGGCGGGAGTTCATCAGAATCTGGAAGCCCCCTTTAACAAGGGAACCCCCAGATCCTGCCCCCCCGTGTGAATTGGTAATGGGGTACAAAAATGTGTCAAAAAGATTAAAAAATACAAGAGATGGTTTTTGACAAGTCCTTTATTAATTTCTTCTTCTTTCATCTTCTTTCTTCTGGTCTTCCTTCTGTGTTCTTCTTCTTCCTCCATCTTCTTCTTCTCCATTTTCTTCTTCTCCATCTTCTTCTTCCTCCGCTCTTCTCATCCCGCATCTTCCTCTGGCTTCTTCTCAGCTCCGTCCGCACGATCCGCCTTAGTGGGAGCCTTTTGCCGCGTGACGCTTCGGTTCTCCTGACATTTCGTATATAACGGAGGGCGGGGCCACCCGGTGACCCCTCCCTCCTCTGACACACATGGGGCTTCCCTATGGCTTTCCCCGTGTTGTCAGAGGGGGCTGGGTCACCTGTTTACGTAACCTGGTGACAATAACTTGCATATAAGCCTTTAAAATGAGCACTTTTGATTATTCATGTTCGTATCCCATAGACTTTAACGGTGTTCGAACAAATTTTTTGCCTGTTCACATGTTCTGGATGCTAACTGAACTGGGGGGGTGTTCGACTCATCCCTAGTCATGAGGATAAATACTGCCATTTTGGTTACTGAAGCACCCCGATTCCCTCGTGAAGACTGAGGAGAATAATAAATTCAATACATTCGTCATCTCCCCATCCTTTGTAACCAGATATCCTTCCTCATTCTTTATGGGGCCAGTATGGTCTGTCCTCCCTTTTTTACTGTTTACATACTTAAAGAATTTCTTGGGATTTTTTTTGCTCTCCCCCCCATGTGTCTTTCGGGTTCTATCTTAGTCGCCCTAATTGCACCCTTACATTTCTTGTTGCATTCTTTATAAAGTCTGAATGCTGATGACGATCCCTCAACCTTGTATTTTTTGAAGGCCTTCTCCTTTTGCTTTTATATGCATTTTTACATTGGAGTTAAGCCATCCATGACTTTTTTTCGCTCTTTTAACCAGTTGCCGACCGTCGCATGATGATGTATGTCGGCAGAATGGCACGGGCAAGCATAAGGACTTACCTGAATGTCCTTGCCTGCCCGCGGGCGGGGGGTCCGATCGGACCCCCCCGGTGCCTGCGGCGGTCGATTCTCATCAGGGGCGATCAAAGGTGAGGGGGAGGCCACTCATTCGTGGCTCCCCCCTCACGATCGCTTCTGGCGAATGAAATGCTTCCTCGGCTTCTGTAATGTAAACAGAAGCGGAGGAAGTGATGTCATCTCTCCTCGAGCCGGTCTTTTCGTTCTGGCGCCGAAGAGAGAAGACATCCAAGAAAGTTTGCACAACACTACACTTCCAGTAGAAAACGCAGGCACACTTTTCACCCCCCATCACCCCCCAGTCACCCCCGATCACCCCCCTGTACCCCTTGTCACAGTGACACCAAAAGCAGTTTTTTTTTTCAGATTATTGCATTGGTGTCATTTATGACAGTTATAAGTGGTAGGGCAGTTAGGGTTAGCCCCCTTTAGGTCTAGGGTACTCCCCCTAACCCCCCTAATAAAGTTTTAACCCCGTGATCACCCCTCGTCGCCAGTGTCACTAAGCGATTGTTTTTCTGATCGCTGTATTAGTGACACAGGTGACACTAGTTAGGGAGGTAAATATATAGGTTCACCGTCAGGTAGTATATGGGGGTCCCTGTCGCTATAAAACACTAATAAAGGTTTTAACCCCCTGATTGCCCCCTAGTTAACCCCTTCACCAGTGATCACCGTATAACTGTTACGGGTGACGCTGGTTAGTTAGTTTGTTTATTATAGTTTCAGGGCACCCGCCGTTTATTACCTTATAAAGGTTTAACCCCCTAATCGCCCGGCGGTGATATAAGTTAAGTTTTTAGGGTCAGGTAAGGTCTGCGTCGCCCCAAGCAGCATCAGGTTAGCGCCAGTATCGCTAACACCCACGCACGCAGCATACACCTCCCTTAGTGGTATAGTATCTGAACGGATCAATATCTGATCCAATCAGATCTATACTAGTGTCCCCAGCAGTTTAGGGTCCCCAAAAACGCAGTGTTAGCGGGATCAGCCC
Source organism: Lithobates clamitans (assembly GCA_037952925.1). Taxonomy (NCBI): domain Eukaryota; kingdom Metazoa; phylum Chordata; class Amphibia; order Anura; family Ranidae; genus Lithobates; species Lithobates clamitans. The sequence continues at coordinate 1,724,636 of JBBGZY010002433.1, forward strand.
AGATACCTGCTAGCACCTGCGTTTTGCCCCTCAGCCCAGCCCAGCCCACCCAAGTACAGTATCGATTGATCACTGACACTTACAAAACACTAAGCACACATATCTGCAGCGTTCGCAAAGTCAGGCCTGATCCCTGCGATCGCTAACAGTTTTTTGGTAGCGTTTTGATACAGTCGCTGACAGTCAGGAGCTTTTTTGCCTGTTGGTCTCACTAGTGTACCACTAAATTTAGAGCCCAAAATGGCAAATCGAAGGTACACTAGTGAAGAGGACTACACGTTTCTGAGCATGACAGATAGTGAAGAGGAAGTCACTCATCTGTCAGATTCAGGCTCAGAATACAATCCTGTAGACGACAGCGGCTCCATGACAGATAGCTCTGACGATGGAGTTGTGGTCCCTGCCAAGGTCAGGCGTACCAGACCCCAAACTTCTTCTTCTGTCCTTGATGTGCAAGAACCGCAGGGCTCTCGTATGGAGTAGAGCAGTACTAGCGCCGTTATTCCTTCTGGTAAACTGGCAAGCACCAGCGGCCTAGTACTCCCTGGTCGTACATCCAGCACTGCAGTATCACATGGTGACGTGGCGAGTCCCATAAGTGCAGTTCAAGCTGGCGAGGTGGCAAGCACAAGTAGTGTCCCGCTGCCACCAAGAAGACGAACACAGGCCCATCGTGCCCATAGTGCCCTTCCTGCTGCATTCGCCAATCCGAATTGGGAACCCACCACTTCTGCAGCACCCATACTTCCCGCATTCACTGGCCAACCTGGAATTCAGATGGAAACAGTTGATTTTACGCCACTTGATTTTTATTCACTGTTTTTCACCGAAGATCTCTATAGATCTATTGTGGACCAAAGCAATTTATACGCTGGTCAACACATCGCAACTATTCCCCAGTCCTCCCTTGCCAGAGATTGGAGACCAATTACAGTCTCCGAATTTAAGCTTTTTCTGGGCCTTTCCCTCAACATGGGCATAACTAAAAAGAGTGAGTTGCGGTCATATTGGTCCACTGACCCAATTCACCATATGCCCTTAGTCTCTGCCTCCATGACCAGGGCACGATACAAGCAGATCTTGCGGTTCATGCACTTCAACAACAATGAACTCTGTCGTCCTCGTGGAGACCCTGAATACGATCAGCTCTACTAAATTCGGCCCCTCATAAACAAGTTCAACCAACCTTTTTGCAGACTTGTTTACTCCCCATCAAGTTGTCTGCGTTGATGAGTCCCTGATTACATTTTCTGGCCGCTTGTCATTCAAACAGGGCAGCACAGTGGTGTAGTGGGTAGCACTCTCGCCTAGCAGTAAAAAGGGTCGCTGGTTCGAATCCCAACCATGACACTACCTGCCTGGAGTTTGCATGTTCTCCCTGTGCCTGCGTGGGTTTCCTCCGGGTACTCCAGTTTCCTCCCACACTCCAAAGACATGCTGGTAGGTTAATTGGCTTCTGTTCAAAATTGACCCTAGTATATGAATGTGAGATGGGGACCTTGGATTGTGGGCTCCTTGAGGGTAGGGACTAATGTGGGTGTACGATGTATGTGTGGAATGCTGCGTGAATTGGCGGCACTATATGGGTACCTTAAATAAATAGGGATGATTGTAGACGCACCCACACTCACTCAGGTTGAACTGGATGGACTGGTGTCTTTATTCAACCTTACTAACTATGTAACTATGTAAACAGTACCTTCCCAGCAAGCGTGCCAGATATGGGGTCAGGATGTATAAGCTCTGTGACAGGGCCACGGGCTATACATGTAGTTTTATGGTTTACGAGGGCAAAGATAGTCACGTAGAGCCGACAAACTGCCCTGACTACATAGGAAGTGCTGGCAAGATTGTGTGGGACTTGGTGTCACCCTTATTCAGAAAGGGGTACCATTTATATGTGGACAATTATTACATGAGCGTGCCACTTTTTAGTCACCTTTTTGATCATCAAATTGGAGCATATGGCACAGTGCGATCTAATTGCCAGGGCTTTCCCCAGCGGCTTGTAGATTCCCGTCTTACGCTGGGGGAGAGAGCCTGCTTGCGGTGTAATAATTTGCTCGCTATGAAGTGGAGGGACAATAAGAATGTTTTCGTTCTTACCTCTCTTCATGCAGACACGATGGTCCAAATTACTACGGCGACTGGTGTTGTAGAGAAACCTGTCTGTGTCCACGAATATAACCAAAATATGGGAGGGGTGGGCCTCAACGACCAGTTGTTGGTGCTGTACCTAGTTGCCCGTAAGGCCAGACGCTGGTACAAAAAAAGTGTCTGTATACTTATTTCAATTGGCTTTGCTGAACGCTCATGTGCTATACAGAGCTTCAGGACAGACTGGATCCTTCCTTAAATTCCAGGAAGAGATCGTCAAAGCCCTTCTGTATCCAGACGGTGCTCTACCTCACCTTCCCCAACCAAATGCAGTAAGCCGGCTGCATGAGAGGCATTTTCCTTATGTCCTCCCGAGTACCCCTACCCAACGAGCCCCCCAAAGAAAATGTGTCTGCAGAAAGCACGGATATACAGTAGGCGTGACACCCGGTATTATTGTCCCTCCTGTCCTGACAATCCTGGTCTATGCATTGGTGAAAGTTTTGAGCGCTACCATACACTAGTTGAGTTTTAGCGTAGGGTACAGCATTGCACAGACTAGGACACACTTTCACAGGGTCTCCCAAGATGCCATCGCATTTTGAGAGACCCAAACCTGGAACCGGTTACAGTTATAAAGGTTACAGTTATAAGAAAAAAGTAAAAAAAAAAAAAAATACACAAAAAAAATCTAATAAAAAAACAAAAATAGTTGTCGTTTTATTGTTCTCTCTCTCTTCTCTCTCTATTCTTCTGCTCTTTTTTACTGTATTCTATTCTGCAATGTTTTATTGTTGTTATGTTTTATCATGTTTGCTTTTCGGGTGTGTAATTTTTTTATAGTTTACTGTGTTTTATTGTTAACCATTATTTGCTTAGCAGGTACGCCATTCAGTTGCTGCACGGATTTATTAACCTTGACAGCAACAGCGTTTGCTCCCATGATACATAAAGCCGTGACTCCAGTGCTGTCGGAGGTGATTTCACCACCACAGTTACATACTTCACCATATATGCCGAAGCGTGGGGGCAGCAGTGGGTGGAGGAGCAATTTGTTCCTACCTTTTGCGGGAGGATGCCCCCACGCTTCGACATATATATATTTTAGGCACAGGTTGCGTTAAATGTTTTATTTTCTTACTATTTTTTTTTGTATTTGCTTTGCAGGTATGGTAAGTCTTACTGTTATACTGTAATATTACTTTGTTTTATTGTTAACCATCATTTGCTTAGCAGGTACGCCATTCAGTTGCAGCGTGGATTTATTTATCTTGACAGCAACAGCGTTTGCTCCCACGATACATAAAGCTGTGACTCCAGCGCTGTTGGAGGTGATTTCAGCACCACAGTTACATACTTCAGCATATATGCCGAAGCGTGGGGGCAGCAGTGGGCGGAGGAGCGATTTGCTCCTACCTTTTGCGGGAGGATGCCCTCATGCTTCGGCATATATAAACGGTGCATATATGCCCATCATTACAAGTGGGTGGATGAAGGGAGGTATTCTAATGGTGGGCATACCCACCGATCAATCTCTTTTTTTCATTCAGCCCACAGGCTGCATGAAAAAGAAGTTTACAATATATGCCCAACAAGGACCAGCAAGGTACTGGTATGTTCCTGGACTTTGAGTGGTTATACCAGAATGATGCCTGCAGGTTTAGGTATCATCTTGGTATCATTCTTTACAGCCAGTGGTTGGCTTTCATGTAAAAGCAATCCTAGTAGCTAATTAGCCTCTAGACTGCTTTTACAAGCAGTGGGAGGGAATGCCCCCCCCTCCCACCATCTTCCATGTTTTTCTCTGGCTCTCTTGTCCCAACAGGGAACCTGAAAATGCAGCCGGTGATTCGGCCAGCTGACCATAGAGCTGATCAGAGACCAGAATGGCTCCAACCATCTCTATGGCCTAAGAAACCTGTAGCTACGAGCATTTTATGACTTAGATTTCGCCGGATGTAAACAGCGCCATTGGTAAATTGGGAAAGCATTTTATCACACCTATCTTGGTGTGGTCAGATGCTTTGAGGGCAGAGGAAGATCTAGGGTCTAATAGACCCCAATTTTTTCAAAAAAGAGTACCTGTCACTACCTATTGCTACCATAGGTGATATTTACATTCCCTGAGATAACAATAAAAATGCTAAAAAAAAAAATGAAAGGAACAGTTTAAAAATAAGATAAAAAAAGCAAAAAAAAATAAGGAAGAGAAAAAATAAATAAAAAAAAGCACCCCTGTCCCCCCCGCTCTTGCGCAACGGCGAACGCAAGCGTCAGTCTGGCGTCAAATGTAAACAGCAATTGCACCATGCATGTGAGGTATCACCGCGAAGGTCAGATCGAGGGCAGTAATTTTAGCAGTAGACCTCCTCTGTAAATCTAAAGTGGTAAACTGTAAAGGCTTTTAAAGGCTTTTAAAAATGTTTTTAGTTTGTCGCCACTGCACTTTAAAGCAATTTTAAAGCATGTCGTGTTTGGTATCCATGTGCTCGGCCTAAGATCATCTTTTTTATTTCATCAAACATTTGGGAAATATAGTGTGTTTTAGTGCATTAAAATTTAAAAAACTGTGTTTTTTCCCCAAAAAAATGCATTTGAAAAATCGCTGCGCAAATACTGTGTGAAAAAAAAATGAAACACCCACAATTTTAATCTGTAGGGCCTTTGTTTTAAAAAATATATATAATGTTTGGGGGTTCAAAGTAATTTTCTTGCAAAAAAAAATAATTTTTTCATGTAAACAAAAAGTGTCAGAAAGGGCTTTGTCTTCAAGTGGTTAGAAGAGTGGGTGATGTGTGACATAAGCTTCTAAATGTTGTGCATAAAATGCCAGGACAGTTCAAACCCCCCCCCAAATGACCCCATTTTGGAAAGTAGACACCCCAAGCTATTTGCTGAAAGGCATGTCGAGTCCATGGAATATTTTATATTTTGACACAAGTTGGGGGAAAGTGACAATGTTTTTATGGTTTTTTTGGGGGGTTTTTTGCACAAAGTTGTCACTAAATGATATATTGCTCAAACATGCCATGGGAATATGTGAAATTACACCCCAAAATACATTCTGTTGCTTCTCCTGAGTTCGGGGATACCACATGTGTGAGACTTTTGGGAGCCTAGCTGCGTACGGGACCCCGAAAACCAAGCACCACCTTCAGGCTTTCTAAGGGTGTAAATTTTTGATTTCACTCTTCACTGCCTATCACAGTTTCGGAGGCCATGATGGCACAAACCCCCCCAAATGACCCAATTTTGCAAAAGAGACACCCCAAGCTATTTGCTGAGAGGTATGGCGAGTATTTTGCAGAGCTCACTTTTTGTCACAAAGTTTTGAAAATTGAAAAAAGAAAAAAAATACATTTCTCTTGCCTTTCTTCCTTTTCGAAAACAAATAAGAGCTGCAAAATACTCACCATGCATCTCAGCAAATAGCTTGGGGTGTCTACTTTCCAAAATGGGGTCATTTGGGGGGGGTTGTGCCATCTTGGCATTTTATGGCCTTCAAAACTGTGATAGGTAGTGAGGAGTGAAATCAAAAATTTACGCCCTTCGAAATCCTGAAGGCGGTGCTTGGTTTTCGGGGCCCCGTACGCGGCTAGGCTCCAAAAAAGTCCCACACATGTGGTATCCCCATACTCAGAAGAAGCAGCTAAATGTATTTTGGGGTGCAATTCCACATATAACAATGGCATGTGTGAGCAATATATCATTTAGTGACAACTTTTTGTAAAAATGTTTTTATTTTTATATCATTATTCAATCACTTGGGACAAAAAAAATAATATTCAATGGGCTTAACATGCCTCTCAGCAATTTCCTTGGGGTGTCTACTTTCCAAAATGTTGTCATTTGGGGGGGTTTGTACTGCCCTGCCATTTTAGCATCTCAAGAAATGAGTCATAAACTAAAAGCTGTGTAAATTCCAGGAAATGTACCCTAGTTTGTAGACGCTATAACTTTTGCGCAACCCAATAAATATACGCGTATTGACATTTTTTTTTACCAAGGACATGTGGCCGAATACATTTTGGCCTAAATGTATGATTAAAATTGAGTTTATTGGATTTTTTTATAACAAAAAGTTGAAAATATCATTTTTTTTCAAAATTTTCGTTTTTTTTCCATTTATAGCCCAAAAAATAAAAACCACAGAGGTGATCAAATACCATCAAAAGAAAGCTCTATTTGTGGGAAGAAAAGGACACAAATTCCGTTTGGGTACAGCATTCCACGACTGCGCAATTAGCAGTTAAAGCGACGCAGTGCAAAATTGTAAAAAGTGCTCTGGTCAGGAAGGGGGTAAATCCTTCCGGGGCTGAAGTGGTTAAATTTATTTCCCAATGGGATGCATTGGCTAATGCCCTTATTTACTATGCTCTTAAAGCAAACCCATCTCTCCTCCATGTTCTTTGTTCCTAAGATTTTATCCCAATGTATATCTTCTAGCAAGGTTCGTAGTTTAGGGAAGTTGGCTCTTTTGAAATTCAGTTTCTTTGTATTCCCCTTATGTTTCCTATTTGTGTGATTTATACTGAAGCCAATTGACCTGTGATCGTTGTTTCCTAAATTGCCCCGTATTTTCACATTCGTGATCGGGTCTGTCTTATTGGTAATCAGTAGATCCAGTAAGGCTTTATTTCTAGTTGGTGCGTCTACCATCTGACCCATGAAATTGTCTCATAAGACATTTAGGAACTGGTGAGCCCTAGACTATTGCATGGTGTCCTCCGCCTAGTCTATGTCTGGATAATTAAATTCCCCCCATTATGATAACATTTCCCATCCTAGCTGATAATCCAAATTGTGATAGGAGATCCATCTCTCCCCTCCTCCCCCAGGTTAGGGGGCTATAGCATACTTCAGGTATTATTTTCCCCTTAGCTTCATCCCAATGGAGCTCTACCCATAAGGATTTCACCTCCTCCCTAGCTTCTTTAGTGATGTCATCTCTCACATCCACTTGCACATTATTCTTGATATATAGGCACACCCCTCCCTCTTTTTTACCCTCTCTATCCCTGCGATAAAAGGTATACCCTTGAATGTTTGCCAGCCAATCATGAGAGCTTTTGAACCAGGTCTCCGAAATTCCCACAAAGTCCAGATCCTCCTCATACAACAGTATCTTCAGTTCATCCATCTTGTCTGCCGGGCTCCTGGCATTGGTGAACATGCCACATAGTTTAGACCGGTCGCATACTATCCTCTTACTGGGTGTTCCGAGATTGCAACTTGGACTTGTTACTATACTTACCTTGGTTTTATGTGCTTTGGTCAGCCTACCACTAATGCCCCCAATACTACCCCTGGAATATGTTCCACGCTGACTATCTCTACCTTTGGACCCTCCCCCCCATAACCTAGGTTTAATTAAGCTGAGGGGTTATACATCTCTTGGATAAAAAGAATATAGAAAAAAGTTGGTTGTCATAATCACACCTGGGTTATGATTTACCAAGATGACAATGATCAAACCTCTGCGGTTTAATCTCATATGCCCAATGGCAACAGATTACACCTATTTTCTTGTCAAAGAGGTTTATTGATTTTAAGATAAGACATATATAGAAACAGGCATCAAGTACATGTGTATACAAGAGGGTAATTGGGCAATCAGTCTTAATAATATAAGAGTTACAAGCAACAAAGACGAGTGCTGGTAAGTAAAGTCAGCTGGCTAGTACTGTAAAGTTGGTACCTTAAACATACACTGGAGAAGATGACGTAGGTGATTGCACCCAAACATAGTAAAATTCTGTGTAGATGATCACACTTTCATAATAGTGAGTGATGAAGCCACCTGTTCAGTTTTTGCACAGCAAAACTTTAGCAAACCTTCAAAGCAAGCTCCTCTGTGAGCCCCAGTGTGCTGCCAGCAAGTTCAGCAAGTTCAGCATGGAGAATGGAAAATTGCAGCTCTCCTATCCCGTCACTTTACACTGAACCTGGAAGTGCTCAGCTCTCAGTCCAAGCTGTCAGACTCCTGGCTTGGTTGCCTGGTAAGTTTTATAGTTTGGGGTTCTATGTCAGTCGTTTAATGTGTAAAAGAGGATACAGAAGGTGAAATAGTTTATAATCTATTTGGGTATATAAGGGAGGATACTGGAGGCATAACTTACAGGTCATCAGAGAATCAAGTAGTAATATTGAAGATGATCTGTGTATATGCCACCACTCCAAGACACCCCATGAAAAACCCAGAGGCATGTGTGCCAATTAAAGAGGAATATATGTCTATATAGAGATGTAAAGATCTAAAGACCACATCTTACTACTAATAAAGCATGTATTCCTCATTAAATGTGTTTATGGTTTTAAGGGTTAAAAAAAGATTAATTGATTTGGCCAGTCAGATGTAATAAACATATTTTAACAGCTCCCCCTCTGATTGCCTCAATCTCTATGATCAAGCCCAGGATTGAATGAAACGCACTAGAGACGTGGTCTCAGATGGGTGGTTTTGCAGTAAGCGTTGTGTGTCCTTTCTGCATGCTCATTAAACCTACTAGACCTTTTAAATGTCATCATCATTGTGGGATCTGATTCTTAATATTTGAAGTGGTTCTAAAGGCTCAACTTTTTTTACCTTCATGAATTTTATGCATGAAGGTAAAAAACCTTCTTGTTGCAGCAGCCCCCCTAATACTTACCTGAGCCCCATTGCAATGCAGGGATGTGCACGAGAGCCTCAACTCTCCAGCTATCCCACCTCATTGGTTGAGACAGCAGCGGGAGCCAGTCCTATGAATCACAGCCAGTGAACCAATGAGGAGAGAGGGGGGATGGACATGCAGAGCAGCAGCTCAAGAACGAGCCTGCTTGGGTGCCCCCTCAGCAAGCTGCTTGCTCTGGGGGCAAGAGGAAGGGCCCAGGAGCACCAGCAGGGGATCTGAGAAGTGGAGGATCAGGGCTGCTCTGTGCAAAACCACTGCACAGAGCAGATGAGTGTGACACGTTTGTTATTTAAAAAAAAAATTGCCTTTAATATCACTTGAGGTGAAAAAAATTGATATATTTTTCTTATATTGTAATATGTGAACAAGGTAAATATATGGAGGGGCCTTTTACTGGGACCCTGTTTTGTCTTAATCCAGTACAGAGTTTATACATTAAAGGTATCAGCTTATATTCTAATTTATGAGAATATAATTCTGGAAAAAAAAGGCAGTCATCAGGACTAGCGGGCATCAGCAGATAGTCTAAACATTATTGTTAATCTCAATGCAAAGGTTAAAATAACAATTTTGGATAGATATTTTATCATTCGTAATGAGTAGCTCACCAATATTGAGAAATGTGATAGCTTTGCTCTTGATCTCATCGGTCAACTGATGAGTCTCCTCCAGATACTGCAGAATGAAGATGTTGGGGGCAAAGAGGACCATGTTCTGCTCTCCACACCCATATGACATGGCCAGGAGCCGGTCCAGGTTTTCCAGGGCTGTGCCCATCAGATCTCCTATTAAAGAGACAAATCATAGAAATATAGAAAAGTGATGGCATAAAAAGACAGAGTAGTCCATCGAGTCTGTCCATTATTTTTTTTTATTTGTTGGTTGTTTTATTTATTTATCTTTGTTTGTTTGTTTTTTCATTAACTTTTTCCTTAGCTTATTTCAAGGATCAACTACCCTTCAGTAAAATAATACTTTCTAAGTTTAGTTTTGAACTTTCCTCCAGTTAGTTTGAGGTCATGTCCCCGTGTTCTATTTTGGTTTCATATTGAAAAAACTGCCCTTCTGAACCTTATTCACCATCTTGATGTACTTAAAGGTTTCAAATCATCTCTCCCCTTTACCTTCTTTCCTCCAGACTTCAAATATTTAGTTCCTGAGGTCGTTTCCCCAAACCTTTCACCATTTTTGTTACCCGTCTATTTCAAATATCAAGAAATGTCAGAGTCTTCTTGTGTATTTAATGGTTTCCAGGAAGCATATTATTATTGCTTTACACATAGCAGGGCAGGCCCAGAGAGGATGAGTTAAGCTGCCTAAATTACCACCAAATAAATTTCATATTTTACTGTTCTAGGATATTATGGAGATAATCCTCTTGTAAGACTCTTCTGAATGTGACTGCTTACTTTGCTAAAAAGCTGCAATACAATCTACTGAACCTTTTTATATGGGCTAATGATAGTAGTTAAAATGTTCTGCATGGAATACTAGTGTGCTAAGTACAAGAACAACTGAAGGACAAATCTTATTTTCAACAATGTCTAAGTATTGGAAGATCTAAAAGCCTCACTACTGTTGACAACATCACTAGTGTACTATCAATGTATAAAAATATCTAAAGGCCACAACATATTACTAGTGTACTATCTATTATTTAGATGAACTAAAGGCAACATCTTAATGCTAGTGTAGTATCTATATATAGAAAGATCTGATGGCCACTTCCAATTATTAGTGTACTATCAATGAATAGAAAGATCTGAGGCCCACAACTTTTTACTTTGGAAAAATGCCAAAGTCTTCTTTTGTATTTAGTGGTGGAAGAATTATGTATCTATGAATAGGAAAAACTAAAGGCCACATCCTAATACTAGTGTATTAGTGTGCTAACATGTTAGCATTGAAATCACAAGAGAGGTTTAGGGTTTACATTTACTTTAAGTGATTACATACAACTTACCCAGAACGGTTACATAGGCTCTTTCAGAATCTTTTAGAATATTCTCTGGAATTTGCAGAAAGATGTTCTCTGTCTTTGATTCTCCTGATGTAAATACACTGGTGTTAGATTCACATAAAGGCAAAACAAGCAAAATACAACAGTGATAAAGATCAGTGGTTCTCAACCGTATTGAGACCAGGTCTTGGTAAATTCTTTTATAACCTTTTATGCTCCAACAGTAAAAAAAAAAAAAAAAAGTTTATACTTACACAATAAAAGTATGGAAAAAACGAACTATTTATAATGTGCCAGGAGGCTCTGAATGGGGTTGGGTGTCAGTGTGGGGATGAGGGTTCTGGGTGGGATTAAAGTACTCTGCATTAGACTTGATGGCCTTGTAGAGGATGAGGTTCTGGAGGGGGCAGGGGTCTCTCAGGGTCACTGGGGGCTTTGCAGGATACTGTGGAAGGGTAGGAGGCCATGTGGGATGCTAAGGGCTTTGTGAGGGCTGAGAGCTCTCAGGGGGCCAATGGCACTGTGGGGGTGGTTTAGGGGCACTACTGGCAAATATAAGAGTTTGGGAGCTATATGGGAATTGGGAGGTACTGTGGAAGGTTAGGCGATCTGCAGATGGCTGAAAGTCCTGGAGGAGGGAGGCTGTTGCCTGGAAGCTGGCCATTATCCAGTGGTTGAGAACCACTGATATAGGCCATATATGTTATTCATGCTCTAACTTAAACTTAATTTGGGTGCGTGTGTGTATGTGTATATACCATAACACATGTAACATACATCAACGTTTACAAATCCAGACTTTTATTAAATTAGATAGATGTCAACGTTACTTTAAGGGGAGTTTGCAGAAATAGGAGTTAACCTAGTGTATGATTAGATGTTAGACATGCACACAGCTTCATCAAGGCAAATTATATCTGTAGGCAAAACCTTTTTTTACTTTTGGGTAGAGGGTAGGTTAGACAGGATTTTATTACTGTTTGTGTCCCCACTGGGAAGATTCACACTCTCTTTTTGTAGTGGTGACCACTGTCACCTAGAAAGAAAGTGAGGGAAAATCCAAACTTGTAGTCCCCAGAAAAAGAGGTAAGGGTAAACGGGGACACCTTTTCCAATCGTTCAATTTTCCTTGCACATGGCTGTACAGCATGCAGAGCCTGCATAATGACGTCCCTATTACCCTCGGCTGCCATTTATTTTTTGGGGGGGTGGGGGTATCTATTTCAGGTAGTTTTAGTTCATTTAATTTAGAATTCTGTATTTTTTAAATGTATTGTATTTGTGTACTGTCACGTTAACTTTTTCATTTTCCATCAGTTTTTTTTATCTCGTACTGTGAAAATATCAAGGCTTTGAAGGAGCCATTTCTGACACAAGAGCAAGTCTATGGTAAAAGAGAAAAGGAGCTTTTTTAACCTAAAGAGCCTTTTAAAGCCTATTACACTGAAAAAGCTACCAAAAGAACTTTGTAATTTCCCATTATCCTATACACTTTGCCAAAATGGTGAGATTTCACTGAAATTCCACACTTTTTTTCAGGGAAATGAAAATGCTCAATTTTTTGTATCCATTGAGAGGCCATGCCATGCAAGTTTAAAATGTTCCCTTCAATAGGTATAAGTTATGCATCTGTCTATCACCCTGCATTTTATGTCCCATTGCATGTTGTGGCTTATTGTGGCAGCAGAGATCTGTGTGACTGAAGGGTAGACAGTTATATGACTTTGATGGGTCACATGACTGGGCTGCTCTTTTATTTTTTTTCTTACAGGATTATCGCTTATTCTTATTGTGCTTCCTGAAGTTGACAAAGCACATTTGTAAAATGTATCACTGTATTTATATGAAGGAAAATCACAAATGTGATTTTGATAAATATGGAATCAGATTACAACGTCAAGTAAAATATTGCAATTCCTCTTTAGCTTAAAGTTTTGGATAGAGTGGAAATGGGTTAGACCAACTAAGATTTTTGATGCCCTTTGTGTCCCAGTTCAAGAGGTTCAGTCTTTTTATTAGTCCTGTGACCATGATAACCAAAAGGGAAAGAAAAGCCCAATATATGAGCATTCCTCAGAACAGGAATAGAGGGGGTGGGTATCTTCCAGTAGGCTTGGTGACTACCAGGATTTCCCTCACTTTGTAGGGATTTCCTCTCACTTCCTGATGTGGATTTGGCACAGGGCTAAAGGGAAATCTTCCCAATGGGAATGGGATGACAAACAAAACAACCTTACAGGGGTTATAACTCACCCTTACCTTATCCAAAATGAAAAAGAAAAAAATCTTTTGCCTTCACTAGTTTTATTTTTGGTCTATCCTTTTGTAAATACTTTTTTGGTTTTCTTGCACCTGGCCTTTATTTAGCTTTCTAGATTTCGGTACGTGTTCTGGGAACTTGTAGGCAGGTGTATTTTGTCCTCCCTGCCTAGGTGGTGCTGCTCTGCAGCCACCATGCATAGAGAGTGGAGGGTAGAATGAACCTATGAGGCCTCCATAGGTTTCATCAGGAGAACAGCTGTCCAATTGGGTACTGCTACCCCAGGTGACCTCTGCGGTCACCTTTGATGGGGCAATGCTTATAAAAAGTACTGACTCACTGCAGTTGGCAGGCATTTTGCGTGTGGTTATGTTAGGGACAGAAACCCACTTGCTAGTGAGAGTGTACATAGCGTAGGGAGAGGTTCCAGTGGAGGAGGGACAGAGTTGGGACTGTCCGCCTATTCTACAGATAGGATCCTTCCCTCTTCAGTTACACGCCCGCCTTCCAGCTGCCCCCTCTGCCAGGTGTTTTCAGCATTAGTGTATCGCTCCAGGCTACTGTTACACAGTTCTCTGTAGATGTTGCTGACCAGACTGTTGCCATCACATAGGCTTTGTTACTGTTTTGTTGTGACTTTGACCTTAATACACTTCCTTGAAAATTCGGGTCTCTATGTGTCTTCCCCCCCCTCTGGGTATCCAGCGCTTGGGCCCTGCTTACACACTCGTAATCAGTTTACATAAATTTGCACTGGAAAGGCACTTACATGGGAAATTTTCTATGGTGGGCTATGGTTATTGGGTCCAGAAACAGACAAACGCATTAAATATTTGTTTTTCTATATCCCCCAGTTATAGAATGCACAGTAATTCCTTACCATCTTGGTTACAAAGCAGTGAACTGTAAGACTTGTCTTGTAGGACTCCTCCAGGCTGCAAGTACAAATTAACAAAGTTTAGCTAAAAGAACAAAGGGGACCAAGAGCAAAGATGAGATTGATGATTGGGGTTGATTTACTAAAGGAAAATAGGCTGTGCACTTTGCAAAATGCAGTTGCACTCTGCAAGAGCAGTTGCTCCAGAGCTTAGTAGATGAGGTAAAGCTTCACTTTGAAAAGAATACCCAATCACGTGCTAGGAAAATAAATAAAACAGCATTTTTGCCAACACATGATTGGATGATGGAAGTCGGCAGAGCTTCTGCTCATGCACTATGGTCTGGAGCAACTGCTTTTGCAGAGTGTAACTGTACTTTGCAAAGTGTACAGTCTATGTGCCTTTAGTAAATCAACTCCAACTCAATTTACTAAAGGCAAATCCACTGTGCACTAGAAAGTGCAGTCACTGTAGATCTGAGGGGAAGATCTGAAATGAGGGGAAGCTCTGTTGATTTTTATCATCCAATCATGTGCAAGCGAAAAATGCTGTCCACCTCCAATTTTTTTCTTTTTTCTCTCTTCTTTTTTCCTGTTTTGGATATGTTTTCCACATATAATTTTTTATATATTTTTTCATTTGAAAGAAGAAAAATGTGTGAGTGTGGCGCTGTCCCAAAGTTGCAGAAGAAATGTCTGCATATATACAGTTTTATCAAAAGTGTCACATGTGTATTCCTTTAAGTGAAATATGTATGGCAGTTATTACTACTCCTGTGGGTTAAAGTGAATGGTGATTTAAACATGAGAAGCATAATGAGTGCAATAAATCGCATCCAAGGTGTCTAGTGCTGTATTCCCTCAAAAGGAAAATACAGTATTAACCACTGCTAAGAGCATGAAGCGGTCTGTGTCTAAACACTAGAAAACACAAAGTTGCAATAAATACATCACACGTGACATGCAAAAAATTCTAAAGTGTCTAGTGCTAAATAAATAAATATTAAAATGTTGTTCTACAAACGTTGCAAATAACAAAGTGACACTTTTGATAAAACTGTATATATGCAGACATTTCTTCTGCAACTTTGGGACAGCGCCACACTCACACACTTTTCTTTTTTCACTTTTTCCGCTCATTCCACCCCCTGTGGAGTCAGCGTATGTGAGGGCAGCAGTCTATCAATTTAGGAATATACTTCCCACCTAGGCTTCTAATTACACCCATTAGTGCGGACTCCCTATTTCCTCTATATTTTTTTATTTATTATTGTATATACAGTACATATTTTTTTCATAAATGTTTTCTTTATATTTTTTTCTTATATATTTTTATATACATATTTATTTATATTCTTTTTTCTTTTTTATTGTACATATATATAGATGCATAATTTCTTTTTTCTTTTTCCATTTTGTTATTGTTCTTGTATAATGGATCTATGCATTTATTTTATGTCCGTTTCATTGTTAGTCTATCAGTTTATCCCAGCCATGCATTGGATTATAATTCTGATTCCAACATGGCTGGGACACAGAAATGGTTCCACTGACCTCACTCACACCTGGGTTTCACACAGTGGGAGGTCCTATTTAACCGGTTCAATACAGGGCATTTTCACCCCCTTCCTTCCCAGACCAATTTTTACTTTTCAGCGCTGTCACAATTTAAACGACAATTCCGCGGTCGTGGGACCTTGTACCCAAACAAAATTGATGTCCTTTTTTCCCACAAATAGAGCTTTCTTTTGGTGGTATTTGATCACCTCTGCAATTTTTATTTTTTGCGCTATTAACAAAAGAAGAGCGACAATTTGGAAAAAACACAATATTTTTTACTTTTTGCTATAATAAATATCCCAATTTTTTTTAAAAAAAAATAATTTTTTCCTCAGTTTCAGCCGATACGTATTCTTCTACATATATTTGGTAAAATTTGCAATAAGCGTATATTGATTGGTTTGCGCAAAAGTTATAGCGTCTACAAAATACGGGATAGATTTATGGCATTTTTAAAAAAAAATTATTTATTTTTTTTTTTTTTACTAGTAATAGCGGCGATCTGAGATTTTTTTTATTTTTTTTTCATGACTGCGACATTATGGCGGACACATCGGACACTTTTGACACATTTTTGGGACCATTCACATTTATACAGCGATCAAGGCTATAAAATTGCATTGATTACTGTATAAATGTGACAGGCAGGGAAGGGGTTAACCACTAGGGGGACACAAGGGGTTAATTATGTTTCCTAAGGGAGTGATTCTAACTGTAGGGGGAGGGCACGCACAAGGGGAGGAGACCGATCAGTGTTCCTCTGTACTGGGAACACAGATCGGTCTCCTCTCAACTGACAGGACGTGGATCTGTGTGTTTACACACACAGAGCCACGGTCCGGCCCAGTTAACGGGCAATCGCGGGTACCCAGCAGCAATCGCGGCCACCGGGTACACGCACTGGGTCCCGAGCAATGGCGTGCGCGCGCGCCCCCTAGACGGCCGGGAATCCCAGGACATCATACGACGGCCACCCAGGATGGGAGATCCGCCATTTGACTATGGCCCGGTAATGAAGTGGTTAAGGAAGGTCAGCGCTTCATTTTAGGGCAATGATTAATCACATGATTCCGGTGTGAAAAGTGTCTGCCTTGTTGCTGTCTCCTTTGGTGTGTTACTTTGTTTTATGGATAAAGTATCAAGAATAAAGGACTCATATTCATATCTTGGTGTGCAGCCATTCCTTCTTTTTAAATCTACAGCGACTGCAATTCCAAGTGCACTTGCCTTTAGTAAATAAACCCCACAGTAGCCATTAAGAATTATTTTTTCTTAGACAAATCTTTGAAATGTTAAATCGAATTGGTTACTTTGGTCTACAGCAGTGGTCGCCAACCTTTTCCGACCTCCCGGACCACTGAACTCACAATTTTGAATCCCGTGGACCACTAACATGAATTTTGCATACCTTATACACACAATACTCTGGCTCTCTTTCCCCTAGCCTGGATCACACTGCTTCCTTATACACACAAGGCACATCTCTCTGCCCCCCTCTGCCCCGTCTCCACACTCTGCATCACACTGCTACCTTACACAGACTCATCATTCGATCTCACCTCTTTATCCAGCAATGTGCCTGAGCTCGGTGCTCCTTCCCAGTCTGTGATCAGTGCTGCCATTAGAAGTCCCCTCCTTCTTCACCACTCTCTGCACTACTCTCGGCGCCTCCCTCCAAGTTCACAGGAGCCGGAACTAGACATGTGCATTGCCAAAAAAATTGTTCGTTTTTGTCTCATTTGTTTTTTGTGTTTTTTTTTTTTTCATTTTTCGGGTCATTCGTTATGATCGCAATTTGTAAATTCGTAAATTCAAAAATTCGTAAATTTAAAAATTCACAAATTCGTAAATTCATAAAACTTGTACATTTGAAAATTTGTAAATCTGTAAATTTGAGAATTCACAAATATGTAAATTCATAAAATTCATAAATTTGAAATTCGAAAATTTGAAAATAAGAAAGAAAATCCGAAAATTCTAAAGAACAAAAATCTGAAAATTTGAAATAACTAACTAATAATAATTAACTATTAAATTATAGGTATTGGAATTTCCTTTCGAATTTGGCTGTTAAACGAATACGAATTTATCCAAAGTTCAGAATTATACAAAATAACGAATGCTGCATCTAAACAAATGGAACGGATCAAATTAATAATAAATAATAATGATAAAAAGTTTTATTATTATTATTATTTATTAATAATTTGTTACGTTCCATTTGTTTAGATATGGCATTCATTATTTCGGATAATTTGTAACTTCGGATAAATTCATATTCGTTACGTTCACTAACAGCCAAATTTGAAAGGAAATTCCAATACCTATAACTTTAGAGTTAGTTATTTCAGATTTTCAGGTTTTCAGATTTTCTTATTTCAGAATTTCCAAATTTCAGAATTTTCGAGTTTTCTAATTTCCAAATTCCTGAATTTCCTAATTTTTGAATTTCCTAATTTTCGCATTTCCGAATTTTCGCATTTCCGAATTTTCGCATTTCCGAATTTCCGAATTTTCAGTTTTTCAAATTTTCGAATTTTAGAAAAAATTTGTTAAATGGGTTTTCGTTAATTTGGATGTTTACAAATTAATGAATTTGTTGAAATTGGTTAAAAAACAAATTTGGAACTAAATGAATTGCACATGTCTAGCCAGAACTACAGAGGCGGCACCGGGTATCAATGCGTGCTAACAGTATTAAGAACAACACAGGAAACATTGGGCGGTATACATCCAGCACAATGTTGATTTGCGACAGAACCCCTGGTGACCACCAAAATGTTCTCATGGACCACTAGTTGACAACCGCTGGTCTACAGCATTTTGCACAACTGCATTTTACCATAGGACTGCTAGGGTGACTTCCTAATCCTGTATAAGCAAATAATTTGGAATCAAGGGTCTTGTTTTCAGCCAGTTTCTTGGATATATTTTAAGTGAGATAAAGATCACCAGATTTTAATGCAACCAATAATGTGTGTACATAGCATAAGGTAACAACTGCAAGACCAGAATTACAAATGTGTTCCACCCTTTATATCACCTGAATAGAACTATGAAAATGAATTATCATGATACTAACCTGTACAAGAAGTGGCTTACTAATTGTATCAGAGCTGCCTTGTGTGGGCACAATAGGTATTTCATTCTGACACAGGTCCAATGAGTTAACAGCTTCTGTCCTCATTGTAATATTTACTTCTCCTGGAAAGAAAGAAACATGCTAAAGTAATGAAATGGTAGCTATTAAGATCGCCTAGCTAGGTGCACCTAAATCCTAAGTTTAGGTTGAATTAAAAAAAAAAAAAAAAAAGATTAGAACAAGGAATGGTAATTACGTTTTTCTTGTGCCGGTGCCAGCTATCATAGTTGAAATCCAAAGTCCTATGCCCCCCCCATACCTCACAGCCATAGAATTCCAGTGTTGCAGGGGTTAATACAAGCTTGGGAGGACCTGTCATAGGCGCTCACCTAGAGTCCTTACTATGTCTGTCCTTTCTTCCTCCCTTCCTCCATTTATAAAAGCTGTACTAACGCTTCCATAAATGAAAAGCAATCTATGAAAGGAGAATAGGGAGGTGAACAATTTATAGAGGGTTTTTCATTCATGTAAGAAAAAGTACAGCTTCCATGAATGGAAGAGGGGGGCAGAGAGATTGTGCATAGTCAGCATTCTTGATGAGTGCCTGTGACAGGTCCAGCCCTCATTTTAACTCCCCGCAGCACCAGAAGGAGTACAGCTGCAGGGTATGGTAGGAGCAGAGGACTTCAGATTTCAACTATGACAGCCAGAACCAGCACAAGCGACATTTTGCATTAAATGTAAGCATGGGCCCTTGTGCTGATTTAAAGAAAAATGACCCAAACTTAGACTTTAACTGGGGCCTCAAGCAACATAACCTGCTATAGACCACTCTAACCAAAAGACAGGACTATAGCCAAATAAAGAGAAGAAAGAGTAGTTGAAGTTTGACATTTGGAAGCTGCCATTGTTGACTTGTTTAAGTACAGGCTCCCAGGTTGTTTATTTATTATGTACTAGGTCACTGACCTGGAACAAGCTTGTGGAATGAGGAGTTAAGACTATTGAGACTTCATTCCATACTTGTTTCAGGTCAGTAACTCACCAGGAAGTGAAACCAAGGTCGGACAGGATGGGCCGAACACCTCCCGGTTCGGTTCGCATCAAGAACATGCTAACGGACCGAATGTTCGCGTGAACATTCGAACACCTTTAAAGTCTATGGGACTCGAACGTGAGAAATCAAAAGTGCGAATTTTAAAGGCTAATATGCAAGTTATTGTCCTAAAAAGGGATTGGGACCCGGGTGCTGCCCCAGGGGACATGTATCGATGGGAAAAAAGTTTTAAAAATGTTTTTTCGGGAGCAGTGATTTTAATGATCCTGTGAAATATTCCTTTAAATATCGTACCTGGGGGGTGTCTATAGTATGCCTGTAAAGTGGCGCTTGTTTCCCATGCTTAGAACAGTCCGAGAGCAAAATGACATTTCTAAAGGAATAAAAGTCATTTAAAACTGCTTGAGGTTTTAATGTAATGTCGGGTCCTGGCAATATGGATGAAAATCAGTGGGACAAATGGCATGGGTACCCCCCAGCCCATTACCAGGCCCTTTGGGGCTTGTATGGATATTAGGGGGAACCCTGCACCTAAATTTAAGAAAGAAAAGGCATTAGGCCCCCAGGTCCTATACACTCTGAACAGCAGTAAACAGGCGGTGCAAACAAGACAGGAAGTGTAGATTTGTTCTTATGTAGAATCTGTTTGTAATTTGGAACAGGTACAATTTGTAAGCTCCAGCCAAAAAATTTATTTTAAAGCTTTTTGGAAAACATAGGGAAGGGTTATCACCCCTGTAACATTTGTTTTGCTGTCTGTGCCCCTGTTCAGAAGATTTCACCTCACTTTCTGTCCCAATGCCAATTGGATTTTGAAAATTTGGGGTTTTTAAGGGAAACAAGGATTGGTAATAAATCAGTGGAGGAGACACCTTTTTCCCATATTAACTCTTACAGGAGAGAATTTCCCTTCTTAGGGGTAGATTTCCTCTCACTTCCTGTTGTCTCCCTCCGTTTGTAAGTAGGAGTCGTTTGTAAGTCAGATGTTTGAAATTAGGGGAAGCCTGTATATACTATACGGCCTGCCCTATACAGTCTGCGGAAAATTGGGCCTTAGGTGTTGGTGGTACCAGAACACTGTAAACCCTCAAAGTTACTCTTGTCGGGCGCTGGAATGGGCCCTACTGTGAAATATTATATCAAGAATTGTAATTACATGCCCCTGTTGAACAGGGGCAGAAAAATTGGGCCTTAGGCAGTGGTGGTGGAGGTGGCACAACACTGTAAAGCCTCACAGATACATTTGTTGAGCGCAGGAACAGGCCCTGCTGTGAAATATTAGATCAAAAATTGTAATTACACGCCCCTATTAAACAGGGGCATAAAAATTGGGCCTTAGGCAGTGGTGGTGGTGCCACAACACTGCAACCCCTCACAAGTAGGGATGAGCCGAACACCCCCCGGTTCGGTTCGCACCAGAACCTGCGAACGGACCGAAAATTCGCACGAACGTTAGAACCCCATTGACGTCTATGGGACTCGAACATTCAAAATCAAAAGTGCTCATTTTAAAGGCTAATTTGCATGGTATTGTCCTAAAAAGGGTTTGGGGACCCGGGTCCTGCCCCAGGGGACATGTATCAATGCAAAAAAAACGTTTAAAAACTGCCGTTTTTTCGAGAGCAGTGATTTTAATGATGCTTAAAGTTAAAAAAAAGGAAAATATTCCTTTAAATATTGTACCTGGGGGGTGTCTATAGTATGCCTGTAAAGTGGCGCGTGTTTCCCATGCTTAGAACAGTCCCTGCACAAAATGTCATTTTTAAAGGAAAAAAAGTCATTTAAAACTGCTTGCGGCTTTAATGTAATGTCGGGTCCTGGCAATATGGATGAAAATCAGTGAGACAAACAGCATGGGTACCCCCCCAGTCCATTACCAGGCCCTTTGGGTCTTCTATGGATATTAAGGGGAACCCCGCAGCTAAATTAAAAAAAGGAAAGGCGTGGGGCCACCAGGCCCTATATACTCTGAACAGCAGTATACAGGCGGTGCAATCAAGACAGGGACTGTAGGTTTGTTGTTAAGTAGAATCTGTTTGTAATTTCGAATTGGTACATTTTTAACGTGCTTAGCTCCAGCCAAAAAATCTATTTTAAGCTTTTTGGAAAACATAGGGAAGGGTTATCACCCCTGGGATATTTGTTTTGTTGTCTGTGCTCCTCTTCAAAAGATTTCACCTCATTTTTTGTCCCAATGACAAATGTTTTTTTGAAAATCTGGGGTTTTTTGTGAAACAAGGATTGGTGATAAAGCATCAGTGGAAAGGAGAAATGTTTTTCCCATATTAACTCTTACAGGAGAGAATTTCCCTTCCTAGGGGTAGATTTCATCTCACTTCCTGTTGTCTCCTTCTGTTTGCAAGTAGGAGTCATTTTTAAATTGGATGTTTGAAAGTAGGGGCCTGCCCTATATACTCATCAGAAATTTGGGCCTTAGGTGTTGTTGTGGCCACAACACTGTAAGCCCTCACAGGGCCCTGCTGTGAAATATTAGATTAAGAATTGCAATTACATGCCCCTGTTGAATAGGGGCAGAAAAATTGGGCCTTTGGTGGTGGTGGTGCTAGTGCCACAACACTGTAAGTCCTCACTCGCTCTTGGTGGGCGCAGAAACGGGCCCTGCTGTGAAATATTAGATCAAGAATTTTAATTACATGCCCCTGAAAAATTGGGCTTTAGGCACTGGTGCTGGTGTCACAACACTGCAACCCCTCACAGGTACTCTAGTTGTAACGCAGGAACAAGCCCTGCTGCAAAGAATTGCATCAAAAATTGTAATTACACGCCCCTGTTAAACAGGGGCTGAAAAATTGGGCCTTAGGCACTGGTGCCACAAAACTGCAACCCCTCACAGATACTCTAGTTGGAAGGCAGAAACGAGCCCTGCTGCAAAGTATTGCATCAAAAATTTTAATTACACGCCCCTGTTATACAGGGGCTGAAAAATTGAGCCTTAGGCACTGGTGGTGGCGCCCAGAACCAAAAATGTTCTTACAAGCTATCTGCGTGATCATTGAGGAGGAAGAGTATAATTACTCAGGATAGTCACTCAGCATCAGCATAGGCAGTCTTTGAAGGGATCTGAGATTTTAAAAAAAATTATTCGGTTACATCAGCATCAGGTGCTTGGTAGCTGGTGGTGATCCAAGATGGATTCATTTTTATGAAGGTCAGTCGATCGACCGAGTCGGTGGACAGACGCACCCTGTGATCGGTTACAAAGCCTCCAGCAACACTGAATGTGCGTTCCAAAAGAAAGCTGGATGCAGGGCAGGCCAGCAGCTCAATTGCATACTGTGCAAGCTCTGGCCAGTGATCCATCCTCAAGACCCAGTAACCCAGAGGATTTTCGGTGGGAAAGGTGTCCAAGTCAGATCTTGCCCCTAGGTATTCCTGCACCATGTAAAACAGACGCTGGCGATGGTTGCTGGAGCCGATCATACCTTGGGGCTGCGGACCAAAAAATTGTCTGAACGCATCGGTCAGACGGCCACCTTCTCCACCGCTCCTTCTTTGACTGACCGAAGCCTCAGCAACACGTTGTCCAGAAACAGGAGTTTGTAACCTCCCAGTCTCTGGGAACGCGTTGCACAGACTTTTCTGCAAGGCCTCCCGAAGATGTTTCATCCTCTGCTCCCTCTGCGATGGCAAGATAAGGTCCGCAACCTTACCCTTGTAACGTGGATCAAGGAGGGTTGCCAGCCGGTATTGGTCCTTCTCCTTGATACCATGAATACGAGGATCCTTACGCAGGCTTTGCAGGTTCAGGGAGGCCATGCAGCGTAGGTTTGCTGAGGCATTCTGTCCGGAGTCCTCTGGGTCACTAAGGATGACATGGTCCGCAGCCACCCTCTCCCAGCCACGTACAAGTCCATGTGTTTCTTGGGACTGATCCCTTAAAGACTGCTGCTGATGCTGAGTGCCAGGCTCCACCTCCATACTGACACAATCCTCCTCCTCCTTGTCCTCGTCCTCTTCCTGTGTGATCGGCGGGAATGCAGGAACACTGTCTGGATAAAGGGGGCCTTGAGAGCTAAGGAAGTCCTCCTCTTCCTGCCTCTGTTCTGCCTCAAGTGTCCTCTCCATTATTCCACGCAGCGTGTGCTCCAACAGGTGGACAAGGGGGACAGTGTCACTGATGCATGCACTGTCACTGCTCACCATCCTCGTGGCCTCC
This sequence comes from Lithobates clamitans, assembly GCA_037952925.1. Classification (NCBI taxonomy): domain Eukaryota; kingdom Metazoa; phylum Chordata; class Amphibia; order Anura; family Ranidae; genus Lithobates; species Lithobates clamitans. The sequence goes on from JBBGZY010002433.1 coordinate 1,748,380, forward strand.
TCAAATGGTGACAGGACAGTGCATGCATCCCTGATCATGGCCTACTGGCGTGGGGTAAAGAAAAACCAAGCTCCGCTGACCCTGTCCTGGTGCCATAGTCACACGTACTCATTGATGGCCCTCTGCTGCATGTGCAGCTGCTGCAGAATTGCCAGCGTTGAGTTCCACCTGGTGGGCATGTCACAGATTAGGCGGTTCTTGAGCAGGTTAAATACCTTTTGGAGATCTGCCAACCAAGCACTGGCATTATATGACCGGCGGAAATGCACACAGACTTTCCTGGCCTGCCTCAGGACATTCTGTAAGCCCGGGTACCTGCCCAAGAACCGCTGTACCACCAAGTTAAGGACGTGAGCCAAACAGGGCACATGGGTCATTTGTCCCTGTCGGAGGGCAGAGAGGAGGTTGGTGCCATTGTCGTCATTCACCATTCCTGCCTTAAGTTGGCGTGGCGTCAACCACCTCTGAACCTGCCCCTGCAGAGCTGACAGAACCTCAGCCCCAGTGTGGCTCCTGTCCCCCAAGCACACCAGCTCAAGCACAGCATGGCATCTTTTGGCCTGCATACTTGCATAGCCCCTTAAACGGAGCACCGCTGGTTCTGAAGACAAAGCACAGGAAGAGGCCATGGAGGAAGAAGAAGAGGAGGGGGTGGAGGAGAGAGGTGTGTCACAATCATTAGTAGTGGTATTTTGGAGGCGTGGTGGTGGAACAACCTCCAACACTACTGCACCTTGTCCTGCATCCTTCCCAGCTGCCAGCAGAGTCACCCAATGCGCGGTGAAACTTAGGTAATGTCCCTGTCCATGCCTGCTGGACCATGAGTCAGCGGTAATATGCACCTTAACGCTGACCGCCCTGTCCAGCGAGGCCATGACATTGCCTTCCACATGCCAGTAGAGCCGGAGTCGCCTTCCGTAAGAAAAAGTGGCGTTTGGGTACCTGCCACTGAGGAACCGCACATTCCACAAACTCACGGAAGGGGACAGAGTCTACCAACTGAAAAGGCAGCAGTTGAAGTGCTAGCAATTTTGCCAAGCTAGCATTCAACCGCTGGGCATGTGGATGGCTGGGAGCGAACTTCTTTCGGCGGTGCAGCAGCTGGGGCAGGGAAATTTGCCTGGTACAATCTGGCGTCGTTGTACCAAAAGCAGATTGTCCACAAGTACTTGGCTGTGACACACCTAATTCTACACCTTCATTCTCCTCAGTGCAAGTCTCAGAGAGGACTGAAGGTATAGTGGGGTTGGAGATCTCAGCTGATGAGGAGCAAGGAGAGGTCCTCTTTGTTCTTTGGTGTGGGTCATTTAAATACGCTTGCCAATGAACTGCATAGCAGGTCAACATATGTCTGGTCAAGCATGTGGTGCCCAAGCGGGAGATGTTTTGGCCACGCGAGATACGCTTGAGACATATGTTGCAAATAGCAGCGGTGCGATCTGATGCACTCGTCTCAAAAAAGGCCCACACCAAAGAACTTTTTGAATAACGCACAGAGACTGCAGCGCCCTGCACATGCGGAGCTTTGGGGTGTGATGCAGTCAGTGTGCTGCCCTTAGGCTGGCCCCTGGAGGGCATCCTGCCTCGTTGGTGATGTGCCTCCTCCTCCTCATCTCTCCTATCAGGCACCCACGTTGAGTCAGTGACCTCATCATCCCCTCCCTCCTCATCAGTGGAGCAAACCTGGCAGTATGCTGCAGCAGAGGGAGCATGACTGCCAGATTGCTGTTCTTCTTGGGCACCCCCTCTGTCTGTGCTCACGTTACTGCCTTCATCTAGCTCAGTATCATCATCAGAGCCTTCCAAACGCTGGGCATCCTCCTGGAGCACGTACCCAACACTGTGGTCAAACAGTTCGAGGGACTCCTCAGGAGGACATGGTGGGGCTAGGGAAGGAGTCACCGATGACCTTGAGCCGAGGGAAGAGGCCGCTGCTTTGCCAGACAAAGTACCCTGAGCATGGGTGAGAGAGGATGAGGAGGATGAGGACGGCTTGGTCATCCACTCGACCAAGTCTTCCGCATGTTGCGGCTCAACACGGCCAGCTGCCGAAAAAAAGGCCAAGAGTGTCCCACGGCCACGTGCTGATGAGGATGCACCACGACCAGCACTGTTGCCTCTAGACACAGAGCCTGCTTGCCCTCTTTTATTGGCTTGTGACTGTCTGCCTCTCCTTGTTGGCCGTCCAGATATACTAATGGCCTGTAGCTGCACTAACCTGGGATATATATATATATATATATATATATATATATATATATATATATATATATATATATATATATATATATATATATGTATGTGTGTGTGTGTGTGTGTGTGTGTGTGTGTGTGTGTGTGTATATATATATATATATATATATATATATATATATATATATATATATATATATATATGTATGTATGTAATGATACTGCAGCTAGCAAAATCAACTGCCTGCCTGTAGTATGAGAACACCACCAACCTTCTACAGGTAGCTTTAGCTGAACACTGTGCAGAGCTTGCAAAAAAATAACTTGTAGCTTATTTAGCTGCCTGCGGTAGTGATAGGATCAGGAAAACACCACCAACCTTCTACAGGTAGCTTTATGTGAACACTATGCAGAGCTCGCCAAAAAATAACTTGTGGCTTATTTAGCTGCCTGCGGTAGTGATAGGATCAGGAAAACACCACAAACCTTCTACAGGTAGCTTTAGCTGAACACTGTGCAGAGCTCGCAAAAAAATAACTTGTAGGTTTAGCTGAACACTGTGAGGAGGACGCACTACACTAACTTGTAGCTTTAGCTGAACACTGTGCAGAGGTCTCACTACACTAACTTGTAGTTTTAGCTGAACACTGTGAGGAGGACACACTACACTAACTTGTAGCTTTAGCTGAACACTGTGCAGAGGTCGCACTACACTAACTTGTAGTTTTAGCTGAATACTGTGAGCAGGACGCACTACACTAACTTGTAGCTTTAGCTGAACACTGTGCAGAGGTCTCACTTCACTAACTTGTAGCTTTAGCTGAACACTGTGCAGAGGTCGCACTACACTAACTTGTAGTTTTAGCTGAACACTGTGAGCAGGACGCACTACACTAACTTGTAGCTTTAGCTGAACACTGTGCAGAGGTCGCACTACACTAACTTGTAGTTTTAGCTGAACACTGTGAGCAGGACGCACTACACTAACTTGTAGCTTTAGCTGAACACTGTGCAGAGGTCTCACTACACTAACTTGTAGCTTTAGCTGAACACTGTGCAGAGGTCGCACTACACTAACTTGTAGTTTTAGCTGAACACTGTGAGCAGGATGCACTACACTAACTTATAGCTTTAGCTGAACACTGTGCAGAGGTCTCACTACACTAACTTGTAGTTTTAGCTGAACACTTTGAGCAGGACACACTACGCTAACTTGTAGCTTTAGCTGAACACTGTGCAGAGGTCTCACTACACTAACTTGTAGTTTTAGCTGAACACTGTGAGGAGGACACACTACGCTAACTTGTAGCTTTAGCTGAACACTGTGCAGAGGTCGCACTACGCTAACTTGTAGTTTTAGCTGAACACTGTGAGGAGGACACACACACTAACTTGTAGCTTTAGCTGAACACTGTGCAAGGGTCGCACTACACTAACTTGTAGTTTTAGCTGAACACTGCCAGCAGGATGCACTACACTAACTTGTAGCTTTAGCTGAACACTGTGCAGGGGTCTCACTACACTAACTTGTAGTTTTAGCTGAACACTGTGAGGAGGACACACTATACTAACTTGTAGCTTTAGCTGAACACTGTGCAGAGTTCGCACTACACTAACTTGTAGTTTTAGCTGAACATTGTGAGCAGGACGCACTACACTAACTTGTAGCTTTAGCTGAACACTGTGCGGGGTCTCACTACACTAACTTGTTGTTTTAGCTGAACACTGAGCAGGACGCACTACACTAACTTGTAGCTTTTGCTGAATACTGTGCAGAGGTCTCACTACACTAACTTGTAGTTTTAGCTGAACACTGTGAGGATGATGCACTACACTAACTTGTAGCTTTAGCCGAACACTGTGCAGAGGTCTCACTACACTAACTTGTAGTTTTAGCTGAACACTGTGAGCAGGATGCACTACACTAATTTGTAGCTTTAGCTGAACACTGTGCAGAGGTCTCACTACACTAACTTGTAGTTTTAGCTGAACACTGTGAGGAGGACGCACTACACTAACTTGTAGCTTTAGCTGAACACTGCAGAGGTCGCACTACACTAACTTGTAGTTTTAGCTGAACACTGTGAGCAGGACGCACTACACTAACTTGTAGCTTTAGCTGAACACTGTGCAGAGGTCTCACTACACTAACTTGTAGTTTTAGCTGAACACTGTGAGCAGGATGCACTACACTAACTTGTAGCTTTAGCTGAACACTGTGCAGAGGTCTCACTACACTAACTTGTAGTTTTAGCTGAACACTGTGAGGAGGACGTACTACACTAACTGTAAATAGTCTAGCTGCCTGACTGTGGTACTAATAGGATCAAAAGAACAATTTTCTTCAGGTAGCTGTAAATACTGTAGCAAGACAAGCCTGCCTGTCAGTAGGAAGATAACAGGAACAGATCTAGCTATATTGAATACAGTGTATATATATATATATATATATATATATATATATATATATATATATATACATACATATATATGCAACACCTGGGATGCATATATATACACAATACACTGTAAGTGCAGCTAACTCACTGACTTTCCTGCCTAATCTAGCTAACTCAAATGAAATTACACTCTCTCTCTCTCTATCTCTCAGCACGCCGGAATACACTACACAGGGCTGCCCTGAAGGTGGCCTTATATAGTGTGGGACGTGTTCTAAACCCCCTGAGCCATAATTGGCCAAAGCCACTCTGGCTTTGGCCAATTACAGCTCTCTCTACCGACGGCGCTGTGATTGGCCAAGCATGTGGGTCATAGTGCATGCTTGGCCAATCATCAGCCAGCAATGCACTGCGATGCCGCAGTGAATTATGGGCCATGACGCGCCACACGAATTTGGCGCGAACGGCCCATAACGTTCGCAATTCGGCGGACGATTGAACAGCCGATGTTCGAGTCGAACATGGGTTTGACTCGAACGCGAAGCTCATCCCTACTCACAACCCCTCACAGATACTCTTGTTAAGCGCAGGAACAGCTTTCCTGCTGTGAAATATTAGATCAAAAATTGTAATTACACGCCCCTGTTAAAACCAAAAACGTTCTTAGAAGCTATCAACATGAACATTGAGGAGGAATAGGATAGTCACTCAGCATAACAGGATAGTCACTCAGCATCAGCATTGGCAGTCTTGAAGAGATCTCACATTCAGGTGTTTGGTAGCTGGTGATCCAAGACTGATTCATTTTTATGAAGGTGAGCTGATCAACCGAGTCGGTAGGCAGGCGCACTCTGATCAGTTACAAAGCCTCCAGCAGCACTGAATGTGCGTTCCGAAAGAACGCTGGATGCAGGACAGGCCAGTAGTTCAATTGCATACTGTGCAAGTTCTGGCCAGTGATCCATTCTCAAGACCCAGTAACCCAGTGGATTTTTGGTTGGAAAGGTGTCCAAGTCTGATCTTGCCCCTAGGTATTCCTGCACCATGTACAACAGACGCTGGCCTTGGTCCTGGAACCGATCAGACTAAAAAATTGTCTGAACGCATCGGTCAGACGGCCACCTTTTCCACCGGCTCCTTCTGTAACTGACCGAAGCCTCGCAACACGTTGTCCAGGAGGACCAGGAAAATGTAACCTCCCAGGCTCTGGAAACGCATTGCACAAACCTTTTTGCAAGGTCTCCTGAAGATGTTTCATTCTCTGCTCCCTCTGTGATGGCTGGATAAGTTCCGCCACCTTACCTTTGTAACGTGGATCAAGAAGGGTTGCCAGCCAGTACTGATCTCTCTCCTTGATACCACAAATCCGAGGGTCCTTTCACAGGCTTTGCAGGATCAGGCCATGCAGTGTAGGTTTGCTGAGGCATTCGGTCCGGAGTCCTCTGGGTCACTAAGGACACCCGATTCGCAGCCACCTCCTGCCAGCCACGTTCAAGTCCATGGGTTTCTGGGGACTGGAAATGATCCCTTGAAGACTGCTGCTGATGCGGAGTGCCAGGCTCCACCTCCATGGTGTCACGATCCTCCTCCCCCTCTTCCTGTGTGATAGGTGGGCCTTCAGGAATACTGTCTGTATAAAGGGGGCCTTGAGAGGTAAGGAAGTCCTCCTCTTCATCCCTCTTTTCTGCCTCATGTGCCCTGTCCATTATTCCACACAGCGTGTGCTCCAATAGGTAGAAAAGAGGGACAGTATCACTGATGCATGCACTGTCACTGCTTGCCATCCTCGTGGCCTCCTCAAATGATGATAGGACATTGCATGCATCCTTGATTGTGAGCCACTGGCGTAGCGAAAAAAAACCAAGCTCCACTGACCATGTTCTGGTGCCATACTCGCACAGCTAGTCATTGTTGGCCCTCTGCTGTGTGTGCAGCCGCTGCAGCATTGCCAATGTTGAGTTCCATCTGGTGGGCATGTCACAGATGAGGCGGTTCTTGGACAAGTTGCATTCCTTTTGGAGGTCAGCCA